>OZ026582.1:10829421-10871921 GCA_964020215.1 Aurelia sp. 3 sensu Dawson et al. (2005)
GGAACTATAATAGCTATGACAATGAAACTTGCACTGTGCTATGATTAAACAAAGATGAATCCAAAAATAGCATCAATTAATTCTTAATCACGCGATTGGTTGCTAGGCAACCAAATATAGGGCAAATTTTGACAAAATTGAGTTATCACGAAAAAACAGTATATTTACATTAAATAACTGGCTAAAATAGGCTAAAAACTATCCAGTTACTTACTTGATAGCCTTAGCTTGAGATTTCATTCAGTTTTATATGAATATTTGTGGTTCCTAATTAATTAACTAAATAAATAACGGTAATTTGATTCAATGCAAAATTGAATCCTCAATGATAATGCTTAACATCATCAATTTCACATAATTTGAGTGAAATCAAATGGTTTTATCAATGTTTCAAGTTATTACATGATTTTTCATATAAAAATTCCTAATTCATTAGAAATATGACGTCATAAAGGTGTATGACGTCATAGAAATTATAAATTGCTGACGTCATCAAATATAGATAAATTATATATCAAATGAAAGTACTCATCGAGAAAAATCGAATGGTATATATATTGACGAGATTCAGCACAAAATAAAGAAACTAGAGCAGTTTTCACGATTCTCTTTGTGACCACTCTCCAAATATGGGCATCTGGTGGTCACATGGTCTAACAATAGGCATTAAATTTTTATTTTCTGATTGCCAGTTAAATTTTGGGAAAAGTCAGCAAGTGTCAGTGCTATAGCTGTCATCGTTTAGGAGCTATTAAAAAAGTTCGGGAGGGGGGCGAAAAACGCCCCCCCCCCCGGTTAAAATAGGGTTAACCTGTATAAATATGATATTATTATTATTATTATTATTATTATTATTATCATTATTATTATTATTATTATTATTATTATTATTATTATTATTATTATTATTATTATTATTATTATTATTATTATTATTATTATTATTATTATTATTACACGGCAAGAAGTGATCTGGTTTACACATAATTTTTTCGTAGGAAACTATGGTTAAAAGTCTAGTTTCCAAGCATAATCCAAAAAAATATCATGTGTACACTACGAGTTTCACCATTGTTTTCCAAGGTGTTAAATTGCGGCTAAAAGCACATTTCGTTTTCCCATGAATTTTCTAAAATAAACGCCTGATTTCCCAAGTTGGAAATTGCGGATAAACGTCTGTTTTTCTTGAAGGAAACGGCAGGGAAATTTACACATGAGTTTTCACAGTTGGAAAACATGGGTAAATTTGGAGTTTCCCATAGATTTATTAGGACGAAAAGTTACATGTTTCATTAGTTTTCGCGGTTGGAAAACATAGGTAAATTTGGAGTTTCGCATAAATCTATTACTGGCGAAATGTTACATGTTGACTTGTTTTCCAAACTAGGGTATCAAGTGAAATTCAAGCATTTTATGATTCTCCCCTTTCTTCGCCTTCTTGGTAGAGAAACTGTAACAAAAGATGTTGCAGTTGAGAAAGCTAGCATGATAACTTCTCTATATCTATGTTTAATTTTACATAATTGATAATTAGTGCTGTTAGAACACAGTCTTGGAGCTTGGAGCCCAATTCACTTTTGAATGTATGTACCAACAGACCCGTCGAATGTCTACCTTAACTACAAACGTCATTGATGTTGACAGGAGACATCACAAAACAGACAATATCTTCCTTTGACCGTTATCATTTCTGCAGACTACTTCAGTTAAATTAAACACTCATTGGCTATAAAATATAGACAAATGTCTGCAATAGTTTTCAACTTTTAAAATACAGTAGGTTGCCGCGTATAAGAAACCATTTTTAAATGTGAGGCCTCAGAAAGTTTCTTATTTAAAGGGACATTTTCATGATCAGGGTCAAAGTTTCTTACACATAGGTACCATCAAATCAAACCAAGTCAATGTACGTGATAGCACCGTGCATGCATGCATATTGAACACTACTGGTAGTATTGTACGATGATATTGTACCACTTTTTCGATGCAGTACAGGCTGACTTCGTGAAAACCGGATATTTTGTACTGCAATTAGCCTCTTTTACTTTTTTGTTGTGTGGATCTTTAATTTTGAAAATGCTCATCCTGTTTTGAGGACACTACCTTCCATTAAAGTCATTAATGGGAATAGTTTTTTGGCATTTAGGAATATATTATGGCAAACCTAAAAATAAGAAACATCTTAATTTCAGACGTAGAATTTTTTCTTGTGAAGAAAATGAGACTTCTCTCTTCTGAAGGGGGCTTTCTTATACGCTGGAACCTACTGTACTTCATCTTGCTAACATATTCCCACATAAAGCTCGACAAATGACATTGCATTGTAAGGAACCAGATAGGCATGTAATGATAGAAACATTGCCTTTCATAACTTCCATAATAATAATGATGCTTATAACGAGCTTTTATAACTGAGGTCAAGCATGACTACTGCAAAAGCAAAAATAGGTTTCGATTAGGACAAGGACGGGATAAAAACTTCCTACGATCGAATTGATTACAGTAACAAAAACTGATCATTCTCGCATGCGCATTTATGTCAGCTTCATCCTTGCCTTCGGGCAGACTCTTCATCCCGCCAGTTTCTGTCTATATAGACATGGACAAAATCACCCTCCATACCCTGGCAAGGCAGAACGGGATTAAATTCCCATGTAAGCACTAAGTAAAAGTTGCCTTTCAGCGAATAATACATATTTTTTCTTGCCGTATGCATAACTCAGTAATATACTTTTGTAAGGTTCCACTTTCATTCATTGGATCTATGAGTTTGTTTGTTGCAATGACAGCATAGTTGCATTTGTTATCATAATCCCAAAACTGCCACTCAAGGTTACCAAACACCATATTTATGATAGGTTGGAATAGAAGCACTTTAATCTCACCCATATGAAGGAAGTAAGACAACACAGCTCTTCGGCCTGTGTCTTGTTTCTGTTCGTTATTGTTGACGCTAAACATGATCTGACTATTAGAGAGAATCTAAGCATAAAAACGTGGGTCAAGCGTCAAGCCACTTGCATTTTTGTAGAAATACTTGTATGTGTGTTTAGATTCCCTTTAAGGGTTTCGAGTTCGCTTCTATGAAGGAGCTTGATTGTGCGAGTCCAAAGCCAGTTATCAAAGATTAAAAGAGTATATTTGATGGTTATAAAAGTAAAATGGAAGCAGTTTGACATGCACTGAATTAAGCATGACGTTTCTAGCATAGCCCATTATCAAGAGAGGACTTGACAATATTCTATCCTTAAAACGTATTATACGAAAGCGTTTTATAGTTTACTTTATTTACTTGTTTATCTTTCACAATTTTACTACATGACAAAAGATAAGTCCTTAATGGCTACTTTACTACTGAGTGTCCCAGAAAAGGCTAAGCGTTTGAACAGTTTTGCCAAGGAGCCTGGATTTAAAAAATTTTTTTTGTTTCGTAGATTTTGCTATCTTCCATCTCCAATTCAAAATCGCCTTCTCGGAGTGATTCATCTACATACCCAAAATTATAACGCACCCTACGACAAATGGTTATCAAACCACGTAGTGAAATTGGGTATTTGGGTGACTTACAAAGATTTCTTGGGGCAGCTCAGATTTCTTCTAAATATATCCTTCTTGGAAATTCGTTGTGCTTTGAAGTCAAATGCCTTAATGTTTCATTATAATAACTGAGCAACTACAACTGAAACAAAACTTGGGTGAGAAAGTTTCTTTTAGTAGTGTACCCTGCTTGACACCGTTCCTATTGATTGAGCAATAAACCTTTAAAAACTGACGCTTTAAATCGCTGATCTGACTCAAAATTTACTCCCAAATACGAATAGATAGTGGCTCGGATAGTAGCAGCAAAATTCAAAAACCATCTGTTTAGGTTTCTTCAGAAATATTGCATGTTTAAGTGAATTGCTCTATGAGGACACAAATAGTAAGTTCAGAACACATCTACGTCATAAATTTAACGGAAATCTTTTTGAAGGAAAGCTTCTCTGCAGGAACTGTTTAAACGCATGAATTTTTTAGGACATCCGGTAGTTGTCAATTAAAGCTGACTTCAACTACTTAGATGGTCTCCTTCTTCATAGAAGTCTCAGCAACGACTCTTCACTTCATCAAAATTTAATTGGACTCGTCCAAGCCTCTTCTTCGTTTCTTCTATCAAGTCTTCAATTAGCTCGTCTAATTACTGCACGTCGCCAGTTGGGGGAACTGACTTTCAGGATGTTACCCTGATGTTTCTCATCAGACATAAATTCTTGGGTTTAACGTTCTGCCATCATTTCCACCCCCTTTCTTCCACAAATTTACTGCGGCACTCGAAGAACGGTAGCAGAAATTGAAAGAAAGATGTTAATATCGACTGTTTAATGGATGAATTGCGAGAGTTTGTATTTGGGATAGAGCCAATGATTTAGAGTGGGAAGTTGTCACATGGCTTCTCCACACTGATACTTCCCTGCGGAAGGTACAGCTGTCATAGTAATACTATACAGGAAGATCCCGTGAATAAGAACACACTTTTCTACAAACCAGAGTCCAGACTGATTGCCTTCTTATAAACAGTTAATTTTCATTTTATTTCAATAATTTTTCAAACCCCTCAACAAAAGGTTGTTGTTCAAAGAGCCTTCCATTTGGAATTACGATGAATACAATACAAAAATGAATGCTTAATAAGAAAAGAAACGGCTAAATACGTTTATTAAAATGCACTACGATTTATCTCCTACAACTTCTCGAGCCAAGTCGCTATCAAGAAATATGAAAGTGAGTACAAAAGCATGGAAAAAGTCATCTTAGATATATGTAACTTGCATTTTACCTGTTATGGAATGGAAAAGAAGTCCCATCAACTCAACCTAAGTTTTTTAATAGCTTTTGCTGCACAAAAGTATGAGCAGCTTGAATAAGTTACTTACTTCTTTGTTTTCTTCTACTGGATTGGAGTGCCGACAGCAGCAGCAGTCGAGGCAGTGCTAAGACGAAAAAAAAAGACTACTGGTGAATTTTTCCGCGAACGGGTGAAATTGGGGTGAAATTGCTCAAAAGCCCCAAGTATTAGGGCAATAAAAAGTCTGCTACAAGGATATTAATGCTTATTGTTTTCAATGCATTTATATGGTTACAAGAACAAGAGATTTCGTTAGAGATCCAAGGGTTGACTTTCTTATGAAGGGTTCGTCGCGCACTGCAACAAAATTGCTTATGGATGAATTCCCTTAGTCAAAGATGCCCTTCCAGCATTGTTATTTTCACTTATTTTTTGCATGCATAATATTAGTTGGAAAGTACTTGAGCATAGGCGTAGGAGGCTTGGGGCGTCAGCCCCCCCCCCCAGGGAACGGTGGTAGACATGAAGATTGTTACGAAGCCTAGAAGAAACTCGTAAGAAACTGTGAATCAACGGAGTTGAAATGACTTTGCTTGAGAGACTGAGTCTGTCAAATCTAATCTATTGTATTCGATGTTCTCAATAAAGGAAACAAAAGCAAACTAAGTGGAGCATGTCATTCTTTCGTGCTATGTTTAGATGTCCATCAAACGTCTAGAAAGGAATCTTACCTCTTTGCTTGCAAGTTTTCATTCGAAGGCGTCTTTGGAATAATTTTTTTAGACCTAGAAACACTTCGATTTTGGAAAGCAGGTTTGTAAATTTTTCCAATCCTTAGCGGAATTTTCGATTTTTTCGAACTTTTCTGCTATCAAATTTTATGGAATGACAATTATAAAAGCTCAGTAAAGCTCGAAAACTTCCAGTAGTGGGAAGATCTAACTTAAGACGACTTAAAAACGAGTATTTGATCAGAGTTAACTCTGATTTGATACTTTGGTTTCCATTGAAGATGGCCTGGAGTGGAGTAAATACTAGATCAAGCGGCTTGAAATTCACGTTGCTTTTTCTGTCAACAGTTTGCAGCTGTGTTCCTTGCATCGTTCCTTGAGACTAATTTGAAAAAACACAACGAAACCATCTTTTGAGACTGCTTTCTCAGGTCCAAATAATCGGACGAAAATTCCCGATCTATCTTGCTCTCTTTTGAACAAGGAAGTTGCACTTCTCTCCTTACCAGATATTTAAAGGTGTTGTTGTACTCTTCTTTGAAAGTTCGCAAGTCACCAGACGGTTCAGACGGTAAAATATTTAATTGAACCGAGATAGGTGGTCGCAAAAACATGAGTTAGTCCAACATTAACAACAACAACAACAACAGCAACAAAATGTCTCGTCCTCATTCATTCATCAGATCCTCCCATTTCTGATGATTTACTGTATTGATTTCATTTATTTTCGTTCAAAAGCTTAGTATTTTACCTTATCTTCCAGAGATTGACGCTCTTCTTGGATTTATTTACGGTTTATTGACCTTTTCTGGGGTTGACTGGATTTGTTGTTTTTCTGATGTTTATCGGTATGTGGATTTGTCGATTTTCGAATAGATTTAATTGCTGATCTTTGCAGATTCTTGACAAGGTGTAAGAGTATTTTTTGGGGCGATACACCATAGTCACTTTCCTTCAATAGTGGTCAAAATATAAAGCTTGAGGACAGCTTGAAGATTTTTGAACCTTTTGCAATGCTCGTTTTTTTATAAGAAACTGGCTTGTAAGAAACTACTACTAAGATGGCCAAAATTTTAAGAAACTCTAGTACTATACTGGGAAGTACTAAAAAACTTTTCAAACTTAAAAGCATGAATTTTATAGCAAATAGATCGTTGAACCTTTATTATTGGGCAATATTATCTAACCATTTGTGTTTTCAACATGATAGAACACTGTTATTCAATATGATGTTTTAAATATCAAGAAACATATCTGCAGCAGTGTTAGCGACCACATTGACAATTCATGCATTCAAAAAATAAGAAACCGATTAAGAAACTTTTAGTACTAAAATGGACAAAATTTCATGTTAAATTAAGAAACTTTTAGTATCATGGCCTGATCCAAGTTTCTCATATAACGAAAAAAGATGCAGTTGCAACGGAGAAGGAAGGGACAAAGCAATTTGTACTAAGATTGATCTTCTATCCACTAATTTCTTTGCAATTTGACACAAGATTGTGCGTATTTTGGCAATAAAGATGTGCAAAGGACATGAATTTTTTGCGATGACATCATCATTCGTTTTCCAATTTTCTTCGCAAAACAGATGCAATTTAACCACACAAATTCCGTAAAAAACTGGACTGATGTTTTTTTCCGCTTGCTTGTTTCTCGAAATCAATGATTGAAGATTTTCAGAACAGAACTGAACCCTCCCCGGCCTGATCTGAAAATGCAACATTGTGAGGTCATGAGAAGGTCGCGTGACACATCAATGAACTGAAAATAGATTTAATTCTGATGAAGACACATGCGAAATTGCAGGGCTCTAATTGTCCAGAACAGAACAGAAACAGCATCTGCATCTGCATCTGCAGGGGAACTGCATCAGCGCAGCGCCCCTAGTCTATGCACGCTTGACTGGGATTATGAAAAGATAGATGACCGTTTTCACACTTACGTCAGCAACCAAATGCAATATTTGGAAAGTCCACTTGATAATTTCATTTGAAATTATCAGTTTATATCGTAACGAGACATCATAAGCAGGGGCATAAGCATAGACAGAAACAAACAAAGAAACTTGAATATGTACATGAAAGGCAGGACTGCCCAAACGTTCCCATATGGCCACATCCAGAGTGCGCAGGCGCAGTGAGATGCTTATACTATGGCGCCAATTTAGGCAAATTGGCCCTGAAAGGAGTGCTCATCCAAATGGCGGTTACTGATTCTCTGGAGACACCCGTCAATTTCTGTCATGGTCACGCTGCTTACTAAAACCTCGCAGAAAAAACTAAGGAGATTCATAAATGTTACACGATCTCTATCAAGCAAGCAATGCAAGAAGAAGAAAAAATTTCAACTAACCATTTCTTGAACCTTGAAAGAACATTCGCAGGTGATGAGCTTCCGCTTTGATTTGGGCTTTGAAACAGAGATAAGAAAAATGTCACGTCAAAGGCAGAAACATTTAATGAATTACCCAACCACAAAAAGTTTCTGTGCTATATCGGAGGGAATTGTAAGCGACCACTTGTTTAGTTCAAATGTCTAAGCACTAAACTAAAGCACAAACTTATGGAAGAATGCTGGTCGAGCAGCTACACCCTCACTGGATTTTATTCATTTGTGCATTTGGGACTCGGTATGGAGTTAGTCCGTCCTCTTAGTGCAGCCATCTTCATATAAATGAAAAACTGCAGCGCATAAGTAAAAACTTGCGTTGAGACTTATGCAGGACTGGATAACAACATAACGAGGTAAATCACTCCTATCCCCAGGATCGACAAAGAGTAAAGTTGAAGTATGAAATTACACAAACCTGTCTGAATCACGTCTGTTGTTGCTGGGTCACTTGGTTTGTAGATCTCGAGCTTTGTGGAATTCAGCGAGACAGCTACGATTCAAATCATGCAGCAGCGCGATCGCAAAAACTGAAAGTAAACAAGATCAAAATGAGTTGAAACGACTGACTGTTTTGCGCGCTCAAAACCTTTATCGTGCATTTGGGAATTGGGTGCAAAGCTCGAAGTTGATACGTCATCGCCTTCCCTTTGAAGTTCAATAGTGGCTGTCTCTGCGGTAAATGAGTCTTTTCTTGTGCATTATTAGAATGGGATTTGAGAGACACCAAAGAAGCTGTGAACTGTAATTGTGGGAAGAGTCTCGAATGATTCCAGAGCACAATCAGAGTAATGTCTCACACAAAAATGGCTAACGATTCAGCAAGCAAATAAAACTTGTAACAAATATAAGTTTCGTAAATCGGTGGCCTGGGATTGGTGGTAACTCCTTTATTAGGCGTATTTTACTGAATTTGGCCCTGGCTGGGACTGGATGAGGGACACTGGGTACCTACCTTCATGGACGTATGGATGTGATGATCAGCCTGAAATTTCTCCACAAAATTAAGAAACTCCAAGAAGCGATCACAGTTCAATTTTGAACTAAGAAACTTTGTCAGTTTTGGCTATGATTTCCAAATTGTCTTGGACAAATAGCGAATTACCAACTCAAATAGCACCTATACCTATATTGCTATACTTATAAGTATGAGATTGTTCTCCCTGCAAAGAAAAACCGTATGTTAGTGCCCCTCTACGAATTATGCTAAACTTTGAATTTCGATTTGATGAACATTAATAGATTCTTCACTCTTCTTGGAATCCCTTGATTTACAAGACCCATCCAAAACATCCCAGTTTTTTGGCTAAAAAGGTGAACATTTGAAGTTTTTTTCCGAGCTCGCAACTCGCACTTTAAATGTACGAACTCGCACTTTGCACTTTCTCGCAACTCGCAGTTCGCAGAAAGAACCAACTCGCAACTCGCAACTCGCACTTTACCATCTATGCGCGGAAATCCTAAATTTCAGTTTTGATTTTGGAAATCCGTTGGAAACTATTAGTTTCTACAATGACGAACACTATTGGAAATCAGAGTTGTTAATTTCAATAACTGGAAATTTATGGTAAATCAGAGGTGTACATTTACTATATCGAGAACTGCAGAGAAAATTAGAGTGTTAATCTCCAATCGGGAAATTAGTTGGAAACGGTTAAGTTTCCCAATTTAAACACTGGAGAAATTTCTACGTTCGTACATTCAAAATTCGTAATTGTACTGAATTTTGCCCTGGCTGGGACTGGGCGAGGGACACTGGGCACCTACCTTCATGGATGTGATAAGCCTGAAATAGATGCCTTGAAATTGATCAAAAACTTCCCCTTTTTATGATTTATGGCAATGCATCAAATGAAGCGAGATGATAATGTAATCGCAACTTTGGAAAACCAAAATGTCAAATGATTCGATTTGTAAAAAATGTGATTGCGTGGAAATCCTAATTTCAATTTTGATGTTGGAAATTCGTTGGAAACTAGTAGTTTCTACAAGGACGAACACTATTGGGAAATCAGAGGTGTTAATTTCAATAATTGGAAATGTATGGTAAATCAGAGGTGTAAATTTAACAATTCGAAAACTGCAGCGAAATTTAGAGTGTTAATTTCCAATCGGGAAACTAGTTGGAAACTATGAAGTTTCCCAACTTAAACACTATGGAGAAATTTGAACATTTCTTGCAGTGTTATTAATATTATTATTATTCAACTCTTCTCGTGGTCTTGATGATATACCAGTGGTTTGTCTATGATCAGGCCACCTCCCGTGGCTTGAGATAATAGATCTTTAGTCTTTCTTGCTAAACTGTCATTTCTTTTCTTCTAGTGTTCTATTTCGTCCTATCTGTTGTAGTCCAAAACTTTTCTGATTATTCTGGCAGTACCCAACAAAAGAGCTTTCTGCAGAGGATCTAATCCTGGTTTGAAATTAATCTTTTCAAGATATTTTGCAACATTCTTGGTGACTATTCCTAAAGCACCAATGACAATTGGTATTATGTATACTTTTGTTACTTCCGTGTTCCAAACTTTGAGAAGTTCATACTTCAGATCCGTATAATGCTCAAACTTTTCTTTCTCCTTCTTTTCAACTCTTGTATCGAAAGGGCATGCCACATCAATAACGTAGCATGTTTTTTCTTTCTTATCCAGCAGAACTATGTCAGGTTTGTTATGGTCAATTTTAATTTCTGTTTGAATGGAAAAGTCCCATAATAGTTTGACCTTTTCATTTTCTAAGACAGACATTTCTTTATCTACGAAATGTTCGTAGCTCTTTGCAGCGGTGGGAAATCCATATTTCTGGCACATCTGCCAGTGCAAGATAGCAGCAACTTTGTCATGCCTTGCTTTTTTATAATCGTTCTGAGCCAACTCTTTACATTCTGATACTATATGGCTGACAGTCTCATCTCTTTCCCCACATAACCTACACGACGGCGAAATGTCTTCTTTGTCAATGTTGTGTCTTATCCAATTCGTCCTAATTGCTTGATCCTGTGCAGCCATGATCAGTCCTTCTGTTTCCTTCTTCAGAAACCCTTTCTGAACCCATAGGCAACTGTTGGCCTCGTCCCTTACTTCTTGTGTTTCCCTTAAAAAAGCTGAGTGGAGTGGCTTGCTGTAATATCTCTCTTCTCGTGTTCTTCGTAGTCTTTCTTTCACAGTTTTGGGATTCTCATTTTCAGACATAATATCTTCTTTCACCACCTCTTGCAGTAACAGCTCTTCCTTTCCATTGATGTAGAAACCCAGGCTCGCCTTCTCAAGCATCACACATTCTTCAACACTTATTAATCCTCGTCCGCCTTTCTTGCGTTTCAAATAGGTCCGATCTACATCTCCTTGGGGGTGCATGCTTCTATATATTGTTAGCAATTTACGGGTTTTTCTATCCATTTGTTGTAATTTTGCTTTTCGCCAGTCTACGATTCCAGCCCCATATCTAATTATAGAAACTGCCCTGGAATTTATCGCTTTGATCGTATTCCCTGCATTAAGACTCGACTTTAAAATCTTCCTGATGCGCCTAAAATATTCCTTTGACAACATTTCTTTCATTTCCGTATTCTTTGTTGCATCGCATTGTATTATACCTAAGTATTTGTACCCGTCATTGCTCTCTAGTGCCTTAATTGTCTCTCCCGAAGGTAAGTCTATTCCATTACTGTCCACTACTTTACCGCGTTTCATTTCTAACATTGCACATTTGGAGATTCCAAATTCCATACCAATGTCCTTACTGTATATCCGGGTTGTTTCAACTAGTGAATCTAATTCTCTCAAGCTCTTTCCATATAGTTTTAAGTCGTCCATAAACAGGAGATGATTTAGTTTTCCCCTGTTTCGGCCTAACGTATAACCAGCCTTCATATTGTTCAGGACAATTGATAATGGAATCATAGCCATAACAAAAAGAATTGGCGAGAGACTATCTCCTTGAAAGATACCTCTCTTTATCTTAACCTCACCAAGCATTTCTCCTCCTGATGTCAATTCGACGGTCCAAGATCTCATCGACTTTCTTATCAAGTTGCGGATGTTATCTGCTACTTTGAACATAGTCAAGCATGCAAGGATCCAGGAGTGGGGAACCATATCATAAGCCTTTTTATAGTCAATCCAGGCAACACACAAGTTGGTTAATCTTCTTCTGCAATTCTTCATGACCATCTTGTCGATCATTAGTTGGTCTTTGGTTCCTCTGCTTTGTTTCCTGCAACCTTTTTGTTCCTCTGGCAACAACTTTTCACTTTCAAGATGATGATATAACGATTCACTAACAATGCCCGTCAATATCTTCCACATAAGCGGTAGACATGTTATGGGTCTAAAATTGGTAACATCACTTCCTTTCTTCACGTCCTTGAGAATCAGGCATGTCCGTCCTCTAGCCATCCACGTCGGGGTTTTACCTGTACTTATGCACTCATTAAGCTGTGCTGCCATCAACGGGTGTAACTTTGTGAAACCTTTTAGCCAATAACCATGTACTTTGTCTGGCCCACAAGCCTTCCATTTTGGGACCCTTCTCAGTTGTAGCTGTAAACTTTGCAACGTGACTTGCATATCACTCTGCTTCCCTACACCCTCTACATGTTTTTTAACTTCCTCGATCCAACTCGCATCACTATTATGCATTGCATCTTTCGACCAAATGTCGCTCCAGAATGCCTTACTCTGATCCGCGTTAGGTTTTATGTCATTTGCCCTTTCAACTCCTTCTATCTTTTCAAATAGCAGCCTTTGGTTGGTTTGGAACAGTCTATTTTGTATGTATTGGTTGTTTCGTTCTTCGTATTTCTTAACCTTGGCGGTCTTTGCCTTTATTCTCTGCTTCAGCTCCTCGATGACTGTCGTAAATCCCTTATTCCAAACATGGTATTTTCGCTCAAAATAATCTTTCAGACCTTCGGATTTCAGTTTCCCCTCTTTCCATTTCTCTACACGTGATACATCTTTCCGAATTTCAGCAATCTGTCTCAATAACCTCTTTTTCCACATAGGAGTTTCATTTTTCTTCTTGCCCTTTTTCATGTCTACTAGATCTGCCACGACATTTGCAGCGGCTAATATTATGCGATTTGTATCTGTTATATCCCTACTTACTACTTTATCAATCACTTCATTCACGATCTCGAGCTTCTCTTTCACCTTCTTCCTGTCCATTGCTCGTAAGTTTACTGACTCCAGTGAACTATGGTTTTCCATTTTTTCCTTAATCAAATTCAGAATTTCCTTGGCCTCGTCACTGACGCTCTGGTCAACTGCAAAATCAATATCTGCTCGATCTGTATTGCGTCCTTCATCTCTAAGGTTATTACTATGCATTTCTTCGCCTCTTTCATTCATCTCATTACTTTCCTGAACTGTGCCATTATTTTCTTCCATCACTATTTCACGCTCTATCTCTTCTAATTCAACATTGGATAAAAAGTTGTTGTTCTTGATAGCTCTCACTTGATCAGCTAGTCTTTGTTCAGACACATTAAAAACACCAATTTCTTGCCATTTTGCAAACATTCTTTTCCGATATCCTCTCTTCGATGGTTCACTCTTATAGAAACACTTCATCGCAATTTTATTCACTTCCTTGCTCCAAGCAGTTCTGGGTGTTCTTTTCTTTGCAGTCATGGGATGACGACCGGGGTCTGCCTGCGTACGCACAGAACAACTGCCGGGCGCGAGACCTTCACTGTTGTCAGCTCCAGCCTCGTTTACGCCGTTATCTGATATATTATCATTTGACATTTTTCACTCATTAAGAGGGTAGTGTTTTAAGGTGACACAACCACCAGTGTTTTTATCGAGACACCATCTCTAGGGGGGCTGTCAACCAAGACTGAAGAGTCCCCCCTACCCATGAGACAGACTAGCCCCCGCCGGACGCCAACCCGGAATTTCGAGGCCTCGGGGAGAGCTGACAGGTACTACACCTTGCTCAAGGGTGACCTATTATTATTATTATTATTAATATTATTATTATTATTATTATTATTATTATTATTATTATTATTATTATTATTATTATTATTATTATTATTATTATTATTATTATTATTATTATGTTCGCTGTGGTCAATTATCAGTTAGATCCAATGATCAGTCCGTTTGTAGGTCCGGTTTGTACACCAGTTGGAATAGATAACTCGTTAAATAGATAACTTGCCATCAGTCGTTGGGTCGTTATTAGTCCATGGGTCCTTCCACTGTTCACAGGAACCCTCGCAATTCTAGTTCAGATTTAGCTGTGGGCTGTGTATCAGGCTAGTTCAGATTGTGGTCTGTTTCTCATTGAGAATCTGGGTCAAGTTAACGGGCACAGTTGTCCAAATCAATTGACAATGACTGTTAATAAAAGCGTTGACCCCTTTTACAAAGAGGACACGGGAAGGAATTGCTAGTGTCTTGGAATGTTATTGATGAGTTGGGCTTGCATTTGGATGCCAACTGGAAAGACCAGGACTGGAGCATGCTCCAAGAAGACAGACTTTAAATTGCGCTTGCACTAGTCAAAGTTACATTTTCAATTAGGATAAAATCTAATCACAGTTTGCAATAAGGCTGCAAGTAGTCATTGACCTACCTACCTCCTGAACTGGATTTCAAGGTCTCTTTCTTCCTCATCTTTAAGTCAAAAATATCCATGAATCATACAGTGGTATGGCCAGTGTAAGTAACCTGGAGGTATTAAAAACTCCAGGGGGTTTAAGAAATGAGGCCTCCGGAAAATGCTTCTCTGAAACCCATGTTTGCCAGCACTGAAATGTAACCTAAGTTTAGGATTATACTACTTTCTTTGAAACATCGCCATCGTCAGGAAACTTTGATTTCGGCCCACAATTGCTCTCTCGACGCAGTATTTGACATTGCCAAAATCTTCTATTTTCATTTTTTTCGGTAAAACTGTCAATAAATCAGAATCTGTTCAAAATTCTTGAGTTAACATTCATCATTTTGGCTCAAAAATAATTTCTTGATCCAAAGTTTTGATGCAAGTGTGGACACTTTTAGGTAACTTATGCAAGTATGGACACTGTTGTGGTTCTTGAATGATGTTTGGTTATTTAGCTGAACAAGCAGCATGCTAATCTTGATATGGTCGACTCTTCAAATTGCCTGTTGATCCCATAAAATATGGGGATAAAAGAAACTTCGTCACTTGATGTTGTGAACAAGTCTCCAAACCCAATAAGGGTCAGATGGCCTCCCTTTCTCTTTTTGAGCCACCCCCCCCCCTCTGGAGTATCCGAAATTAAATTTGTGCTCAGGAGGCTTAAAAGAGTTTTAAACCATTTCTTGTTGCAGGACTATTTGCCCCTCCCATGAAGACTTTGTTAATAACTCTGCCAGGAGAAATTGCAACAAAATTGGACTTTTTGACACGGGATGTTTTGACTCTTTGCGACTACATATTGCACACCTTGTCATGAAGTTTCATTGAAACATTTTAGCAAATAAAGGGGAGGAAAACAGTTTTCTGGGACCGACCCTGGCAAACTAAAAATTTCTCTAATCGCTATTGTCGCAACAAAAAATGGCAACATTGTAAAATTTTGCAAACATCTTTCGTAGAGTAGTTTTATTTGATATACTCTATCATAATTTTCACGTTTGGATGGAAATTGTACTCCAGATTTAAATTTATCGCGGTTTTTCCAACTTTTGGCCAATATTGCCGCTTTTCTTGACCGAACCAAGTAAAATGCTGTGGTGGGCAAAAATGATGCCTAATTTGAGGTGATTTTATAAAATTTTTATAAAGTACATGCCTAAGACTATTAGGAAATCAAATGTGGTTGTTATACCTATTACTAGTCAAGATTGGGGGGAGGACTTTTTGCCTTTGCCCAAACCGAAATAGGACCTGTCAGATAGCCCAACCAAGTGTTAAGAAAAATGAATATCATTTATGATTCAAGATTTATACTCACTGCAGCTTTATCAAGTTTCGCTCGGGCCTTCTCCGCCTTTGCTTTGTCCTCCTTGCCCTTTGATTTGTCCTTACCATGTCCTTTATGGCCATGTTGATGTTTGCCCTTCTTTGGCATTGGCAGTGCACTGGTGAATGCCAGATAACTTACTAACAGTAGCAAAAAGTGCCAAGGTATTCCAGCCTTTAGGTCCATCTTATAAACAATTTATATGACAAAGCTACAAAACAGTCAATGCTTCGTTCATCAATCTGTCCTTTTCCACAGTTTTTCGTTTGTTTTCAAAATTCTTTTATGATCAGTGGTCAGTGGTTTCTTAGTGCACAAAGGAAGATATTTTTCAAAATAACTTGCAATTCAAGCTGCATATACGGTCTGTAATGTTCGTTGGGAAGTCGCTGACCTTCTCCTACTTGATACATATCTTAAATGAATAAAATTTGTATTTAACTTTTCGGAGGAGCGGGGTTTTGAAACAACCAACCTTTGACCACATTGGCCATAGGGCTCAAAATATACTTGTATGTTTCTTAAGAGATCATCCCTAAAGCCACGCAAAGCACTTCACAACAGGAGACAACTTTGTGTCCAAATTCAAACGATACCGTCTTTCTGTCCATTTTTAATTCCTCAAATCGTGTTTGTCAGTGTTTGTCCAAATCATTTGGTAGGAAACTCCTATTTATGAACCGCGAAGTTACGTTTGGAAGCTGGACGTATGTTAACGGTTACGTCTTGGAAACGAAAGTGACGTCATGTGGTGATGAGATTTGGTCTGTGTTTTGCTTTCACTCTGACCCCATACACAAGAATCTGCTAAGTGAAAGCTAAGAGGTAGTCTGCAGGGTAAGTAGATGGAAAAAAAACAATCCTGTTTGAAAGGAAACTGCTTTCTGGTATCGACCTCTCCGTTCTGAAATTATTGAACATGTCTACTATTAAGTTTTATATATCCCGATATCCTTGTCTTCATGCAAGGGTTTGTTCTTTGAAAGAGGGATTGTCCTATTGACTCATCCAGTGGATTGTGAAAGCTGTATCGTTTGAAGTGATTCCCTTGCAAAGTCTCTTACAAGAAGGAAAATTTCAAGGTGGGGGGGGGTTCTCAGCTAAATTTCGGGTAGGGGTGTGCCGCCCACAGTTTCAAAATGGGACCGTTGGCTAGACCAATTTTTGTGAAAATGATACCCTTGGCTAGACTAATTTCTCCGTTAAAAGTGCCCTGAAAGGGCGTTTTCTAGGCAAAACTTGCCAAATATTCGCATTCTCAGGAGGGAGATTTTTTCCAAATTTGCTTTTTTTTTACAGAAATTATCGAACTTTTACAGTTCATTAACCAAAATTGCCAAAATGCATACCCTTGTCTAGACTAAACTTGACTAAAATTGCCAAAAAGTATACCCTTGGCTTGGCTAGACTAGAGGTCCAAAAAAGTATACCCTCGTGGGTGGCACATCCCCAGGTACCTTTACTATGGAAGAACCCCCCCCCCCCAGATACAGCAATTTTATGACGCAGATTCTAAGACAACTCATTTTAGACGGCGATGTTATGTTTTGAAAGTACAATTGTGGCACTTACCCGCTTTCTGTTGCGTTTGAACACAAACTGAATTACGGTCGTTGAACACGTTATGCTGTGGAAATTCTTTCCACCATCTTGTATAAGGGAATGGCATAGATATTGAAAGATGCGGATGCACTTTCTCCACAGATATTTTGACCTCAGTTATTCACAACAAATTTGAAGGACTGTGCTTCTTGACCGAATGGTTTCCTTTGGTATCGGGTGACCCATAAAACGAAACGTAGAAAATTTGCTACGAATCATGATTTGAAGTTTGGTAGTAAACTGAATAGCGGTCGATACTTTCTTGCTCACTTTTTAGCGTCAGAGGGAATAGACCCACGGGGGGGGGGGGGTTCTTCCACAGTAAGGTACCTGGGATGTACCACCCCCAAGGGTATACTTTTCCCAAATTCTAGTCCAGCCAAGGGTATACTTTGGCAATTTTAGTCCATTTTAGTATGGGCAGGGGTATGCTTTTTGGTAATTTTGGTAAAAGAAATTTCAAACTTCGTTCATTCATGTGGAGAAACAAAACGTGTTTTAAATTTTGGTCTAGAGAATGCACAATTTTGGCAAGTTTTGTCCAGAAAACGCCAACTCATGGCACTTTTGATGCAGAAATTAGTGTAGCCAAGGGTGTCACTTTCACAAAAATTGGTCTAGCCAACGATGCCATTTTGAAACGGTGGGCGGCACACCATGGCCCCCCCCCCCATGAATAGACCTTTAAGTTATTCTGAAAAATCAGAATCCAACGATATTTTGCCTCATTTAGTAGAATTTTCGAATGTGCACGACGAGCTCTGACTCCACTCGATCGAACCTATCTATGATAATGTATAAAAATAACCCTCGATCCAGGCTCTTTTGTAGGATAGCTTAGAGGTCCATCGACAGTTGAAATTGCTCGCCGTGGAAGCCTTGGAAATTCCTTGGGGAAGCCATGATACTGTTGAAGAGCGATCACCCCCACAAGGTCCTCTGTGACAGCCCCCCCCCCCCCAGTAACGACCCCGGCGGAAAGTAAAAGTACAGCAGGGAAAATATGGAACTGTACCTTTTCAGCGGGGATTGAAAATATCGTCACGGGGAAATAAACCTTTTGGCTATCATCTGTGATGGAACTTGTATAACTTTTGACGGGGAGACAAACATTACAACGGGAAAGCAACGGAAACAAGGCGGGGAGAGTGCTGAAAACTCAAACTTGGCGGGGAAACACATTTTCCTGGCGTCTCATTCTTTTACCTTGGCGGGCAGCGTTTCAGCGGGTTCGTTACTGGGGAGTGTTCTGTGGGACTATCCCCAGTAAGAGTACATTTTTTATGATAATTAAGGCCACATCAACTGTGCATTATTACCCATGGTGTCAATTCTCAAACGTATAATAATAATAATAATAATAATAATAATAATAATAATAATAATAATAATAATAATAATAATAATAATAATAATAATAATAATAATAATAATAATAATAATAATAATAATAATAATAATAGTAATAATAATAATAATAATAATAATAATAATAACAACCTACTTCTCCATTTCGGAGCAGTTACCAGTTAAACGTAACGGTAACACAGGCGTTTGCTTGTTTGTTTGTTTTTTTTTTAGTTGGGAGAAAGTATGTGTTTTCTTTTTTCCTATTTATGACAAAAATGTTTTCACTTTTTCAAAGATCTTCCCGAGTTTTGCTGGGTCAGTTTTCAGTAAATTTTTTGAGTTCAAAGGTTTTTCTTTAAAATTTTGGCAATGAAATAAATGTTCAATGTTTTCTTCTTGAGCTCCACACCTTCTGCACAGGGTATCTTCATGTTTTTCTTTATAGTTAGCTTTTAAGTCAGTCATGTTTAGTTTTAACAATAATAGGTTTGCTGCGTCTTTATGAGCAATGTATTCTTTTTTTCCAAAGCAGTTATCTTTTATTAATCTTAATTTCGTTTTGTTGCATTCTTTCATATCTCTTTGTATCAATGAAGTTATTCTATTTATTATCATATTTTTCCATTCGTTGCTTGTCAGCTTCCCTATTTGTTTTTCTGAGATATTTATGTTTAGTTCTTTTAAATCATTTTTTATCTCTGAGTTCCAGCAGTTATTTAAATTTAGACGTTTCTGTTCTTTGTAAACCTTTTTTGTTAGTCGACTGTCTTTCATTTTTATCATCTTTCTAAGGTATACAAGTCTTTTCATTTTTATCCTATATGTAATTGGCATAAGACCACATTCATATGCTATACCTTGATATGGTGTTGTATTTGGTATGGAATTAGTTTTTGTTACTGCATCTTTTTGCATTTTCTCTAATGTGTTTAATTGTTGCTTTGATACATTTGTCCATGTTTCACATCCATATAATATTTTGGGGATTAGTATAGTTTCAATAAGCTTCAGACTGATCTCCATTTTTTTTTGAAAGCTGGCTGATCAATCAGAAATTTAATTTCATTAGTGATAGCCATTGCTGCTTTCTTTTTGTTTGATATATTATCACCTAATGTCCCTGTGCTATTTTTCATGTCTCCAAGATATTTGTAACTTTCTACCTCTTTAACTATGGAGTTATTTAATTTCAGTTCACTTGATTGATTATATCTTTTGAGCTTGTTGAACTTCATTGTCAAACATTCACTTTTATCCATGTTAAAATTAAGTAAGTTTTGTTTCTGATATGTTTCAAGAATATTTAACATTTCTTGCATTTTGTTAGTTGAAATTGAAGCAATCATGATATCATCTTGATATAGTAATGGTGGAATCAAGATGTTTCCATACCTTATTCCTAAGTTTTCGTCATATATTGGCTTTACTCCTTTATCAATGTGGTTGGCACATATCGGTGCAGCTAAAATTGTACCCTGTTTTAGATTTTCTCCTATTCCTATATGTTTTGTTGTTCCATTTGGGGAATCAATTCTTATGGAGCTTTCTTTGTTAAGTTCATACATACTTTTTAAGCATTTTCCTTTTACTCCACTTCTGTATAGGTCTATCAAACATGATTTCAAATGTAGTTTATCAAACGCTTTCTCCAAATCAAGAAACATGAATTTAATATTACATTTTATATATTTGTGATAATCAATGATAGCCTGAACAACGAATAAGTGGTCAAGTGTTGATCTATCTTTTCTTCCACCAGCAGCTGCTTCAGAAAAACTATTATCTATGTTAGTACTCTGTCTATTTAAAATCATTTTTTCAAATATCTTACTGATGCTAGATGTGAGAAATATTCCACGCCAATTCTTTAGTAGTCTTCTGTTTCCTTTCTTTTTGTAAAGTGTTTTAACAATTATTTAATATAATGGACTTTAGAATATTAACTTCAAGGGAAAAATTACAAAGAAAGCTCTACACCTCCAACCAGGTACTGCAAATGGAATTCGGAGATTCCAGGCCAGACCACAGACCCTGTCATGCCTCCCCCCGCAGCCTTCGCAGGCATTGATTAGTCGAAGGTTACCTTTCCAGTATGTGCAAGGCAGTGTAAAGTGCTACTTTGAAAGCAAATTTTCAAAAATCAAATATTTATTTAGATTTTCTCATTATAAAGGTGCGCCGCAGAAATTTCAGATATTCTATCGTACAAAGCCTGACCTGCGAATTAACTGACTTTCGGTATTCCTTAATAACGATGCATTTCATCCAATTCTGTCTTTTAAGGATTAAATCCTCTTGCAATTAGATTAAGGTCTGTCATACGCTATACCGTATTATCGTCTTGCTAAAATCAACTGTTGAATATGACTCGAAAAGAAAGAGACATGTTTTGTGGTATACCTTAAAAATGAGCATTTTCCATCCAATTCTGTCTTTTGAGGACATATGCTCTAGCAATTAGATAAGAGTCAGCTGAATACCACAAAATAAGAAAAGGACTGTACTGCCGTATACCTTGATATATGGGCTTTTTCTCTAATCGTTCCTTTTTGCATTGTATCATAAGGGTTTTAAATCTGGATCATGCCCTCTAACATATATGTCTGGCCTACACAGTGTATTATTACTTTGCAAAGATTAATTGTTGCATAGCTCAAGAAGGAAATGACGTGTATTATGGCCTTCCTTAAAATTGAGGATATTTTATCCAATAGGATCAATTTGAGACGCAGGTTTACATAAAGATCTTTCGTTAGATGGTGCAATTCTGGCCTGTATTATACCAACTTTTTCATCTTGCTATGATCAATGGAGAGCAAGTGCATTGTGGTGTATCTTGATATGGAAGAAGCCCGGGATGGAGGCTTACTTTGTCTAATAATCTATATATATAAGGCAGGTAAACGATTATCCAATTAGCTTTGTTTCTTTTGTTTTCTATTGTAAATTTAACAATCAACACAATAGGAAGACAAAGGCAGCATTCGATGTAATGACAAAGGGACCATTCGATGTATAACCTTGTTTATTCATTTTTTGATTGGTTCTAAAAACAACAGCTTTGGGGCTCACCACGGCTCACGATGTCATGCGCGTCCACGCAATTGTTTCTTAAACTTGTTCTCAATAGCCACTCTAATTTGCATATTACGTCACTGAAGTAAATCGTGAATGCGCATGCGATGTGGTGCCTTTTGGGGATTCCTGGAAGGTCATCAAAGGTCACAACTTTCCATGCCGTGTCCCAAGCAATGAAGAGCAAGCTGACGGGGCAAATGGCTGCCAAGTGCTGCCCAGAAGATCACTGCTACGACGGCCTTTTTAGCAGGCCTAACTCAGATGAGAGCATTATCAGATCTAACGAAATTCGTAAACATTGCAGATTAAAGGTAATGTCTGCCAACATTTTCATAGCTAAACGCCTCTTGAATCCTGAATGATTTGAATCCTTTGCTTAGCTTATGCAATGTATCTTATTGCTTGGAGCCTCATTTGATTGACCTCATGGCATAGTGGGGCCTCAAAGCAGTGGTGTCGCCAAGGGACGCCTAGAGGAAGCTACAGCCCCCCTGTGGGAAGCCACTTACCCCCCTTTGGAGGAAATTTTTCGGTTTCTGTCCGAGAAAATTTGGCAAAATGATGTACAAAAATTGCATTTGTTAGCCATTTCAGCCTCCCTGTCAGGACCTCCTGCCTCAAAGTAGATTTATCCCTAAAATTTCAAGAAATGTTTACAACACAGGTTCCTCATGGAAATTTCAAACAAAGCTGTTGATCGTTGATGGTATGGTATCATAAAATTGTTCTAAACTAGCGGTAAGCTGCAAGTAAACTTTTAAAGACCGTAAGAGTAAACATAGATCCTCTGTCATTAGATGCAAGAACAAATTGTTGTAGCGGCAAGCTGCAAAAAAGTTGTACACTTTTCATTAATGGAAGTCTTCTATGTTGACTTGAAGCAAGGGGGGGACTACCATAGGGGTCTGATGGTATATAGGTGCCTTTGAGAATTAAGAGATAGGAACCATAACCAGGGTCAAATTTTGAAATGCAATCCCATAAGCAGGGCAAAATTCTGGAAATGTGACCCCATAAACAGGCCAAAATTTTCTACAAGTATCGTGAAAAGACTATGCATTGTATCATATTAAGAGCTAAATTCCTTTTTACGAAAGTTTTGGTCTTAATAGTTAGAAATAGCTGTAAATTGCTAGCATTTAACCATTAACTAAGGAAAATTTCTGTAAATCAGACCCCATAACCAGGGCCACATTCACAAAACATGACCTATAACCCTGGCAAAATATCGCAAACTGACACATAAGCTGGGCAGGCACATGTATACCAAGCCCCCTATAGGAGTTACTCCCCCCTCGACCTGGGGTAACCTGAGCAGTATCACAACTTGCCAAATTTTAAGAATATATCTAATTTCTACCTTCTTTGGCATAACATCCACTTTGAACAAACAGTTGGTTTCATATTCTAAAGATTAAGATGACCCCAATGCAAAAGTATTTTGATGTCAAAAGAATTAAGTGGGGTATATTGCAATTCGATTTGGAATTCTACAAATAGGGTACAGCTGATAAACAAACAGTTATCATTGAGATGGGATGGTTGGTGGCTCAGGAGATCATATAGGTCCATTTTCATTATCAGTTTTCTATATGCGATCTTGGTAGTCTAATGTGAATACATCATTTGCAGTTTACACCATATGTAATGTAACAATGTATTGTGCTTCTTGCTGATGGACATGAAAATTGATGTCAAAAGTTATGCTCCATACATAGTGCTTCCTTTTGTTCATTGTTGAAACTTATTGAATAAATATTTCCAGACCAGTCTAACAAAGAACATATTGCAAGGGTTTACATGCTTTATACCCTATGTATTTAGGATTTTACATTCTTCATGTCCTTTAGGTTCCTGGAGACCAGATTGGAATGCATGCATGATTTGGCCTCAGTGTAGTGGTGAGTGAAAGAAAGGGAAAGATGCAAGTGCAAGTAAAATTTAAAGGATGTGAGGGTAAAAATAGATCCCTATCAGATGCAAAGAACCATTTGTTGTAGCTGCAAAAGTTGTACACCTTATGAATGAAAGTTATTGCTATTGAATTAGCAAGATTTTGATATTAAAGATAAGGTGAAGATGATAAACAAGCTATTATCACTGAGAAGGAGTGTTTCTTGGTCATAGATATGATCATACTTGGGTGCAGATCTTGGCCATCTGATGGGAGTCCACAGCTGCACCGCATATTGATTGCAGTCATGAGTCAAAAACAATGTATTTACCTTTGATTCATTGGTAAAATTTATGTAGCAGTCATTTAAGGACCAATTGATTGTCAAAAATTCTTTGAGTTCTTGATATTTTTCAAGAATCCTTCACTTTCTGAAGGAATTCTTGAGTCAAATGAAGTAGACATGCTGGGACTTTTAACAGGAATTCACAGTAAATTAAGAATATTCATAAGAATTCACTCAAGGCAAAAGGATTATGATACTGCACACCTGCCTACGGTCTTTCTTTTGTAACACTTATATATACAGGGTGTCTCAAAAAAATTGTTTGACGTTTGATTAGATATTGAAAAATAAGGACAACATGAACAGGCTCATGGAAAGATCACCCTATTCCTCAGATTATGAAATAATTTTAGAGACTAAATTCGTGCAAATTGGTTGAAAATTCACTGAGTTACGAGCTCTGGAAGGTCAAAAATATGCGATAGCTGAAACCAGAGACCCCCCAGATTACTTGTATTGCAAAAAGCTCGAAGACGGAAGTAAGAGAAGCTTATCCAATGTCACACATCTCGTTGATATCAGAGGAACTTCAAAAGCTTGTAAACCCATGGATTTTTATCGGATTTGCAAGATTCTTGTGTCAAAAATTAATTTAAAATCTCAGGACAAGGGTGACTTGACCAAAGGTCCATTCAGGGTATCGTTATTTTTTAGTATTTAATCAAACGTCGAACAATTTTTTTGAGACACCCTGTATATAGATTTCAAGAACTGGACAGTTCTGTGCATCACAAAGAGGTTTACTTTATGCCTGGTGCAGCAAAATGAAATCAATTAAAGTAATCTGAAAGACTGCATGCAGGCTTAAGCGCAGGCCTGGCATTGCTGATGTTCATAGGCTGCTATAGGCAGTTGAGGTGAATCACAGCCATTTTTTGCGAGTGAAATGTGGCAAGAAAATATTTTTGCTCTGTGAATGAACTTAATAACGTGAAATTAATTTTACAAACAGAAGGCGCTTTCACGATCTACCTGCTTAACAACAGACTGCACAAAACTTTCCACTTTAGCACTTTCATGGATGCATAACTAGAATCTACAACCACAACTACTTATCACGCTAGCGAACCTATACACACTACTGTGGTGGATACACCATACGGAGGCGGGGTATTGTGCTACCTTGATGGGGTATGAAGCTTGATGTGGTGGGTATGTTATACAGAGGTTACTTTTATTATGCTTACTTGGTGGGGCCTTATGCTTCGCCTCTGTATGGCGTATCCACCACATCAAGCATAATACCCCACCATGTTAGCATTATGCCTTGCCTTCATATGGCGTATCCACCACATCAAGCACAATACCCCACCATGTTAGCATAATACCCTGCCTTTGGATGGTGTATCCATCACATCAAGCGTAATACCCCACCTTTGTATGGTGATCCACAACAGCAGTGCATATAGGTTCGCTAGCGTGCTTATTGTACGTTCAAGGTGGATCATCAGAGATTTTTTGAAAGCTCTCCGCAGGAGCTAGGAATGTTGAAGCGCGAGCGAAGCGAGCGCTTAACTTCCTAGTATAAACATGTTTTAGGTTCTTTTAGATTCCTTTAAAGGAGCCATTGTCACGGAGGTTCTTTCATGGATACCCGGTAATTTCAAATTGTCTGGAAATCAAATCTAGCAAACAATGGATGTATGCCTGGGAGGCTTGGACCATCAACAAAGATATGGAGAAAAAATCTACGCTTCAGAATTGTGGCTTCATGCAGGGTGTTTCAGAAAAAACACAGTCCACTTTCATTGGAGATTCTTCAGGAAATAATAAGATTGGAATCAATTCGAGGCATAATCTGAATGTAATCTATCTTCTTTCCAATGATATCTAGGTTGGGTGGATTAATTGAATTTTTTCATTGCTTTAGTAGATGTTTATGTAACCATGGCAAATTTTAAATAACGGAAAGTAATAGGGCATTTACATAGACGATAAACCCCCCTTTGCGAGAGCAGATTCTATCATTATCTCATGCGGATGAATGTTTCTTTTCCCTCCTTAACCCTATTAGTACTGGGCGATTTTTTGCTTACTTTGTACTGGGGGGCGTTTTTCGCCCCCCTCTTTTTGTCCGAAACTACAATAGATGTAACAATAAGAATTACTCCTATTGTTCTTTAGGCAATTGGCTATTAAATTGGCTATTTGCTAGGCAACCAAAAAACAAAGGAAAATTGGCAATTTTTTACCTCCTTAACAAGAAAAATTCTATTCAATTTATCTCTCATCCAATTTTCTCCATATCTGTCTCAAATTGTCGGAAACATGTTGCAGATTTAAAATACACACCCTTGTGATATTTTCAGTTTCTATTTTTAGCACAATTAGCTTTTAAGTAGCTTTTAGTTCTATGTAGCGACCTTCTTTGTAGTTATTCCTCAGACTTGTCCTTTTATCTAGTAAATATGGACTCAGAAGTAATCAAATAAATAAGATGAAGCAAAAAATACAACAATTTTTCATATCTTACTTTTACTCATTAGAGCAATGACGTCATAAATGTCAATGACATCTTAGATATTAAATTTTGCTGATATCAGCAAATATGAACTATATAGATATATATATCAAATGAAAGTAATCGTCAAATACAATCGAATTGTGCATGTTTGAGGTCCATCGGACAAACGAGACAAAATCTATGGAGGATTGAAGAATTTTTTTGTTGACTACTCTCCAAATATGGTATTGCTGTGCTCACGTGATCAGAGTTATAACAATCAAATGTTGACAATTCAATTGCCAATTAGATTTTACTAAAAGTCACAAAGTTTGGTGGTTTAATTACAGGCCGTTTTAATGCAATGTAGAAAAATGTGGTGGGGGCGAAAAACGCCCCCCAGTGCTAATGGGGTTAAAGCATCACCTCAAATGCTTCCAGGCCTCAAGCATTTGACAACCTTTTTTCGTAATTTTCACCGGAAAACCCCGGTTGATTTCCTTTTTGCAGTATGCAGCAATGGAAAATGATCATACGTAACACAAGATAAATTTAGTGACAAATAATTCCATTAATGCATCCCAAATGCATACCATTAGAAAGAGGAAAGATTTTACTTTCAGGTGGGAAACATCACATCTGCTCAAATTTTGTCAATTCTTTGAGATTTCAAATTGTAATTCGGTTGCGTTTTTTTCTGAAACAACTTGTAGAAGAATCATGAAGATCTCATGGACAGCAAAAGAAACCAATGAAAGTATACTTAATGAACCCGGTAAAAAGTTAACACTTACAAGCAAATCAGAAAACAAGCAAACTTTTTTGGACACGCCATAAGAAAATATGGATTGGATAACCTGATAATAACGGCGCGAGTATTGGGAACAAGATATCAAGGACGACCAAGATTCTTGACGGCGTCAGATAATGGACAGAGGAAGAGCGAACGATGGACCTTATTACAAAGACACAGGACAGAGAGCTGTGGAGGAATATGGTCCCCAACGCCTTTCGTCAAGGGACTTGATGATGATGAAGCAATGGATCTATACTAACGAAACCAACGAAAATATACTTAATAAACCCGGTATAATCCCAATCATCGCAACAAAAACAAGAGCAACAACAATGACAACAGCAACAACATTTTGATTTTTGCTCAGGCTGGTCGTTTGAGCGTCCATCGGTCTATCAACAGCGATAACTAAGAAAATGCAATCAGTCTAGATCTACACTGCAGTAAGTGAACGGATTGAGACATTCTATTCTAGTTACTATAGAAATGATTTACTTTGAACCTACAGTTTCTGTTGAGATCAATTTTGATTTTCAGATGGTCTGAAATTTTCAGTACTGAGCCACCTTAAGTGAGGTGGATCTTCACTGTGAAGATCCACTTCACTTAAGGTGGCTCACTACTGAAAATTTCAAAATTATGAAACATTGAAAGGTGGTTGTGTACGAAGTAAAAACAAGTTAAAGACACACAAAAACAATAAGTTAAGGTGGCTAGCTACTGATATAAATTTAAACTGCTACACACTGGGTGTCCTATCGCTCATGATCTATCGTTCTACGATTGCTCGTCTAACTACTTTCACTCTGATGAAGAGTAATGCTAGAAACATTGTATTATATCATTTCTCATGTACAAAGTAGCATATTTATAAAGAATTAATTGATTAAAATATACTAACGACATACTACACGCAAAACCGACTTTGTTATTTAAGTTTGATAGTGTTGCTAAGGAATGCCACCATTATTCAAATTCAAATACATTTGAATCAGATTTATCGTTTTGCAGGAGCTCACACGGTTTCAACTGTATTTTGAATTTGAATGATGGCGGCATTCCCACGCGCTGTACGAAACGCGGTATTTTTTGGCCTCTTAATTTGGATGTATTAGTTAATAATGATATTCTAATTTACCTTGGTATTCATTTCTCTCCAACAGGGCCACATTTCGTTTTTAATAGACCACTTAGTTTGTTTTGATTTGGAGATCGACAAATCAGATCCCGCTATTTTTAAAGATGGCGGCTGGGTGTAAACAAATTAAGCTTCGGAAAAGAACTAAAAACCCCTCTTTCTTTATCAGCCACGGATTTGCCGTTTTCGAATATTTTCCAAGAATGACAGTAAATTTGTTAAAAATGAACTCTGATGCCCTTTTCCAATGTGCATTTTCTCGATATTCAGCCTAAATCAAGATTAACAGGGCTTTGAAAGTAATAGAACATTCAGGTGGAAAACGCAGTTTGACCAGAAATCGAAGGATGAGGCAAGCGACGACAATCATTGTAAATTTATTCATCATTCATCAGAAAGACACATCAGACAATCCATGAAAATTCAGACAAATCCAGTTCGACAGTTCGACAAATCCATAATTAAATTAAAATTGAAATAAACTAGGACATAATCAGTGGGACATAATCAGTGGTACGTTTCGAACCAAACTTGGTTCATCTTCAGCAATAAGTTAAGCGTTAAACGGTAATTTATACCCTGAGACAAACAAGTAATACGAGGTAAACAAGCGTGAGTTACATTTCCTACGCGAGAGGAAACCCGGGGCCTAAGTCCCAAGTGGCTAAAATATGGCACATCAAAAAAGAATTAACGGTATAGATGACTGCTGAGAATTGAGTTCAGGTCGATCTCTTAAAATCAAAAGGCTTTCGTGAATAAGCAAATCAAATTCATTATTAGCTCTGTCCAAAATAGAGAAATCATTAACCGACGCGGCGTGTCCTGATTGGTTGATATGATCCCTGATGGCAGAAGAACTCCCTTTTACTTCAAGACCAGCTTTGTTAATTCCCAAGTGCTCTCTGCATCGAGTAATCAAATTACGTGATGTTTTACCATAGTACGAGGCATGGCAGCCAGGACACTGAAACTTGTAAATAACAGAAGAGCGCATGGAAACAGGAAAGCGGTCTTTAAACGGGAAGAGGGATCCAATGCGTTTTGGGGACCGAAAAATAACCCTTAGTTGGATATTAGGATAGTATTTTTTAATAATTCTACCTAGCCTAGTCTTAATTTGTAGACTGTACTGCCCAAGAAACGGTATACAAAATAGGATGGGGACTTTGTTATCCGCCTCTTTTGGAGGGTTGAGCCTAAATTGGCGATCCAGAAATTTCTTAATAATACGATCAATAAGGCTCTTAGGGAAGCAGTTCTCGGTCAAGATTTTCTTGATGCGAATTCTCAGGCCCCGTCTACACGATACCGTTTTCATTTCATATCGGATTGGGTAAGGCAATCCGATATGAAAATTTCTCCTGTTTACACGATGCCGTTTTCATTTCATAGCGGATTGGAGTTCTGTTTACACGATACCGTTTCGCCTTGCACTGTAATGGCTTCACCGAATTCGGTAGTGGTTCCACTGTGCATTCTGCGCAGCTCCCCTAATGGATTCGAGGCTAGTAGAATTGATAATGAGGTCCCGTACTGAGTTGATATCGGATTCGACCGTTTACACGATATCGGATTGGTTTCATGCAACTTTCAGAGCGTTTTCATTTGAAAACGCGAAAACGGTATGAAGAATATCGGATTGGTGCGTTCTCGTGTAAACAGGAGGCCAATCCGATATGGAATCAAAACGGTATCGTGTAAACAGAAGGCCAATCCGATATGAAACCAATCCGATATGAAATGAAAACGGTATCGTGTAAACGGGGCCTCAGCAGTCATCTATACCGTTAATTCTTTTTTGATGTGCCATATTTTAGCCACTTGGGACTTAGGCCCCGGGTTTCCTCTCGCGTAGGAAATGTAACTCACGCTTGTTTACCTCGTATTACTTGTTTGTCTCAGGGTATAAATTACCGTTTAACGCTTAACTTATTGCTGAAGATGAACCAAGTTTGGTTCGAAACGTACCACTGATTATGTCCCACTGATTATGTCCTAGTTTATTTCAATTTTAATTCAATTATGGATTTGTCGAACTGTCGAACTGGATTTGTCTGAATTTTCATGGATTGTCTGATATGTCTTTCTGATGAATGATGAATAAATTTACAATGATTGTCGTCGCTTGCCTCATCCTTCGCTTTGAAAGTAACACGGTTTCAGACTGCACCCCCTCTATTTCAGTTCAAAGAAACTGCATGGAATTTATCTAAAAATCAAAACATGTCCAAAAAGATCGTTTTACATGTCATACGACTTTGAAATTGACAACTAAAAATCCACTTTTTAATCTAACTTGTGAAGGAGCCCACAAAAAGTAAAGTCGTTTGAAACTTATGTATGAAAAGTAAAGTCGCCTAATATGACACCAAGACATAGACAGAAACATCATTCATATGCCTAACTATGAATAATAACCATGTCACATCAACACATAAGTTTATACAAAAATCACATAAAGCTACTTCATCCACAAGCAGTTCGTACACTATTGCTGTGATTTCCGAACTGCCCATGAAATAAAAATGGAATGAGATAATTTATTTACCAGTTACCAAGTTGAATCAAGCAAAACATTTTATTTGTTCATTTACCTGTCGTGTCGTTGCAAAAACGTGTGTTTACGCCAACAAATCAAATTCTTAATGCAGAGCAGCAACAACATTCCGCCTCCCAAACTTACTCCAAAACGAACTGCCCCGCAGTGACCAGTACTGGAGAAAATTTCCCTTCTCTCCTTTTCCTTCTGTTCCCAGAATCTGTCGCTGCGGTGGCAGTTCGTTTAGGGAAAGTTTGGGAGAGGGAATGTTGTTGCTGCTCCGCCATTCAAAATTTGATTCTTTTGCCTCGTTTTTGCAACGACATAACAAACAAGCGAACAAACGAAAAAACAAGCAAAAAATACATATTAAAGCTTTGGGCTTCGCAACTGGCAAGTAAATCATCTCATTACTTTGTCATTTCATGGGCAGTTCCAAAAAATCACAGCAGTCGTGTCCGTACTTACAATGCTTGATCATGTCACTGTCTAATACAAGAATGATGAAAACTACTTTACAATGTGGTGTCTCAAATGAGTCCAAGATGCTAATTGGACCTTATGCCATACCTCATTAACGTGTGCGAGCGCAGCAAATTAGTTGCTGGCACCTCTGTTGTACTCCTAGCGTTTTGCCGGCTTGCAGGCATATTTTCCCAAATGATACTTTGTCCCAGGCAAAAACAATTTTTAATGAGGACAATTTGCTGTGAGGAGTCTCATCTTTCAATCAATTTGCGGGCCCATTTTCGATTCTTAACGATGCTGTACGTGGTCGGGCAGGAATTTATCTCAGATTATCTTTTCCTGCATGATAGACAAACATTTCCCATTGATTAGAATTTCGTTCTTGTAGGCCTCTTTGCATCTAGCCTTTGCTGAAATGGACAAGAGATCGCAACACCTTGGCAAGAGACGGTGGCAACAAATTCACCTTCCTCAAAACGATCACTACCCGGTATAGTGCAAAAGGGATGACAAAGTACTTAGTTGTGACCTGGTAGCAATGGAGAGATTACCAGTAAATATCACAGTGCACTACTCTCCGTTACAGCACAACTCACAGCGTCTTCTTCGTTATCATCCGAGTCTATGCAGATAACTTCACAAGTCTTTGCCGAGGTTTCAGTTGCACTACTCACAGAATAATTACTGATGCTGTGACCAAGCCGAGTATCAAAATTTGCTGAAGAAACAGTACCACTTTGTGCAATCGCTGCATGTGCAGCACTCTGTCCGTCGTGTTGCCAGTTCCCAGTAGCTGTTGACAGTACAAGTCCTGATCTAGCTAATGATAGCAGGCCTTGTAAACTGGCTTGACGGGAGTCCTGTGTATTCTCAGCAGATGTATTTGCTGCAGGAGCAAAGGTTGATCCTAAGATAGACAACGCCGGAGTCCCTCCTATTCTTGATGCAGTATTGGGTGTATTTGTTTGACTGTTAAATATGCTGCTTGAGGAAGTTCCTCCTTGAGATGATATGGGCAGTATTCTTGGTGCTATTGCGTGACCACCAAATACACTTATGAGTCTGTTTTGTATGTTTGCAGTCTCTGCAGGGAAAAAGTTTCATTCATTATGTTGAAGAAATATGTTGAGGTGAACAGAACGACTTATAGCCTGCGTGCAGACTCGTCTGGTTTCTGTTCAAAAAGCACTGACCTCCAGAAGAGGCTTCTATAGACCGAAGTCAGTCGAATCTGCATGCAAGCTAAATAAGTTGCTACCTGACGTCCCACAACAGAAATAAATGATCAAACTTGGGTGAACAGACCCTGCAGTTGCGGTTGACTGCCGCAGCCGCACGCTTCTGGAGAGGAGGGCCTTATGAAGTTCTATGGAGAAGGAAGCAAAGAATCGAAACCTTTTCCATAGAACGAAATCAATTTTCCTCCGTACAAGCATACGAGCAGATACACAAGTGCATATCTTAACTACCTAGGATTTAACCCAATTTTGGTTGGGCGGCAAATTCGCCCCCTGTAGATATTTTTTAAAAACTCTGCAAGGACAAAGATTATTGCCATGATACTTTTTGACGCTTTGCTGCCACCTATTGTGCACCTGCTCGTAAAGTTTCATTGAAATAGTTTTAGAAATTAGGGGGAGGTAGACACCTTTCCGACAGGAAGATAGATTTCCCTGTCAAAATGGCAAAATTGAAATATTTTGCAAATCTATTTTGCAGAACAGTGTTATTTGATGCATTCTATCATAATTCCAATTACGAAATGACGCATTCTATCTGTCACTCAAATATACAAGAAAGGCAAAAATGATAAAAAAGAAAACTATAAACCAGTAAGTTTAACTTCGGTTGTTTGCAGAACAATGGAACGATTGATCAAAAAGGTGCTAATCTATTTACACTGGATCAGTATGGTTTTAGAGAATTTCGATCGTGTCTGTCAAAACCATTAGAAGTCTTCGAAGAATGGAAATCGCTTTTAGATGATAACATTCCCGTTGACATAGTTTATTTCCACTATACCAAAGCCTTTGACTCTGTACCGCATAAACGCCTTCTTACCAAAATTAAGTCGTATGGTATTGAAGAAAACATATACAACTGGATCAAGAGCTTTTTAAATGATAGGAAACAGAGAGTTGTATTAAACGACTTCAAATCAGCGTGGACAACAATGACTAGTGGAGTACCTCGGGGAAGTGTCCTTGGTCCACTATTATTCTTGCTGTATATAAACGATTTACCTGACAATGTAAAATACTGTCAAGTCAAGATCTTTGCGGACGATACAAAAAAATATTCTCCTTCTAACTGTCAAGCGCAGCATATTCAAAATGATATTGAATCGCTCAAAGATAGGTCAAAAACATGGCAGCTTCCATCTAACAGTGATAAGTGCAGTGTCCTTCACTTGGATAGCTCCAATCAAAGAAATGGACATTACATGGTAGATGATTTAACACAAATACATACGATGATTAAATCAGTAGAATCGATTCGCGACCTTGGAATTATAGCTGACAAAAAATTCAAATTTGACAAACACATCGTAGAAATCGCAAAAAAGGCTAGCGGTGTTTTAACGTCTATTCAAAGAACCATGAAATTCGTCAACAAGGAGACCTTCAATGCTCTTTACAAAAGCCTAGTTAGGCCAATCCTTGAATACTGTGCGCCAGTTTGGAATCTATGTAAAGTAAAACAAATTAAGATATTAGAATCGGTGCAAACACAAGCAACAAAGTTAGTGAAGGAACTCAAAAACAAATCGTACACGGAACGCTTACTTTTCCTCGATCTCCAAACGCTAAGCTATAGAATAAGACGTGGAGATATGATTACAACTTTTAAAATACTACACGGCACGATCGATACTGATAGCAAAGTATTTTTGCACAAAGTACTTCAGTTACTAGAGGACAGAATTTGAAGCTTTTCAAGTTTGCTTCATCGTCGAGCCTGAGGAAGAACCACTTCTCAAACAGAGTAATAAAAGAATGGAATAATTCGCCAACAACCATAACAAATGCGAAGTCAGTTATAGGGTTTGAGAAATTATACGACGATCTTTGCGCTAACGAGGAGTACAACTATGAATACGCTTAAAAATGAACGCTAAAGGGTTCGATAGGCCAATGGCCTCCCCATCCCTCATTACATCTCATTATTATCACCACCACCAATTATCTGCCTTTCGATGGAAATTGTGCTCCGAGTTTAATGCTATCGCAGTTTTCACGAGTTGGGCCAATTTTGTTGCTTTTCTTAAGCACGCAAAGGAAGCTACTGACGTAAGCAAAATAATGGCGTAAAGTACATGCCTGAGGCTATTAGTAAACCAAATTTGCTTCCTTTCCCTTTCACCAGTCAAGAGTTAAGGTAGGGGAGGGGGCTTTTCTGCCCCCAGCCAAAGTAGCACGTGTCCGATAGCCCGACGACTACAGGGTTAAGCCAGATGAGCAAGTGATTGTTGTTGTTACAGTCATCAGGGTTATTAGATTCGTAGGAAACAAACTACCCAAGTGGACCCTTTCAGTCGCTGAAATAGGAGCAGGTTCTATTACGACGACTCAGTCACGTATATCAGGGTTATACGCCGTTTTATTACCTGACTGAAGTTTCAAAAACGAGGCAATACAGAATCCCGCCACTGCTATTGGTTAATCGCACTTTTCCCGCGGGTTTCCCGTAGCCTTGTATAATACGATACAAGGACGCGTTTTGTCGCCACAGCAACTACCTTAGGCCTATGCGATTTACAACTGAAACGACATGACAGTAACAAAATGTGTTTGACTAAATGATACGAGTCAAAATTAGAAGCTATCAGGTAATAAAAATCATACTAACCGGTTTTGTCGTTGTACAGGAAAATATAAAGCCCTCGGTCTTAATGCACAGACCTCGCAAGCTCGGTCTGTACTTTTAAGACCTTGGGCTTTATATTTTCCTGTACAACACAAAACCGGTTAGTATGCGCATAATATGCAATGGCGTCAAAAACTCTATATTTGACTGCAGCAATATTTTGGGGTCCTGGCTATCCGAAAAGTAAGTCAATGTGATAAATTCGATCAAATGACTCGAGGCACTTTACAGAGTTTATAAACACTGAGGGCCAATTTCCCATATAGTGGTTTTATCTTGCTGAAAACAGTCTTTCTGAGCCACATATTCTTGGTGGGATTCATTTTTCATTTCATTTTCAATTATTTTAACACGGTAAATACATTCAGTAACTATGGATATCTACTGTTTTACAATGTGCCCTGCTTTAAAACCCTAACTTACTTAATTACATGAATAATTATCGGCATTAAAATCCATTATATAAGAAAAAGAAAATTTTCAAAAAGAAAGGGGACTCTGAAGTCAAAATATGTGGCTGAAGTAGATTTCGATCATCAACCTCTTTGATCTTTCAAAAAAGATTTTAATTTCGTTTTGAAAGCAGCTAGCGAAGGAGCAGTTTTGATTTCAAGGCTTAATTGGTTCCAAACAGTAACTCCTCGATACGAAAAGCTCCGCTGCCCATTTGAGGTTTTACACAAAGGAATCCTGAGGTCCGTGCTGGTATTACGTAAAGTCCGATTGCAAGACTCGGACAATTTATGAAACATCGACTTCATATAGGGAGGTGCAAGCCCATGCAAGGCTTTATATACCATGCAGGCTGTCTCAAAGTCAATCATTTCTTTAACTGTTAACCACCCTAGTTTTGATATTAATGGCAGCGATGAATGGTCGAAGGGACTGTTTGTCACGACACGAGCTGCCCGATTTTGTAGCTTTTGCAATTTTCTTAGTGTAGTATCACCAGCACAACCCCAGACAGAGCAGCAGTATCTAAAGTGCGAATCAACTATGCTAAAGTACATCCTTTGTATGGTTTGCAGCGAAAGATATCTCTTAGAATACTTGAGCATTCCTATTCCTCTTGAAATCTTCCCGATAGCAACGTTGATTTGCTCTTTCCAGTTTAATGACGGGTCGATTTGAACCCCAAGATATTTTATATTACCCGTGGATTCGATCTCATCGCCATTTATTTGAAAGAGGGGAAAACTGTTTGAATCATTGGAATCTAGTCTTCTGAGGTTTGGTACAGTACCAAGGATCATGCACTGAGTTTTGGCCACATTAAGAGACAATTTATTACCCTGGAGCCACGAACTAAGATTCTGAAGATCTGAGTTGATGGCATTGCACAGGTCAGTGACAGATTTCGAGGAATAGGAAGTGCTTGTATCATCTGCATACATTGTGACCCTCGTTCTTTGTAAGGCAAACGGCAAATCATTAATATAGATCAAAAATAAGAGTGGGCCAAGGCAAGAGCCCTGAGGCACTCCACATTGGATGTCTTGTATTTCAGAAGTTTTGCCATTAACCTTACAGCATTGCTTCCTATTACTTAGGTATGATATGAACCAGTCGAGCTCCACGCCTTCAACTCCATAGAAACGCAGCTTAGCTATGAGAATACTGTATTAACTTTATCATAGGAATATAAGAATACTGGATTAACTGTATTATCGCTATGAGAATGTCAAAATGAATTTGAAATCACAATCTGGGGATTTCTAACGAAATTTCCAGTCATAAACTTCTAACCACAACAATCTTGATCGCCAACTGACATATATCACGTCAGCTGCAAACACATCTCATATGATTAGAGACCGTCAAGAAAAATGATATGGTCAATGATGAGATGTGGTTTCTACGAGGATGTGCCTAATTGAAATTTGCAGTTCGATTTGGCTTAAAATGTGTGGGAAGTGAATGAAAGAAAGTCCCGTTTGAAAGGCAATTGCTCTCTAGACGTCATGGCAATAATATAGGCAAGCGTCACAGTGGGCTAGAGACAGACATTCGAACATTTGGAAGTTCTCAAAAACGCTAGTTGTTATGCAGTTTTTGAAAGCAGAACAACAGGGCTTTAGTGTGCCTTTCAAGTTTTCATTTATTTTGTGTTATCACAGAGTTACAGACATTTGAGTCTGAGAAAATTGAACAAAATCTTTCAAACTGTCGCACATAGCTTTCTAGTGGCAAAGAACGTGGGTAAATATTTTTCCGCTAGAAGAATGGATTGCAGAGTTTTTGATCAGCATTACCAGGACGTACATAGTCATTGGTCATTGAAAAGTAAGATGAAAATTCTTTGTCAAGTCTACTTTTGCCGCAGAAATAATTCTCTTCAGACAACTTGTCAGATTTTTTCCCTTCTTAAGAGAGCGAAATTTGACTTTAATCAATAACATCCCCAAAAGTACGAGGAGAAACATGACACCTATACATTTTCTAAAAGAGCATTTCGTGAAAAGTTCATTCTTGAAGGTTTCATTTTGTTTTCCCTCCGCGAAGTAAAATTGACAGGGGTGGGAAAGGCATTGTTAAGGAAATTCTGGGTGTCACAATGAAAGATATTGAGACCAGCCCCAATTTTTTGAGAACACTAAAAACATTTTAATTAAAGAGTATCCCGTAGGTAATATCATGTGCATAGGAACCTTTTTCGTAGCTTTTGTTCATATTGAAACATACCAGAAAGGAGGTTTTTGGTTAGAATTCCCAAGAATGGAATATGGGTCACAGTCCCCTAAATATGAAAAAAACATTCAAGTTTATTCATTGTTCCAACAGAATACATCGAAAAGATCCATCAGTCACTATTGCTGGTTTTCTTGAGACCGAAGAGTAAACAGGGGTTCTGGGTTCAGAGTCTAAATATAGAGCATTAGGCCCCAACCCCTTGAATATAACAGTTTTAAAGTTTTGTGTAAACCATTTGATTTATTCCTCTCATACGTCAAAATGAGGTGCCAACTGCTCCTGTAACATTTAATTCCCTGCAGGTATCCATGAATGTCTGCAAAAAATCACCATTTTGACCCACTGTGTAGCCCCCATGTAAGCAAACGATTTCTGGTCAGTTGATGCTCTGAGGATAATCTACAGTAATTTTTGAGTTCCTCATCTGACGGTTAGTAGCTTCAGATACCTTTGAAATATGTTTAGCAAGTAATCTGGGGCAAGGGCATTCAGGGACTTATAGACCATCTTGCTTGTCTCAAAATCAATCAGTTCTCTAACGGTAAACCAACCGAGACTCTTTATCAAAGGCAAAGCTGACGTGTCACAGGGGCTGTTTGTGACTATCCTAGCGGCTCGATTTTGAAGTCTTTGCAACTTATCAAGGGCTGAAGCACTGCAAGATCCTCAAACAGGGCAGCAATACCTAAAACAGGGTTCAACGAAACTTCTATACAGCATAATGAGGCTTCCCTAAGAAAAGTATCATTTAGAATACTTCAACATACCGATACTTCTAGAGGTTTCTTGCTTGTAGAGGACAAGTAAGAGGACTATTTCAGTTGATCGTCAACCTGCAAACCTAGATATGTGCTGTTAACCATGGTGATCGCCTCGCTACCAATGTTAACGTCAGGTTTGGAAGAACAAGATTCGTCTATCCTATGAGGCTTGCATCTGAGCTTGTTGCCCTTAAAACATCTTAAGACTTCAAGGTCAACATTTGTTGCAGCATTGATATTGTCAATAGGAGCGGAATAATAGATAGTTGTGTCTTCAGCATGAATTTTCTCTTATCATCTCTAAAGCAGTAGATATTACATCTTCATCTTCAAAAATGACGATATACTGGATTTGGTCGAACATAGAAAGAATTTTTGTGATTTCTGGAAATTTGCAATATAACCCGTCAAATAAAACGAAGTGACTTACCTTGCAGACTCGCAATAGTCCCTTGATTGCTGGATGCTTGATTTCGTAACATTTCCGCCTGTCGTAATATATTCGCTAATGCAATATTATTGGGGATGCCAATGGAAGATGAATTCCCAAGGATATTGGGTGAGAAAAGGCCTTGATTGCTAGATAAGAGGTTCCCACTCGGAAGCTGCAAGCCAGGGTGATATTGATCTGGCACTCTTGGCATATATGATGGCGGTCCTCTAAAAACAATGGATGTACCATGTGAGGAAAAAAAAGATAACACGTTTGGCGGGCTGTGAATTGAAAAGCCAGTGGCCAATATTGAAAACTGAATTTTAGTTTGTCACTCAAATGCTAGCTTTGTTAAGCAAATGCTGGTTAAGAGTTTTGCATGGAAACGAGAGTTCCACGTTCAATTCTGGTCCAATAATTTATCTGCCACTGACATCTCAGCTATACTTCTGAAAATGACAACTGGGTTACATTCTAATTACAAGGGAAAGTGAAGTATGGACCAACAACGAACGTGGAACTCTTGTTCCCGCAAAGAACCTTTGCCAGCATTTGACCAATCCGACGGCCCGACAGATGAGGGGTTTTCTTAAACAAATTGAACATCTAAGTCAACCTTTGACTGATAGACTGATAGATCAAAATTTAAATTTTTGGACTTTGGCCCTGCATTTTTGTATTCTTTTCATTAACCGCCATATATGGAAAACTAAAGAAAGTACGCTAAACAAGTCTGCTCAGCGGTAAAAAAGTGTTAAAATGGAATACCTCATTCATCATCCCCACAGTGCATTAATAATAATATAATATTAATAATAATAATCTCTGTACTTAAAGTTGGTAGGGAGATAGTCAATATACATAAGTAATTATGTACAAACTAATTAATACCAACTATTTAAATACAAGAAAAAAGAAAAAATAACAATATACCGGGTGAGCCAGAAAAAAGTTCCCACTTTTAAAAATTCATAGCATCAAGATTACTCCACAAATTTGAATCATTCAAATTTTAGTTAGAAGCCGAAAGATTGGAGTATTTTTGTGATTTTTCTCACTGTCCTACCAGCACTAGAAGTATTGGTAAATCTAACTTTATAAAGATTTTATGGTTGCAAAATGACGAAAAAAGGGCTTAAAACATTGATCAAATCGTAAGGATTCTATTCAAATCGAACAATAGGCCATGGGCGTTTCACCTCCCTCAAGAGCTATAAGACATCGATTTTCAAACAAATGCGAAAGATTTTCAATCCCAAGGAAGTTAATGTTTAGAGGATATCTCTCACCCATGAGAAATTGCATTTCCTTAATTATTTTGTGCGAGCAGTCATTTATGCATTGATCGATATTTTGGGCCATTTTCCAGTAATCAATCAACCATGAAATTTTTGTAAAGTTGAATTTACCTATATTTGTAGTGCTCGTGAGACAACGAGAAAAATCACAAAAATACTTCAACCTTTTGGCTTTTAACTAGAATTGGAATCATTCAAATCTGTGAAATACTCTTGCTGTTATGAATTTTCAAAAGTGGGAACTTTTTTCTGGCTCACCCGGTAGATCTACTTATCCACATATATTACAGCTACCTTTGTCTCCATTCCAGGCTTTTACGTCTTTCTTAAATCTGAATACGTTTTCAGCACTCTTTATTGTATCAGGCATGGCATTCCAGAGGATGCCTCCTCGGCATTGCTCAGAATGGCTCGGCATGTCTGTTAAGGACTTGAACTATTACTTCTATCACATTGAAATCAATATTTCTGTAGTAAAAAAGATACGGGCACATCGTAGCATTGTATTCCCTCAAGATGGAAAGTTTGTCTTACTCCATTAAACAAGGAACAAAGAGAACAGGGATGTTTTTTGGCGTGCATACCTGGTAACAAAAAGTGAGTTCTTTCTTTTTTCTTCTTCATAACCTGCAATGAAATATACCGTTAATATTTTATAAAATGTTCACAACAAACTTTCTGCATAGGCATTACACCAGGCAAGCTCGTTATTTCTCGACAAACTGCCTGGACAGTCATGGTATCTTATACGAATTTTCCACTGATGGGAACAGTGGAGGATTTACGGGGGACAAGTGGGGCAATTGTCCCCCCTTCACGAAGGAAAGTCAGCTTCGCACCCCCTTTTTGGCGAGAAGTGCGCCCCTCATTGTGACGTTAAGACACTCTTTTTTAACTGCTTCGATCAGACTTTGGAGCAAACATACAAATCATGACGTTGTTTAATAGAAAAACTGAAGAATTTTCTCGACAAAAAGTTAAAAAATTTTCGTTCTCCTTTGGCGCACTTACTTTCGATTATGCTTTTAGCGTCCTCTCTGCAGGCTGCACCTCTCGCGACTTCGAGCTGGATCCACTCCCACTGGGAAAAACAGGCGAAGGGCCCCCAGTTTTACGGTATGAGTTAACGACAAAGACAAATCAATTGTGCATCACTGACAAAAGTCAGGATTCTTTAAAAAAATATATCAAAATTTCAAAGAGGCACACAGCTTCAAAACCGTAGCACTAAAGAAATGATTTTGATATGTGCATGAATCTTATTAAAGCAATTTTTACTTGAAAAACAACACAATTTTGTATCTTGGTAATTTTACGAGATTTTATTTGACTAACAACATTGACTAATAACATTGTTTTGTTGACAAGTGAAAATGAAAAAGGGTCACAGTTTGACTTAGGCTGATAGGGTTAAAGTAATGATTTTTCCTTCACTACTGGGACAAGCAAAGGGCCCACTGGGGCAAATGTCCCGCCAGTCAGTACGCTATAAAATATTTTGTGGACAGTGTACTTATTCAACGTTATTTTGAGGGGTGAATATTCAATTTGATAAAAATTGGCTAGAAATGCAAATTTGCAGATTGTATTGGAAGAAACCTGCCAACTAGCAAAGACGTATTCCTTGAATGAAATGACCTCCAGAAAGGGGTTTTGGTTGACACTGTACTCTCAAAAACAAGCCTCCACAAGACCTCTGAAGGAAGCACTACGTATAAGAAATGCTTCTCTCTTTTTTACACCGTTCGACTGAGTTTTCAATTTTTTATACTACCTCTCTTTGCTTCTTTTTTCTCCTTTGTTGTTAGTTTCGATGATTTTTGGTCTTCAAGCAGTGATTCATGTTTGAAAGGAAGCTGTGAAGGAAAAAACCTTAGAGTTCTGGAAAGGAGATGGTGCGTACA
>OZ026582.1:10873621-11332532 GCA_964020215.1 Aurelia sp. 3 sensu Dawson et al. (2005)
TCCTTTTCATCCAACCCATCACTGACTATTTCACATTTTGGATCACTACTAACATCTTGTTTCTGATCACTATGGTACACTTCTCGTGCCACAAATGTTTCATCTTTTTCCATCTTATTTTCATTTGGGTTCACATTGGAATTTCCAGATTCAATACAGTTATCAGTACTCTGGATCTCACTTGCCTTAGGTGCTGAGTCTCCCGGACTTTGTCGATGATCATTGATTTTACAACCGTTCATGTTGCTGTTGCTTGCCTCTTGGATTCCAGAAATTGCTTCCTGACAAGGACCCTTACTACTGTTTGAATCCGAATTATTAACTTGTTGGTTTACGAAATTATCAATTGGACAGGGACTTTTGCTACAACTTGCATTGTTCATTTCTGAACTTGAAGGGCTAGTATTTTGGCTGCTATCCCTGTTAAACGTCGCATTGCTCTTCTCAATTTCTGAATTTGTTGGACTAGAAGTTCTGTTGCCACCCTTGCTATAAGTTGCATTGCCGCTATTCATGTCTGGGTTTTCAGGTACCCACATGTTAAACTCATTCAACCAGTTTTGCAATGTGTTTATTGGAACGAGAACCAGTACCTTCTTTGCAGGAGTGTTTCTAGAATATGAGAACGGAAATGACTCAGGGAAATACGGTATTAAAACTACTTTACAGAATTTCTTTTAACATATGCCACAGTTTGAGCATGCATTGGTCTCTGCTGTGGAATACAACATTTATTCGTAACTTGTGGACAATTATTTTAGTACTGTAGCATCCATAACTGGCACTTCTCTCAGCTAAGTCAAAACATTCCCCTTTGAGTCAAGTATTTATGTTACACTGTAAAATTTTTACTCTTAAAGATGTCATGTGCTGCCAGATTTTGGAGAAAGGGTCATTTTTAAGCAGATTTGGCACACTCTCATAGTCTTATATTCTTTTCCTACTAAGGCTACAGCCAAACTGATGCTTATGTTACATTATGGCTTTCCACTGGTTGATATTAATATTACACTGATGCAGCAGTTTATGAGTCATTGTTGGAGTGGTGGTAGGGGGAGGGGTGGTCAAGTTTAGAATAAGCGGCAACCTTGTAAATCATCTAATAACCAGTGCATTTCACAGTGCAGTACACAAAATGTTCATTAGCCATTTTGTTCAGTCCTGTTAAAGATCCTGTGGGCTGCTAAACACTGCACAGAAAGAAAGTATTCAAATTATTTTATTTGAGTTTTGGGTGAAAGGAAGTGGGATTGTGCCAGTCCTAGCAACTGCTTGAAGTTTTGTTCAGTGCACACCATCTGAAATGTCATTAGGAAGGTCTTCACTAGCAGACAAAATAATGTGTTCAGAATGTCATTTGAAAGATTGATACTACAGCATCTCCAGTGAGAAGATCCCATCATTGAATAAGAAACAAAGTGTAGACTGACAAAAGTACCCTGCATCCTCAATGCCTTCATTTGTTGGACACACTGCCTTGGATCCATGGTATCTCTGAAGCAATGCTTGAATTTGTGACAGTTCACTTTGCTGAGACCAACCCAAAGTTCAGTAAGATTACAATATTGGAATTATTGGAATAGTAATTTCCAAAACAGATTTTGCAGGGAAGGGGGCAGATTATTGGTGGAAGCTTCTCCTGCAGCAGATTCAACCCAGTTCCATTTGCTGAGGAATTTAAGAATCAGTATCAGCATGCAAAGAATTCTTGATTTTCCAATCTGTGCATGTATGGCCTGTACTGCACTAAAGGCTCCTTGATCCAAAATGACAAATCATATGTTATATATTCTGCAACAATCCACTTACCTTAGAAAGACATGAATAAGTGAAACAGTCTGGATTGTCTTGCCAAGTCCCATTGCATGAGCCAAAACACATCCAAAGCCACGCATTGTTTGGAAGTTATTTACTGACTCAATGAGGTTATCATACATAAATCTAATTCCTGAAATCTGTAAGAATGGAAGGATTAGAAGCACCTATATGGAGGTAGGTAAATAAAACAATATATAAAGTATACATAAAAATTATATTCATTTAATTTTGAAACTCCATAAGACGTTTCCATACATACATTTTCTTTTTATGCATCAATAAGAATGTTTCATTGATCTGAATCCAATAGAAAATGCAAACAGTCACAAGATTTAAGTCAAATTAGTGCTTGATGTAAATGTGTAAATTACATTATATTAAGATAAAGTAGCATAAGGCTTAAATCTTTGAAATCTTTGAAAAGGTTGATGTGAAATTCTTTCACATTTTTCTATGAACAAAATTTCTTGATGTGAACCAAGGCTACCTTACCGTAAATCTGTTCTCAAGATTTGTTTGTAATTTGATTATTTTTAAAATGGCTGCATTTTTTGTTTCTTAAAATGATTTATGAAAATTTTCAAAAAATCATATGGTGCTTCCAGTTTCAGACTTGCAAACTTTATGTCATCGCACCCTCAGATATAATAAATGATGCAACTTTGAAAGTCCCTAACTGTAAAACAGGTGTTGTGGCGGAGTGGTGTAATCCTCTGATTTTGCAGCCAGGTGCAAGGCACCTAATTTATGGCCCACCACTAAAATTATTGACCTGTGACCTTGTCCAATTTATGATATTGTGTCATTGCCACAGACAGGAAATTCTTGGATTGAAAGCAACTATGATTAGCAGCACTTAATGAATTGACCACCAATATTGTATTTCATTTAAATAGATTGATTTATTGATTTCCTTTCTGCAAAACCATTATATCAGTTTCCATGAATGTTCAACACTCATTGCATCAACCATAAAAGAGGAGATGATTTTGAGGCAAAAAGACTTTTTCGTCGTCGTCAGGTGCCTTCTGCTCTCAGCAGGTTGGCTGTCATGGATGCCCAGTCCTCCCTATGCTGTGCCTTCCTTATGGCTTCTGCATAGTTCATTCCAGTCCATTCCTTAATGTTACTGAACCATGTTAATCTTGGCCTGCCTCTTCCTCTTTTCCCGTTGAACTTCCAAAAAAAGACTTTTTAGGGGTGTGACAAATCACTCTTCTGGAGGGTAGGAGGTGCAGTGATGAGGCATACATGCACGATCACATGCCTCAAACAGCCAGGTATGCATCAATCAATCAATCATAATTTATTTGTTTATGCAGGTTAAAAAGTGGCAGCCTCAAGATGGCTGATGTGGACCTGCAAAATTAAAAGTATACATAACTATAATGGTAAAATTAGGAATGAGTTAACACTGTTCTTACATTTGCTTTGATTTAAATTACGACTATCCTAATACAATGTGACATCTTTGGTTTAAAATTCTTAATAATATATATAATTTTTCAAATCCTTGTTCCTTGTAATTGTTGTTCCTTTAATGAAAGTTGTTGTTTTCAGTTCAGTTATTGCTTTATTTAGTTCATATTTGAAATTTTGAATGTTCTTAGCGTCCTTCACAGTATCCGGCAGAGCATTCTACAGCACTGGCCCTCTAAAACTTAACATATTTCTCTCAAACTCTGATGTTAGTCTTTTAACTTGGAGTCTATCCTTTTTGTATGAAGACATTGTAAAATGATCTTTCAATGCATGCCCTCCTTCTCCTTTTATTATCTTGTACATCTCTGCTGCTACCTTTTTGTTATACATATATCCCAAGTTGTTCCAGCAAGCAACATCTAAGACATTGTTTGAGTCAACTGTTCTGGGAATGTTCTTGATCAATTTTGCTGCTCTTATATGCTGACACTCAACCCTTTCGAACTTGCTGTTTGTGCAGGTGCCCCATACAGTCATTGCATACGTGGTTGTTGGAATTACGGTTTTAAAGTAAATCTCCTCTAGTACTTTTGTTGGCAGGAATTTGACTTTTTTCAGCATGGACAATTTTTTTGAGAATTGCTTGTACACCTTATCTATGTGGGTGTCCCAATTTAGTTTGTTGTCAATATACACTCCTAGGAGTTTACTGTTCTCCTTATATTCAATGATATTATCTCCAATTGATATTGGTAATAGGGGCCCCGTAAACTTCTTTCACCTTTTCGTCTTTCACCTTTTCACCTTCTTTCACTTCCTTCACCCGCATCCACCTTTTCAAAGATTTGCAGGACTACCATAGACGGCATGTGCGGCAACTGCCCTTGGACCTGGCCCTTGATGGGGACCCTCAAAAGTAATGCCTGAATGTGAGAAAATGATTGATTTGTGCATGAAAAAGGACTCACCTTTTCTGAACTGCTATGAATGCAAACAACATGAAATAAGAAAATATCCATTTCAAGCTCATTCAGCCAAAATCATATTGCTCCTTTCAAGCTTGCGCAAGCTTGTTGCAAACTGAATTTTTGTTATGGGATTTATGTAAAGTAGCAAATCTTACCTGGTGTGGTTTAATGGTCTTGGCAACTTGCCCTGGCAGAAAGATATCAGGCTCTTCAGGTAGATGACTAGGATTAACCAAAACCTGTCCATTCTCACTTTTGAAATTTGACAAGGCTCTCAAATTGACATCTTCATCTGCGCTATCCATTCCCTCATCGTCATCACTAAGTTCATTGTCTGCCTCAGAATCTGAACTAGAAATTAGGATGACATGTTCAGTTCTATTCTGTTGTGATTCATTGTCATCATCTGAGTCATCATCATAATCATCAACATACTCTACATCATCTTCAATTAATATTGCACCATTTGCCTCAATTAAATCTGTTGTGTCATTGTTAGGAGTAAAATTATCTGCACAGACAGAAGTGCTTGGTTTCTTGAATGATAAACTCCTTTGCAACTCTAGCCTCTGTAGTCGTTCTTGTTCTTCCTTCTGGGCTTCTAAAGTCCTTGGATCAAGTTGATCAATCCTTAGCACTTTGCGGATATTACGCCTCTTGTTTGATTCAACTCTCTTCCTCTTTTTACCAGGCTTTTTTGATTTTGTTTTATCAATCTCGATAGATTTCTGGTCCATGGAATGTGCACTTTGCGTCTTTACTGATACATGGTCATTTTCTTCATTATCATCATCATCAGCACTATCATCATCAGAGGAGCCCTCTTCATTACTGGCACAAATGTCTTGATCACTTGCATTGTTCTCTAATGGCTCTGAACTTTCAAAATTTCCCATGAGATTGGAATCAACCAGGGCTATTTCACCAGCTATAATCTCACTTTGGTCATCCATGGTTTTTCAGTAGATACTATGACAGCATCTAGTAGAAGAACTGTCCCTTTCTTCAGTGATAACCTGCAACAATTGACCAGCACTCTGCTGCTAGATATGAAACTGCTGTTAATATAAATATATAAATATACGTCTTGTAAACATGAACCCTCACGAAATAGCAAATGTGCTGTGTGGCATGATCTTTGCTGATAAGAAAAATTTTGTTGTTGCGAATTGCGATGACATCCGATTACAAATAAGCACGAACCGTCAAAGTAAGAGTACCTTTCGTGATACCAAGCCTCAAAGTCAATAGAAACGGCTATCTAATAAACGATATTCACCAAAGTAAAACAATCAGATACGCTTTCTACAATTTCATTCATACTGTGTTGCACTGTTTTCGTCGGTTTTCGTACGCATGCCTATGCCACCGGTATCAGTTACATTATCCTCCGTGAATTTCCTTACAACAAAGTTACCAGCACTGCATTCACCAAAAAGCTTCTTTAGCCCACATTCTTTCTGCCTTGCAGTAATCAACTCAATAAATGATACGATATCCACTCTTTTTGCCCTTTTTTCTTTCCTGTTTTCTCAAAATTTAGCGAGTCGCGCTGACAGAAGACAAAAAGAATTATCATTCAGCCTCATTCTCGGCACGAAAAAGGCATGTTGCAAATTCAGAGGGAGGCTCAATTGACCTATGACGATGAATCCCTTGTATCCCTGTGATAAACCTTGTTCGCCAATCTGTGCACAGCTTCTCTCGAGATGTTCCCCTCCATGTTCCTGTTACAGCCAAAGCAGCAGACCCAGGGGGGGACTTCTAATGGTACGTGACGGGGGGGTCAGACACAGTAAATTTTTGAAAAAACCAAAAATATACTAAATTTAGGAAATTTTAGACCCCAAAAATATACTCAGCCCAGAAATATACTGAAATTAGGACATTTGCAGACCCCAAAAATATACTCATAGCTTCATGGCACATGAAAATTAAAGGTTTTATAGCATTTTCAGCAACTGCTCTGCGATATTTTGGTGAAAAACTCAGCCTAGCACTCACCTTGTCAAATTTTCTCATCAGCAAACCCAAAAATATACCTATTATGCTCCAAATCGCGTACCCAAAGGTATACTAGACAACGTTTTAGAAACCCAAAAAATGTCTGACCACCCCCCCGTCACTTACTAATAGGGAGTCCCCCCCCCTGGGGCAGCAGAATACTGAGCAGACTCTAGCTTTTCCATTAAATTTGGTAAAACGATGTTTTGACTGAAGTTGCATCCTTTAGAACGGATATGATAGATAAATAACATCACCATCACCATAGTCCAGGTGGGGTCGAACTTACAATCTTGGACATAAATTACTGGACTTCTGCAGGATCTTTCCATCCCCCCCTTCCCCCCATGATCAATGTTGTTATGAATGTAAAATTTCAGCCTTGATGCGAGGAGGGACCTTTTATTGAAATTATTACGACAGAACAACATTGATAGGTGGGGGAGGGGGGAGATGGAGTGTCAAAGTCGGAATTGTTGTGATCACAAGCAGTCCGGATATATTCTGTCCAAGATTGTCTGAAAAATTTTTAGACATAGAATTTTTCAGCAGCACCCTTGTTTAGATACTTTTTGAAAATAGGATGTTTCGTAAAACGGTTTTGCTAAATGTGTGTGCATGCACGGTATATGCAGCACTTAAACTAACAAAATGTAATTATTTCCATCAATTCATGGTACATTGGCACAAAATTGTGGCTCATAAGTCATACTTCATTAAAGCTTGTTGATAATGGAGTACATGTGATATACTTTGGAAATCCAAGACTGGCAATTAAGCGTAAAGTTCTTGCTTGATCAGTTTTCTTAGTTAATAGGGTGCATACGTCAAATGCTGTCCTCGGCCTTATGTTCTGCAGAAGAACTACTTTGGCCCATCCTCATTGAAGTATCGCTCAATGATAGACTCAAAGCACTCTCTCGTGGGGAATTCCCTTCGGTCTACTTGTCAATGTCTTGTGACGATGACTGGTGACACATTCTTGCTGTATTGATATCGTGGACATGTGGTAGCCAAAGAAGCAAACTCGATGCGTTACTGACGCATTTCTGTCGCGTTACTGCACGCGTTACTGAAGTTTTTTTGGAATTTCATGTAACAGTGCCCAAGAAATGATGCGTTACCACGCGTTACTGTCAAATTTAAAAAATATATTTATATATTTCTTATAATAGAGCAGTAACGCGTTGAACCAAAGGTAATTGTATTTTCATCCTACAGTAACGCGTGCAGTAACGCGACAGTAACGCATCCGTAACGCGTTAGTATCTCGAAATCGTTCTTGTTTACACAAAACTGTTAATGTCAGAAACTGTTTCAGAACGACAGCAATTCTGCTGCTGTGAATATCAAAAATACAGTACAATGTTTGCAGTGCACTTGGCATTCTTCGTTAGAGATCGGTTCATAGTTTCGATTCAACGGCACCACATTTAGTGCAGACTATGTCATTTACGTTGGTTAAATTTAGTAACTGAATGTCTCATATGCCGCCATTTTGAAAGGGCCATCTTTAATCCAGGAACAAGGAAGCAGGAAGTACAGCTAGGGCGTTTTCAAATCTTAAGTCAACATAGCCTGACCAGGCCTGAAGAGCTTACTCAATGTGTAAAATAGCTGCAAGCTCCAGTGAAGATTGGAGACAACAGCTTTTCATCGACGTATTCAACGTGGACTATGTGAAAGTAATGAATCAGTAAGTGTTGTATGTTTCGAGATATGGCTGCTCAGATCTTAGGCCCATTTTTTCATCTCATCATTAAAAGGCAATCTGCCTATCATTAAACCATGCACAATGGCTGGAAAAAAATTTTTCTTGCACAAAATGTCCATACTCCCTTTTCAAATTTTTTTCTTCATTTTCAGACAATCTTGGACATAAATTACTGGACTTCTGCTGGATCTTTCCATCCCCCCCCTTCCCCCCATGATCAATGTTGTTATGAATGTAAAATTTCAGCCTTGATGCGAGGAGGGACCTTTTATTGAAATTATTACGACAGAACAACATTGATAGGTGGGGGAGGGGGGAGATGGAGTGTCAAAGTCGGAATTGTTGTGATCACAAGCAGTCCGGATATATTCTGTCCAAGATTGTAGATCGAGATCGCCGATCTTCAGCGACGCGGGTCTCCGTCAAAGCTTTTCCAGATTGGGACAGTCGTAACGACCGGGACAGTTGAACCGGTTATAAATATCGAGTTGAAATATTGAAATATCTGTTTTGCACCATAATTATAATATAAAAAAGTCAATGCTATGTAAGATGATACAGTAGGCTTTCCGAATAGGGGGTGTGCTCTCCTCGATTAGTCTAGCTATTGAGAGAGCTCCTCCTTTAAGAAATTCCTGTACATCAGAGATGGCGCCAGGGAAGAAATGCTGGGGGGTGGGCTAAAACTGTCAGAGTGCCGACAGCGAGCGAAGCTAGCAAAATTTTTACGGACCACACCTTTAAGATTGGCTTAAAATGCGACTACACTCTCTAAAAACATAACAAGCAAGTTACGGAAGTGCCGACAGTGCACAGAAATTTTCAAAAATTCAAGTGCCGATGGGGGGGCTCAGTGGATTTTGGGGGGGCTCCTGCGCCCCCGAGCACCCCCGGGCCCGCCATCCCTGCTGCACATACAATTATTTGTTCTCCTTTGCTGTTCTTTATCTGCTTTATTTTTGTAATTTAGTTGTAGCTGATAGTAATTACTCTTGAATATGTTGTATGTAGTGGAATTTTAAAATGAAAACTGAGACTGAAACTGAAGTTCAACTTTTCCGACGCTTACGATCCACGACCCTCGGCGGTCTTAAGGTTCGTAAGACATTTTTTTCTTTAAAACGGGAACACAACGCAGATGATCGCAGACAATAGATCTCTTAGCTATTCTCCAAAAGAGCCTGGATCGAGCATTATTTTTATACAATTTTATAAGCGAGGTTCGATTGAGTGGCGTTAGAGTTTCTATCATAGGAACCTTTGAAAATAACTGTTGTGAGTCGTGGTGTTCCTTTGTGTCTGATAATAGTGAAATACATCATTAGGGAAAATGAACCTGAAAAGGCCTTGAAAGACTGTAATACAAACGTAATAAGTGAAGAGGATCCTTGCAATCCTTTCAATTTCCTACATACACACATACATACACACGCACATACAGTTTTCTTTGTTTGAGCAGGCCAGTTTATCAAGGAGTATCGAGTTGAGATCATTGTGGAGACGTAATTATGGATACTATTAGCTGACTGTACATATTGTAAATACTGCTGTTGCTTTGCTATTGCCGTGTTTTTTGCTGTTATTACGTGCTGCCCATTTTAGGAATCGACAAATACCATTGCACAAACCGAGATAAACACAACACCAACCTTTAACAGTGAAGAGTTTGAGACCCGAATTTATCTAAAAAGTTCATATTGATAGCGAGAGACAGTCAACAAAGACAACGTTCAGATTTCACATGTTGTGATTTATTTGTGTAAGAAATTTTTTCGATGTCAAATCTCAAGTTGAAAGCATCTCTAGCAAAACCCCTCCCCAAAATGTCCAAACGACGTTGGTGGGGAAAAGTCGACTTTTTTGTGGCCCCTTCAAGATTTTTTGCGCAAAGATATTTGTAATAGTTACAGAAGCATACCAGGCGGGGGCAAGGGGCGGTAGCCCACAACTTTGGAGAAATGATCAAAAATCAGCCCCATTTGGGCAAATTTTTTACTTAAGTCGGGCAAAAATATTGGCAACCAACGGGCTTTGTGTCGGGCAGCGCCTGTAGAGTTTTCTTCCCGTACGCTAATGAATAGTGATAAAGGTTAATATCTCTATGAAAGATTTATTTTGCCCCAAATTTTGAGGCAAATACCTTTATCTCATAAAAGGCCCCTCAGATTACCAAAGAACATCGGAATTTGGCTTCTACACCTCAAAGTTGACGAACATGTTCTGGTCCCATAATTCGTCTCTCTTGGTGGCAATACCACGGCTTCAATGCTGCAATTTAAAGTCAAAATGCGCTATTCACAAACCAATGTTGGACCCTGGCAAAGTCGGTTACCCTAGTCGAAAATTTCATCAGTGCAAGATTACTCACCCAAAATTATCTCAAGAATGGACGTACGACCAACCCAAAATTTACCCACGACCCACGACCCACGACTCACTATCCACTACCCACACAAAATTTCTGACTCCATATAACCAACACAATTTAGCACATTCGATTTAAAAACTAGTTGTTTGGGGCAGGAAAATTGTACGGTTGCTGGCACGAGACTTCGAGGAACAATACGATAACGCCCTTTGTTAACAGGACCCGGAAGCAGAAAGACAAAATTACTACATGCATTTTCATATGAATTTGAATTTAAGATTGAAAATATTTACAAACATACAACAAAAACGTGTTCAAGCTAACGGCGTTTGACTCCAAACTACTTGATGAACAAAGACTGATACAATATAATAGCGTGGAACTTCCATGCAGCTGACACCTGTAGGACCAATTTCATCGTCCGTTGTAGAGAGGTGTCCGCTTAAAAGGTTTCATCTTTGTGATATTGTATTTTGGTACGAAAAGATTTGTCCGTTGTTCGCAGGTGTCCGTTGTTGTATAGCAGTATCCGTTAATGGCGGATTTCGATTCAGTGATTTCTGTCGCTGGTGTGACAGCTATCGACTTCTAGCGACCACACAACTTCCTTTCTATTCTCATAAGTAGTGCGGAAACATCTCCGAGCTCTCCAGACTCATCAAATGATAACGTGATCAAAGATGGCTCCTATTAATAGGCGATTAAAGCTATTGTTACATCTACGAAGGAGATGATGAAAACGAGAAGAAAAGAGGAACCAGGGCAAATGCTCACATCGTCTGGCTCTCTCTGCTGGGTCTGTTACAGCGTTGGCGATCGATCGCAAAAGTAGGACCAGCTTCTAATTTTTGTGCGATCGCGCGCTCTGATCATGCTACCAAATAACGTAAATTAAGCATGCCCAGACTGCAAATCGATCGCAAATTGTCGCATGCGCGACAAAGTCCAGTAAATGGAAATCCGCCTTAATGGAGGTTTAACTATACATTAAACTCTTTATCAATTACCCACCCATGGTCACACTCCAGCTTCAGAGAATTCTACTGAGTAAGTGGGTAAGTCATAACAATGATTACATGTCTGAAAATCTCTGTAGCTTTACATAAACTGATAATGTTTGTGTAACTAACATGATAGATTCAACTTTTTTTGTGAATATAACTCGCATAATTCTCAAGTAACAGGCGTCTATATAAAAAGATTAATATCAGAATCTTTGAAAACAGGCCTAAAAACCTTGAATAAATTCCACTCAGAGCTTAAAGTTGGCAAAATTTGGGTATAACAGATAAAGAGAAAATTTGGATATAGTTTACCGAACACCCTCGTTCCCAGGGTGTTCTTACGCCATACCCTGATCACGAAGCTGAATGAACACCCTGGTACACTTCGATTAAATGCGTCCAGAATCTGGGTGCATTAGCAGCCATTATGGATTTCACGGTTGGCTAGGCAACGCGAGGCGACGGAAAGTGGCCGTTGCTCTTGCGCTAATTCTGCAGAAGATAAATTGAGAAACTAAAAATAGCCACTTTGAGGATCTTATTGCGACCTTTTTGAAAGTATTTCAACAATAATCGGGAGCTGGCAAGTGTGTTTTATGTGAAAATATGCTCAGTTTATCTGGAGCGAAAATGGGCCCCAGTCGCCAATTCGAGAAACTTTCACCGCAGCTTCGACAATCACATGGCTTGATATTTTTCGAATTTTGGAAATAAATTGCAAATGATGGTCGGAACAGGTAAAGATTATGGTTTTACTTGGAATTTTGACATGCTGAGATCGTTTACCCCGCGCAGAACGGAGTTACAGCGCAAAATGGTGAACAGCCATTGCCCAACGGCCTCTTGTATCCCACAGTAGAGGTAGAGCAATGAACTCACTCTGGGGACGAGATTATTTGCCGAAATGTTTGTTCACAATTTTGACAAAACCCACCTAAACTACCTTTTGACATAGAGAATGTTGGTATGTCATTTCAGGGGCTAAATATTGTTTTTTAGCAATGAATACTAACAATAAGCCCTAAAGTTTACCCACTCCCCTGCAGACCCTAGCTATCATAATAAAACTCTTTTGTTTGCCTGCCTGCCAAAGCATCTTATTCGGTATATAATGAAGCTGCAACATAATTTTACACGCTTGGGTCTTTCAGCCGCTTTCTTCTTTTTTTCTTCCAATATGAGACTGGATGGACTTGCCCCTGTTGTGAAGGCTTCAAGCAGAAATATTGTAAATGATTTAATCGTATGGCCACAAACACGCTTGGAGTTTAATACAGAGTCTGAAAGCTATATATTTTCAAATCTTTAACAATTTTCTGGCCCCTGCAGTACCCGTAATCACTGACGGCTGTCTCTTACCAGATAGCCAGCCCATTTAATACAGGCACTTTTCCCTTACCGAGCAGTTTATCAGGCTGCAGTATTCCTATGCTTTGCTAGCCTTCTTCATCTGCATGACAGCAGAGCCCATAACAAAAATATTTTCCAGCACTTCTCTTCAACGAAGTTACGTTTCTAATCAAGTCCTTCATTTTTAACAATAATTTATTTTCATATTTACAAATATTTAACAAAATTGAAAAAATTTCCTAAATGAGTATCAACTAAAAAGTCAAATTGTTTGCTTTTCTTCAGAAAAGAAAGTCTTGGTAGCTCTCATTTCAGAAAACACCTTAGTTCGCAATTTCACAATCTCTGCAACGGCTTCTGGTGTTGTTAGTTTGTAACCAAATAATGAGGTAGCACTGCCACTGAAGAAAGAATACTTCATTAATCACCTAATTAAGAAAAATGTGAGAGTGCAGAACGATAGCAAATGGCCAGACAAAAAACTGGAGAGAAGAAATAAACAAAATACGATGCAGAAAAATTTGAAGTTAGCTAATCAGTGCCATTGAGTTTTTTCAGTGCACTGACGCAAGGAGAACATCAAACATCAACGGTAAATGGTTGCATTGATCAAAGTAGAAAAATTGCCAACATAGTTTGTTGAACAAAGCAAACTTACTGTTTGATAAAATCATCTATTGGTGTGCTTCCAAACTTCTGTTTCTTTTCTGGTAGATCTGATGGCAGAACATTGGTCATATGTCGTTTCAAAGTTTTTTGACGATTTCGCATCATTAAGGTAGGATCTAAAAGAAATTACCAATTTTAGAAGTTCATTCACACAGAAACTTTGGCAGACAAAATAAGACAATGTGGAACAGTTATTTAAAGAATAGCACATATTTTTTTGCTAGTTGCAGAGCTGAGCAATGAATAATGATGTGAAAAATCAGTTGTATAAGGTTTTATTCTATAACTTGAAAATTGAATTTTTAGCATCATCAAGCATGCGCTTCAAAAAAGCTACTCTTATGGACACATAAACAGAATCTTAGGACAATACGAGATATACTTTGGCCAACAAAGAAAGTGTATTGATCAGTGATAAAGACACATAAAATGATTCGATTTGCTAATTAACTGCTCATATAACTTTTAGATTCTGATTTTACTTCAAATTGCTATAAGTTTGAAGGCTACATTAAATCATCAAACTTGTAACTGGGAATGACGAGTACTGCAGGGTCGAATTGGAATGTGCTGCGTTGACTTAACCAGCGAAACCATGCAGTAAAAACCCGCGTATAAGAACCTAGTGACTAAGAACCTACAGGCTGAGATTCTGAAATTAGACCCCCAACACATAAGAGCCCATTCAGCCTGAAATTAGAAATAAGTTCTTATTTGTAGAGATCATCAAATTAAATCAAATCTCCAGTTGCTTTGTCATTGATACTGCCATATGTGGATATTGCAAAGAACTCTAAAGATGCTTTGAAAGCTTGTCATTGTATACTGTGAAATTTCTGATTCTTCCACGGACTGCTGTTGCGAATAAGGCCTCATGAACTCTATGAACTCAGGTGCATCTGAACTGACTGTCAATACGGGGCTTGACGTTTTAATCTGAACAGAAGAAATATGTGAAAGCTCTGAATGAAATAAGAACCAATTTAAGAACCTGAACAGCGTAATTTCCCACTAAATACTCAATACATAAGATCCTAATCAGGATGACTTGCAAAACTGTAGGTTCTTATACTCGGGTTTTTACTGTATGTGCAATGTTTGTGCGTATGAAGACTGGCACCAAATATCTTACATCGTCAGGGCCAGGCAGAGGGCTTAAATCTTTCAAACCTTTAAAAGGTGGATGTAAAATTGTATCATGTTTATATGAATTGAATGACTTGAAAGGAACTTTAGGTAATTTGAAGTAAATCTGCCGTGGCGATTTTTGACATCTTGATCACTTTCAAAATGGCGGAATTTCAATTATTTTTGAAAAAATTTATCGAAGAGTTTGAAAAATGCAAATCATCATAAATCTTAATTACTGGATGAAAATTGATACAATCTTCAAGAAAACTTTTGTTCATGAAGATCAACAATATAGTGGCAAGCAGAGATATCTAGCTCTTCGGGTTGAGAGCACAGTCTCAAAACTAATAAAGCCGCCATTTGAAACCAATCAAGATAAGAACAAAGAAAAAACAAAAGCTTCATCCATCGCCAATGATTGTCTTATAGCAATGAATCACGATTTAGTGAAAACCATGCTTTACAATAGCATTTGCAATGTCTCTAAACGGATGTAAGTGACTGCTACATATTGAATTCATTGCTGAATTAAACGAAAATCGATGAGCTAGGGTATTTACAACGTAAAGAACAGTACAAACTAAGCAACACGTTGACCAAACACCAAATACTACTGCAATGTTGCTAGAATACGTGATGGGGGCTGATAAAACAATGTTATTTATGTTCAATAAAAAATGCATACCTTCCTGTGGAAAGCACTCGTTGTATATTCTAGAGCATCGTTTTGTTGTGGGTGAACCTGGCTCTGGAGCTATTCCTTGCAGTGCTGCTATCTTATTTGCTACTTCTAATGCTGAACATGCCATCATATTACCGTTTCGTACCTGCAATAATAAATAGACCAATTAGTTTTGGTAAAAACAAAGTGACACATGATTTGAAGTATATTAAGTAGCAAGCTTTCCTTCCTGTTGATGTATATGGGTTTGTTTAATAGTTTTACAAGGGTTAGAAGTATTGTTAAGACCATAATGTCAACCCTTTGTCAAATGTAGAAATAGTCAAATATAATGGTGCAATCAATCCTATCAAAACCTATTTGATTTCCATGTATTGCTGAATGACAAAGGAAGTGCTACTCTTGATACAATTACTTTTCTGTCTTTCTTGTAACATAAATTAGCGGTTACTTGTCAGATTTTCGGAAAAAAGGCCCCAGAATCTAGTTTGAAGCCTGTTCTATGCAAGTTTGAAGTATGTTGCGGGGTGAGTGGCCGAGTGGCTTATACAGTCCTCGTCAGGTGACTGAAGTTAAGCTCGGTCGAGTGAGGTCAGACTCCGGATGGGTGACCTCTGAGGCCTGACCTCACAACTCACCTCGTCATCTTTCGGAAGGGATGTTAAACTAGGGGTCCCATGCCTGGATGCGGCATGCACAGTGGACCCAAATTAGCTTTCAGTAGCTAGAAATCCTGACAAGCCCAATCAAAATAAATTGAAAACAAAACAAACAAACAAACAAGTGCATCTGCAGAAGCAATAAAGCGGGACGCACTTTCTTGGCACAACCTAAAAACATCGATGAAAATCTATCAGTCTAATTCAGCTTTTCTTCTGGCCATTGCTAAAAGTAACGCTATCAAAGGTACATCTTCTTTACAAAAAGTATAGGAGAATGGATACAATAGGCCGAATGCTTTCGAAAATGTAATTTATGTAATTGAATTGGATAACAATGAAATTAAAGATGATGTGTGCATTTAAGTAGGCTTCCTAGAGAAAAGGAAAGGGGAAACTAACGCTTCCTTTTAATCACGCATAAAAACTTGCTTTGCGATGTGTATTGAAATCAAGGAAACAGATATTTCACATAAGAAGGGTCGGATTTGCAAGGCTTAGTTCCCACTGCCCCTGGCGTTACACCATTATGTGATCACAGAAGGTTATTTGCAGCAATTTTATCTCTTCATGTGATCAATTTAAGCAGCAGCCAACTATTTGCCGAGAATTTGATGGACGCTGATTGGCTGGGTATACGCACACCCAGGGGAAAGGATCAATCATCAATCAATTAATCAATCAATCAATCAATCAATCTTGATTTACTTGTTCACACAGGTTAGAGAAGTGGCAGCCTCAAGATGATTGATGTGGACCTGCAAAATTAAAGTATACCTCAAATGGTAAATGGTAAATTCTGAAACTTACTGCATTTTTCTCAAACTTTGATCCTCTTTAAAGTTGGAATTTCCATCCCAAAAAACCGCATGTTCGCTGCCATTTCTGTTTTATTTCACGTACATCAAAAGGAGAACAACGTGTAATTTTTCAGAAACCCAAGCAAAACCTCATTCACCTCTGACGATATCTTTAAAGAAAAATCCAATTGGGCACTGAACTAGGTTGTCTCTGGAAGACTTTCACTAGTGTCCTCAGCGCAGTATCAATAAGCCTTCGTTGTCATCCTTTATATCAAATTTTCAGATTTTTGACATTCCCACACGTATTCAAGTATACTGTTCTTACTTATTATTTACTTACTTATCTATATACGGACACATGACCTTACTTTGATCAGTAAAGGAAAACAGTATACGTACGATAACCATATGATCCACATAGTCCTCTATCAGTGATTTACATTCAGGCTTCAAGTATTCAAAAGGGTGCACAAATCCTTTTGTTTCCATTATACTGGTAAGTTCAGTATTTCTACTGTGCCAGCCACGTGCTGCTGCTAAAATAACACGTGCCACATCTTTGGCCTGTTTCAGCCTACATTTGCCCGTCTGATGTTGTAACATAACTACTCCTTTCTGAACGAAGTCCTCAGCCATCGAACATTGAAGGGGATCTTTCAAACCTGCGAGTGAAATGCAATATAACGGATAAACAAACTTCATCAGTGTTTGCAAGGCTCTACCATCATGAATTATTGGCAAGTTTCAAGGAGTATACCGGGTGAGCCAGAAAAAAGTTCCCACCTTTGAAAATTCACACGAGCAACAGTATTTTGCAGATTTGAATGATTCCAATTCTAGTTAAAAGCTTAAAGGTTGAAGTATGATAGTGATTATTCTCGTTGTCTCACGCGAAATACAAACATAGGTAAATTCAGCTTTACAGAAATTTCATGATTGCAAAATGACTGAAAAATGGCCTAAAACATCGATCAATGTATAATTGACTCCTAGCACAGAAAAATGAAGGAAATGCAACTTCTCATGGGTAAGAGATATCCTTCGCACATTAATAGCCATGGGATCGAAAATCTTCCGTTATTTGCTTGAAAATCGATGTCTTATAACCCTTGAGGGAGATGAAACGCCCATTGCCTATTGTTCGGTGTGAATAAAGTCCTTACGATTTGATCAATGTTTTAGGCCCTTTTCCCGTCATTTTGCAACCATGAAATTCTTATAAACTTTAGCAATACTTTTAGTGCTGGTACGACAACGAGAAAAATCACAAAAATGCCTTGATCTTTCGGCTTTTAACTACAATTTGAATGATTCAAATCCGTGAAGCAATCTTGGTGCTATGAATTTTCAAAAGTGGGAACTGTTTTGTGGCTCACGCGGTAGAAAACTGACACGCTAGGCGGGCGCTGGAATGAAAAAGTGTGATGCCGATCATTGCAAAAATCTTTAAATTTCCAACAGTGTTGGAAGAGAAACTTAGCAGAAACTAACAATTTCTTCGGAAGAAACTAAAAGGAAAGGGAAGTTTCCGTTTCTTGCATCATAAATTAGAGGAAAGTATCCCTTTCCTCTTAAGTTTCCACGGAGAAAATTGTCATGCAATTTTGATATTTCTTTGCAGTTGATGCTCAAAACATAAATGCTAATATATCAGTCAAAGGATAACTTAGATGTGAAATCTTTTTTGACATTAAGTCTTCGTGTAATCATCAGAGTTTAAAGTTGTCTGTAAAGCAATTGTTGATACTTCAAGACCCGAAGCACCATAAAGGTGGTGCCTATCTTTGTCCAAGCTAGATGTCAAAGAATATTTTCTAACCTATTTTCCATTGATTAAAGTTCAAATTCTCGTTGCAGGACCCAACGAAATCTGTACATGGTTTTCTGAGACACCCAGTAGTTAAGGTCGAAGTCAAGCCATGCCAAGTTTAACATTCATTTAAAATATACGTCAGACTGTGTTTATGCTGGATGAAAGCTCGATGACCAAGATTAATATAGACCCAATGTAATGTTACAAGGTAACCAACTAACCATCTTTAACTATGGGTGGCCACTCCTCTTCGAAATCTAGTAATGCTTTTTTTAAGTTAACTTTTCGTTGTGCACGATCAAAGAGTTCAGCTGCTGCCCAATTCTCGCAATCCTGTGGTCCATTTTGAGCTTCGTTCAGCAAACCGGACTTCATATAAGCTTGAATGTCAGTTATGAAATTGTCTCTTATGAATGCAAATGTTTTCTCTGCTTCTGTGTTTGATATGTGTCCACAGGTCATAATTGGTCTTGCACTGTAAATGGAAAAGGAAAGAGGCTTTTAGCTGAATGGCCAAGTAAGTACATACTTTGGAACAGTACACCTGATGTGATTAAAAACAGCAATACAGTCTCCATTCTTGGCAAAAACATACAACAATTGGACTGGGGAGGGTTGCAATTGAAATATCTGTAAATAGCGTTGCTGTAAATTAGTTTAATTTAGTTGGTATTTATTAGTATGCACTTTGAGCACAAGCTACACCGTATATAACCGTAAATAAAGTGGTTATTATCACTATTTCTATTACTGTTATTTTTATTATTATCATTACCAACTCATATCCATATTTGAGAAACAACGGTGAATCAAGTACCATAGAACTGATAACATAAAGAAGCAACGACTTAGACACTGATTGAATGTCTTGAAAGGAACTTTCGATACTTGGCTATAAACATATTTCGAAAATGTTTCATATATTGATTTCCCTGTTGTAAAACGGTAGTTGTATGACAGCTAGGGGCTAAGCTTATCAAGCAGTGTCCTGGTAATTTTTCCTCAATGCGACTATACATCTCGTTATCTACCCAGCCTGGTTAGTTAATTGACAGAAAGTTGGCAACTCTCCTCATTCCATGTAGCAGGCTCGACAGGGTGGTTACTCGAACCACCAACTGTCACAACACTCGAAACGCTTGAAACTATGTTTTTTAACATTTCAGCTATATTTGGTACTTGAATCATTTATTGATCATATTATCACTTAATTACTATAGTGCCACCACAGAGCCATCTCCACTTAAAACTGATATCCTTTTAAATCATAGCCGAGGTTGTGATGTCATCAAACTGCTAACTCGCAAAGTGGAAAAGTGACAAATTTCTGTTTAATGCTATGCATTTGTACAATCGATTCTAAGACTTTTCAAGCTAATGAATTGTTTTCTGTGGCTATTTTTGAAGTTTTAAGCGGAAACTGTAAACTGTATAATGCACAAGCATCACAAGGCATGAACTAGTTATAATATAAACTGTTAAACGTACCTGTGACAGAGGGCATTTTTACATGCTTTACATCTTGAAACCTGGATAAGAATTTGATCTAATAATGCCTTATATCTGACTTCATATCTATTTTTCATTGAAATTAGCCACTTGGCAGCATCATCTGCTGTTTGGGAGGAGCATCGTCGATATGTAGCTGGTATTGAAACGTATGGCATGAATCTTGAATCAACAATTCTGATTTCACTGAAAGCAAAATAAACTTTAAAACACATCAGGTAAAGGATCCCGATAGTCCCTGTTTCAAAAATAGTTATTGAGGACCAGTAGGGAAGCATTATGAAGACTATCTTCACAAACCATTGTACAAATGCCCGTATTAACTCTGGAGATGCCGCATATTAAAGGCAGTTAACTTTGGCGCAATTTTTTTGATGGGCTGCCTAAACTGGAAATTTTATGGCAATTGGACGGTTTCGAACAGATGGCATCAGACAATAAGGCACAAGAGAGTTTACAGAAATACTTTTTGTTGTGTTTTGTCAATATGCCTTATCACAAAATGCATGTATACATTTGAGGCAATGAAAAAATAAAATGGATACTAATAATGCAGATGAAAAATGAACGAGAAATTATATCAATTTGAAAGGCCTTATAGGGTGCTAAAAATATCATTTTCGTGTATTTCTCATTGCTTCTATCTGCACCATAGTAACCTAAACTTTACCACCTTTGATGCCTAAGCACAAAGCTGTTACTCAATCAAATGAATACTATCCTTTGTGTGCTTTTTGAAGGCAAGATTGACTTTGTTAAAAATTTTACATGTTTGCAAGACTATTTTCCATGAGATGATGGAGAAATTTGGAGACCATCAATGACATTAATCAATATTTACCTGAATGTGCTACCATTTCGCGACAAAGCATCAATAACTAACGATTCTCTCTGGATTAAACTGCACTCCTTTTCTGCCTCTCGTTTCATTTTCAAATCCTTCTTTTCACGAAGACGTTGCTCTAAACCATCTTTTCCGCCATATTTTGTTCTTGCAAGGAAAATCAAATCAGTTACGAGATATTCGTATCCATTGCTTGTAATCAGATGTAGGTCTCGTTCAGTCAAACCAAATTGTTCCTAAGAGAGAAAGAACGAAAATATTCAAAGTGCTTGACGAATGTTCATCTACCGCTTGTTTCAAAGAAGTTAATACATTTAGCAGGCTGTGTGATTAAAAGTACTTGGCCGATATCGAAGCTACTACGTCAGTCTATCAAACATAGGCTAAATTATATGTGATGAATTTGCATGGAACAAGCACTCAATTTTTAGAGCCAGAGATTAGAAAATGCCAGCAAGGAACTTCTATGCAAAGAGAATTTCAATCTAGACTCTGGTCAGTAATTTATATTACATTGACTTTTAAATTTTGCTTCTGAAATAGACTTTTGTATTGAATTCATATTTCAACGGCAAGTAAATCATGGACCAGGAAATTGGAATTCTCGTTCCATACAAACGCTTTACCAGCAAATTTTCTATTTTTCGTGGTCTAAAAGCTGAGTGCCTTTGCCAAAAAAAAAACATTTCCAGACCTAAGTTAGCTTTTGAGGGACAAATTTACAAAGTTGATTTTGAATGTCAATCTAGAACTTTAGTCCACAGCAACAGCCCACCAAACATGTAATGTCCTTTACTAATCACTGGTAAATATGAACAACTTGAGGGAAAACTGATAGAGACAAGTGCAAAGTCTGAAGGCGAAACTTTATAACTTTTACAAAGATTTGAAGCCTGTATTGACCAATGGAGTTGCAAAATAGGGATATTTCAAAATGATAGGGTTTCAAAATCCTTTCTTATCTTTATATTCATTTCTATTTGATTGGGTGGACTCAGAAGAATGAAACATATGCATTAGAATCGAATACTGCGGAACGTTAACGGAGACATGATTCTTTTGTTTTGCAAAATTTGCTGGTCCTAATCAGTCATAGATTGTATCAACATTGCTCACTGAACATGCCTGCTCACCAGCAAACTTCACTGCTTCGAAAATGATTCAAATAAGATTGAACAATCCTTATCAGTTGAATTGAATGATTCTAAGCCATGTGCAGTGAAGTGTCGAAAACTCTCTGTTTTTCTAGGCTGAGGTGTGGTGGCATCGAAAGGAAGGACCAAGGCGTTGCTTTGATAAGGTTCACTTCTTAAAACCCTAAAACTACCTTTGGATGCCAAGGAAGTATCATGAGCAATCGGACATCCAGTGTGTAGCAGTTTGAATTTATATCAGAAGCATGCTTCCTTAACTTCCTTTTTTTGTTTTGGAATTATTTTTACTTGGTATGCGGCCGCCGATCACTGCTGCATGATTTCGAGATTTTCGATTGTGAGCCACCTTAAGTGCAGATCCACCCTAATTGCAAAGTTACACTTAGCGATTAAGATTGATCTGCGCTTAAGGTGGCAGATATTGTTCCAGATGTAGAAATAGAGGTATAGCTTCGCATTCAACCTGCTATTCAGTGCCTTTTAAGTAGCAAGAACAAAAATGATCTTTAGATATATTTGGTTTAGTGACAAAAGAGGTCAAATGAATTTGATAATCAAGTTGTGGTGATCTTTCCTAATGGGACGAGCGGTAGTTTGCAAATATTGGATACCTTTACTACATTTTCGATGCATATAAACAACCCTGACTTGTGGACAGCCGAATGAAGCAGAAGTATACCGGGTGAGTCAGAAAATGCGAGGCGCTTGATAAGCCATAGCGGATGAAAGAACAACAATCCAACTCGGGAGTTTTCAAGCTTCATTTTGCAGGTTAAAGACTGAGATAGTTATTGAAATGTATTTCATTCAAATCAGTCATTTCTTTCCGTAATCATTTGCGATCTTGCGATATAGTTATGTTGGTGAAAAAAGTGTTGTTGGTAACAAAGATAGTTAAATCAATGGTTCCCAAGGGATACAAGATACATTTTACCCGCTTTTGTGTCAACTCAATTCGTCTTTTTATTCCAAATTGCTGCGGAGGAACAGTATGTTTGTCATGGTTTAGAAGTTCACACATGCATCAATACAAATCAAACTAGGCTCTCTTTGTAATCTTGCAAAATATCATTTTCTAAGATCGTGATTACGGAACGGAAAGACCAGCTTTGATCAGAACAATGTTCATGTCTAAGTGTGCCCTTAGCTATTCAGTAAACTGCAAAAGAACCAATTTTACGATGCAAACTGACTGAATTCGATTTGCAAACATCCCACATTTTTCTGATTCAACCGTTAAGTCAAGGCAAACTCAAGTAAAGAAAAGGGTATGTCTCAAAATTACCTTTGCACTGCTTTTCCTTTTATAAAAAACAGGATAACACGATTCACACAACAGAATATCACGATGAGGATCGGATCTCGTGGAGCATGTCCTGTAGCAAACAACACATTTCCAACGACAATATAACCAGTGTCTAATTGCAATTATCCGCCATTTTGTTTCGTCGCTCGTACATTTCCGTAATGCTTCGTCGTAGTAATACAATGATGAAGTAACCGATGGTGATGCTACACAAAGCGGTGTTGGTGTGTAGTCAAGTGAATCTCTCCTGCACAGGGTCTTCCAAATTTTATGTGTGTGCTCTCGAAGTTTCTGACATGTGCATGATATCGAGGATAAAGAGGGTGAATCTAAATGCGTCAGGATTATCTCTATGATTTCTGTTGGTAGGACGTTGAAGTAGCCCATATTTTGTATCATCAAACAGTTGAGTGCGAGTGTTTCCGTGTCTCGCTTTCGTTTTCGGGTGAAGGGAGGCATGGTAAGGATTCTGTCATCAAACCTGAAGGAGGGAATTCATGTCAAAAACATTCAAGTAATACAACGTACCGTATGAGGAAAACAGTTCACATATTTGGTGGACAGTGGAATAAACAGTGCGCAGCTGCTGTTCAACATTGAAATCTAAATCTATCAGTCAGAGGCTAACTATATGTGAACTTAGCTTGGTAAAATCATTCATCGTTCATAACTAGAACTTGGGAAATTTTCGCATCCAAGTTAGCCCTTGACTGACAGATCAAAAATCTATTTTGAATATCGGCCACATACATTTGATTCTACTACCCATACAACGTATTAACTCTTTTGACTGATAAGGTATATCAGGATTCGTCTTCTTACTTTCCTTGGCAAAGTTGCAAGTGGAAAAGGGCATGAGCAGCTCCATCAACGGCTTTTCAAGAAATTTTACCCATACCAAGAGAGGCTTTCGATTCAGCCTCTACTAAAAAGACGGCATTTCTTTGCAATCCAGCCTGATTTCACAGGATTTTGTGCACTTTGGGCACGGGCAATAATGCACTGTGTTTGCAGCTTGAAAATCAAAGTTGTTACCTCGATATTACCACAGTTTTCTTCGTTGTTTTCCCTTTGACCCAAGCCTAACCAGTGCTAGAAATCATATTCTAATGGTTCCTGCGCGTTTGAACTGATGGCTCCTACACAGCATTCATCCTCAAGAGGAAGTTTGAAATGAACGCTGTGTAGGAACTATCTATTCAGACGCGCAGGAGCTATCTGAATTTGATTCCTAGCACTGGATAGGCTTCTGCCGAAGAGAAAGCAACAAAGTAAAACAGTAATATTGACGTAAGAAGCATTAATTTTTTAGCTACAAACACCGTGCATTATTGCCCATGCTTAGGCATTACGCTTTTCCCCTAAGATGGCTGCAGACAAGCCTATCACATAAGAAGCTTGTTTAAATAGGCCATGACTAGCCTCGTTATCAGATCCGGATACGCTCGAGGCAACAAAAATAAGTTAAAATGAGGACAAGAGGAAATATGGACCGGCCCTTATGGTGGCTACTTCCAGTTATATTTTATTCATGTAATTATTGTTTCAAAGATAATGCATACAAATATGATCATGAGTAAATCACAACCTGTGTCTAGGTTTCAATGATGGCTTGTAGATTCCTTAACAGGTAACAATTTAACACAGATCCTAACCGTAAAGGTCACTGCATCTTTAACGATTCTTTTTGCTTTTTCATTCAACTGATATTTGGTTTGCCGACCTGTTAATTTTTATCTGCAAACAACGTGTCGCTTAGCCTTAACCCTGTCAGGCCAAGGGTATTTGATGCTCCAGGAAGACTAAGGGGCTGATTCAGCTCCCTAATTTATTTTTGTTCTGGGCAGCCAAGAGCTTTGGAACTTTGCATGCGTATGGAACATCATGGGATGAACCCAAAATGAAATCTATTTCTAGGTTTGTCTCGTGACCTGCATTTGATGACACATTGTTCCATTTTCAAAGTCAATTGGCTTCAGCACTAAAAATTTTCAATCGTCCATTTTCAGAAAACGAAAAACATTAAAGACATCAATCCAATTTTAGTGCATTCTATGTCCAAATAGCATTTGCTCTGTAATGAAAACGTAATAAAATTATGATGTCATCAAACTGGAATGGAAAGACCGTGTGCACTCGTAATGCAAAAATCCGCAAAACCAAACATGCAATTTAAAAAATATCCATTTGGTTGGATAGAGCATCAAAAGTAGTATATATTCCTCTCCTTTCATCATTTTATTACACTAGCGGTAGACTTAGCAATTATTGGCAATTATTCAAATTTTACACAGGCTTCTCTATAATGTTGATACTGTTTACCGCCTGGAACGAATTCAATTTTTTTTTGGAAAAATAAATTTTTGATTGTGAGAAGGATAAAAACTAAAAGTCATAAAGTTTCAGCATTGTAAGTGCACTTGGTAAAAATCTACAGACGAAGAACCGCTAGGGGGAGGGGCTGATTCAGCCCCCTGGGCTTGACAGGGTTAAAAATCAATGTTTTACTCCTAGAAGGGCAGAGAGCATTTGAACAGATATTGGTTCAGGACATGCCGTCAGCCGTCACAACTTCTCAAACATACTTGTTCAGTGTACCAGTTTCTAAAAATGAATAAGCAACGTTACTCCAAGTCTTCAAATTAGGCCATTTCTTTGCTACCAAAATCATGGGTACCACTCTGTCTTCCAGAATTTGGTAATCAATACCATTCTTTGGCTAAAATTTGCGTTAGCAGTTCAATGGAGATACTCATAGTACTCACACTTTCCTTTGTAGATTCTTTAAACACGTCAAATTGTAGTCGCGATGGTAAGAGGTAGGGATTGAACGCAAGATCGACCGTCAATTACGGTAGCTTTGAAGGTATAACAGCAGTTCGTTGAAGTGAAAATGTATGTCGTATTCGTAGATCATCATTACAGGCCCGTCGGAACGAAGTTGAGATTTGGGGGCTGAAACAATGTGTGAGCGAAGCGAGTAAAAACAGGGGTCCGGGGGCTTACCCCCGGGAAAATTTTACATGAGCACGCCCTTTAGATCGTTGGAAAATTCCCCATTTTTGGAAAAGGTGAAATTAACGGAAGCAAAGGATCACAACTAATGAGGGTCTTTCCATTAAATTTTGAAATTTTCGACATGCATGACACCAAAAGTCATTACATCTTGGATAGATCCTGGTAGCTTCCTCGAATATATACGTGTTAGAATCTTGATTCTTACGACCTTGGCTTTTACATCCTTTTTCACTTACAAAATCAACAAACATCAGCAAATTATCGGGGGGGGGCTGAAGCACCCCAGCCCCCTGCTTCCGACGGGTCTGCATTATCATACTTATCATTAGCATTATAATCATTACCATTAGCATCAGTATCACTGCTCACTATCTGGTTTCTTGGCTCTGCAGGAACAATGATCGCGTGCATAAGAAGGCGTTTTCTTTGCAGCATGTCACTTCTCATTTCTCCATTCACAACGTGATAATAACAGCATTTTATTGAATCAGAATGACGAGCGTTGACACAATAAGCAAAGCATAACAGACTCAAAATAAACATTACAACAGAAGCAGATGTTTGTATCCTTTCTATACCTTTTGAACTGAGTCAGCTTTGGTTTCCGCATTAAAGTTTTCGAGACCCATATCAAGATTATCACGCGGGTATGTCAAGAACTTTCTAAAACTCGAAATCCTCGCTGTTTTATAAAGGAAACGTTGAATAGATAAACCTTACGAGACACAAAAGCTGACTCATTTCATTTGTTGGGGAGACGCGACCGCTTTGTCCCAGGAAACTAATGTGTCCCCCCGTGCAGTGGGTTAAAGCTCATGCGCCTGTCAGAGCTTCAACTCCAAAACGCTACTGCGCATGGGCTTTAACATACTGCACGGGGAGACACATAAGTTTCCTCGGACAAAGCATATCTCATTCCCCCAACAATCATCACACAATACTGTCCCATTAAAGCTGGTTCTTATTGCCTGTTGACCCATAATCGTTTCTTCATCACTACCTTTTCAAATTTTACACACACGTATTTCTTTCAATTGAGAAACTAAGAATTTGGGCCGGTACTCGAATTTCCTTCAAAACAGATTTGTTCCCTCCTGAACATTTCAAAACAAGGTGTCGGAAAAATGTTTAGGTGCCTTTCCAGGTTTCCAATGTTTACACATTACAGAACTACTTTCTAAGTACTGTGACATAGGAAACAAGCGAGGATAAAGAAAAAACATGCAAGAGTTCCTTAATTTCTGACAAGGCCAATGCCAGCCATAACTGCCTTGGGGGCGAAGAACCAAAATTTTCCGCCGATAAAACCATCAACAACAACAGCAACAAATACAGTTGTAGGAGCATACGATAACTTTATGCTTTATATGACCGATCTAACTCCTCAGTAACAAAACTGTGGCCACTAACTATGAAAGTACTGCAAGTTTTCATAAAAACGGACATGGATAAGCCGGTGCTTCTTACTTTCTCAATTTCACAAAAAAACATTCCACGTTTTAAGGTTAAAAGATTCATAATTTGTTTCTGTTGTAGCACATATTGTGATTGACTTCTGATCCTGATGTGGATATGTTTTTGACGTATAATGCATTAGATGAGAACACGTGTAACGTTAAAAACCTAACGCTAAAGTTGACCTTGTTGAACTTTCAATGACATTTGCAATTATTTATTTGAACTCAACGTTTCAAAATTTCTAATTTCTTGAACTTGCACAATTCTAATACTTGTTTCTGACAAAGTGTACAGTAGTTCCTTATGACAAAAGAGGAAGGCTTTCTGAGAAAATCGAGAGGCAGCTTCTGCGCTGAAGTACACGTTTTTTTATAAGAAACTGGTTTCTAAGAAACTAGTACTAAGATGGCCAAAATTTTAAGAAACTCTAGTACTATGTCTGAGAAGTACTAAGAAACTTTTCAAAGTTTAAAGCATGTAAGGGCTGATAAATTTTTCAAGGAGCGTTCTTGATGTTATTGACTATTGATATTTGAAGACGCAGAATGGCGCTGTTCGTGATCATGACACACTGACGTTCGACGATTTTACTTGATCACACACGCTACACACAGTTTGAACGTTTTCCTTCCGTACGATAGAAGAGATTTGAGAAAAATACCGTCCGTCGTCCTGTCATTGCTCACGCACATTCAAAGGCTCACGATAGATGTCAATAGTAAAAGAAACGGAATTTTGTAGATTATGGTATCCTTATAGACCACAGCAGTACTTAAGAAGGTAAAAAGCAGAGAGCATGCCCTCCTTGCCCCCCCCCCACATCAGCCCTAACAATTCTAAAAATGAAGAAAAGAGGTGAACATTAACGATTTGATTAGCTTAGAAAAGATGTTCCATTATGCCTGCTGGAAAGGTAGAGCTGGAACGCCAAATATAGGGGTCCCTTCTCTTTGAAAGTATCTACAAAGCAGCCCCAAAAATTGCTATTACTGTCATGTTTGAAAAGGGGTCCTGTAGATTTCACGACATTCTTCTTGGTGCAGTTCTTGAAGAGAAATCTAGTCGTTGACTGAGACGAAAAAGATCGAAAAGGACTCAGAACTGTCGAAAGTTTTGAAACGTGCGCTGGCCTAAATTGGAAACAGTGCTACAAACAAGAGCAGCATAATTCTACATGGGATTGTAGTGATTCAACGCGAAAATGCTGTAGGCCTACCCTCTAAAAGAGTCTCCAGATAGTATTTCTTTAGCAAATACACTTAACAGGAAATATACACTCAAGCGAAATAGCATGATCTTATGAAATGCAAGGTAACTTACTTAGAACGAGAGAAAACTTACGAACTGTTTCTCCTGGTCTTCACGAAATCTTTAGCATTTGCTTGATAAGCTCTCTGTCTTCACTTGACTTAAATCGCAATAAATAATCCTCAGTAAGTTCCCATATTGATCAATTATGTTGTGATGAAGTTAGCTTGATGTATAAGCCAGCAAATCTCTTCAAAAACTCCGTGGAAAATAGTTATGAGGTCAAAGACGAGAGCACAATTTCACGCAATGAAAACAAAGCTGATGAAGTGAAGTGTATGAACCCGCATTGGAGAACAATATTCAACCTGAAAGCCGAACCAACAACCATCATTCAAGTCTAATTATGCACGCAGTGTGCCATACGACAAGTTGACATTGACTCATTCATAGCTACATGATCATAGGTGGGGAATTGTTCTCCTATCAAAAGCGAAGAATAGACAAGGAAATGGCAATGTTCTATTCTCTCGTTCATGTTCTATTCTTTTATTGCCCTTGCAGAGGCGTCAAAGCCATAAAGTCGTGTAGACAGGTTTTATATAGTTGTTCACAACCTTTTCAATGATCAACCGTCTTAATGCTATTGATATATTTGCCATTTCGCATGATCACTGGCGATAAGCATTGTCCTCAAGCGATTTTATGTACATTGTATGTAAGATCAATATTTGGCGTTAAATTCATATGTTTCCGTGATCGAAAAATAAACTAGTAGAACTCATGGACATATAGTTACTTGTTTGATAGGACGTTGTCCTGCAATCAAAAGCGAAAAGAATCGATGAGAAGTCGCGATGTTATAATCTCTGCCCATGTTCTGTTTTTCTGTTGCCCATGCAGAGGTGCCAAAGCATGTGTGCTGTATACTGTGTGTCCATGAAAAAAGTACACAGAATCGATTGGGTCCAGCAATAAGAATCTAGCCGTACCAAATTGCTAATCAATTTCAAAATTTTCATTGATATCTGAATTAAGCATTGCTTGAGTGTTGACATACCAATGCTGAAAGTTCAAATTTGCTGTTAAACCAAGACTTTAGGGCCTAAGTGACGAAGTATGCCCTTGAAGTACACTGCAAGTAAATCAACAATACCTTCAATAAAATTCAGAAAGAACTCAGGTTGTACCACCTTCGGTTTGCTGGAAGTCTAATAATGCAACTGCATCAGTTTACTGTTATTCTGTTTTGTTTATATTGACAATCATATGTAAATGGCAGCTGGGCTGAACTTGATATGTACTTTCATTCACCCTCTGGGATCGTTTTTGTAATCAAACGAATATCAATGTCAGAGCCGCCGTGAGGGGAGCAAGAGGGGCGCTTTGCCCCAGGGCTTCGTGGTCTAGGAGGTAACATAAAATAAGATGCTCTTCCGTCTTTCATATTTTTGCATGTTATCATGTTTTAACTGATAAAAGACACTTTGCCCTGTCAAACATTATTAAGTTCGAGACTGAAAGCCAATTGTCTTCTGCCTGCTTGACTCGTGGGAGGCCTCATTTCACAATATTGCTCCTGGGCCTCCGAAACCTTTTGGCGGGACTCATCAATGTAAATCTTGTATGCAAAGTTAAATAGCTACAATCGCGGCCAAAATTTGTTAAGACATAGCAGTTTTATGTTGAAAGATACCATTCCTGCATATGTAAACTAATTACTACCTACCACTGACAAAGGCCCTTCCACTATTGCGATGTTGATTTTGCTTATGGATGCATAGTTGTGCAGTCAAGGACATTTCCATCAACTTCGAACATTGCAATAAGGAGCAGGGACATCCTAACTCGAAATTTCCATCAAGAAGCAGTGTGTAAAGAGTTTTGTCCGCGATTGCAGCTTATTTTTCTAGGTAGGGGAACCACTGATACCATTACGCAGCGTTAAAATTGTACTCCTTTTACCATATGTTGTAAATAATTTTGTTCCGATCCAAATGGTTCTAAAACTATTGCATATTAAAACTGAATAGTTGGCGTCATACCTATGGGTTTTGACAACATTTACAGAGGCTTCGAACTCATGTGAGTAACTTTTATATAGGCCGTTGGTGTAGGGAATTGTTCTTGAAACCATTTTAGCTAGCTATGATGGAGACTCGGTGCTAAATTTCTATTTTTATAACCTTTTCCGAGCGTTGAACCCGCGTTAGACTCGATTGCATGTTGTAGTTTCGCTTTTTCTCTGAACTGATAACGCTACTCGAACATTCTAACAAATGTGTCAATCTTTCGTTCGATTCGCATTCTTTTTTGAAATGTATCTGAAAGGTCAATTGGGCCTAAATCACCTGATGCTTTTTTCTCACAACCATTGGGTCTAAAATGCGTTAAAATCAGTCTTATAGAACTGCTGTACCATAAAACTAGGAATCAGTACTGCGTAAAGGATCATTCATGATAGCAAAAATCGTCTTCCTCTAAGCAACATTCTGACTAGTAGACGACAGGGCGACAGAAACTCGTCGCCGATTGAAATTGTTTGCCGTCTTTACAGCTCTAGAGAAATAAGGTCCTCAGTGGAGCAACAACAACAGCAACAGTTCAACTCAATGAGACCAGCGTAACTTGAGGGTTCTTATGGACTGTGGCTAAACCAGCATAGATAAGCTGTATAGTCTATTGGCGTTTCGAATTGTTCTTGAATCCATTGTAGCTATGTGATTGATCAGCGTTGAATTTATATGTTTCCGTACAAGTTCTAAAGGGAGTGGTTAACTATTGCCATTTGGTTATCTCAATGATCGATAGGACAGTTAACTGTTTCGTAAAAGTTGAGATTAGTAAGAAGTGTATTTACGTGCGTGGATTTATTGCATGTGCTTCAAAAAACCGGTAGTAATGATTGATGAATAGCTATGTCATTTCGCTCTATGATTTCATATGACCATGATATTTCTACTGATGTTTTTGGCTTGGCATCCTTTTGGAGTAATTTTTCTGCCATTATGTAATTCTTTTGAGATGACGGAATAACGAAGTAACAACTTACATTATTCGCAAGTTCCTCGACCAAGATTGTTTGAGGGCCGAGGGCTTTACATTTTCCTGCACAACACAAAACCAGCTAGTATGTGCATATTAATAAAACTGAGACTATGTTCACACGATGTCGGCACATTTTCAAAACGGTGAAAAATGTGACGGAGACAAAATTTGAGCTGGCGTTCACACGATGCAGAACAATTTGAAAGCGGAAGGAAATTTGACGGTAAAAAAGTCGTTGTAAGACTTTGACGCCAAAGAAATTTACCTACACATGCTTTCGTCATTTTCAAGTGTTCACACGATGCTGTGTCTAGAATGTGCAGGCTGGATGTCCGTTTTCAAAATCTACCGCTTTCGAAATCTGCCGGCAAAAAGTGTGCTGCTTCTGTGTGATGCCTATCCGACACATTTTTCACCGTTTCAAAATGTGTCGGCATGGTGTGAACGTATTCTGAGCTCTGAGCTGAACTTGAAAAAATAGCCTTGAATACGGACTCGTCGTACAAAGCCCATAAACGCAACGAGAAATACTGTAATCTGTGGGAAGAAAGCTGTTAAGTGCTTTAAAAGGATAAAAACCAAAGTAAACTTGTAACTACAGAGAAAACCGTTAAATCCTCGAAGAGAAAAATAATTAACATAAACTGAATTGAATGTTATCATACCTGCAACTTCAATGGGAAAAGAATGTCATTGCAACAGTATGTACTGAGTTTGCATTACACTGTGCTGCAAGAACTTACAACTCAAGATGAGGTCACCGTTATATAAATGGAAAACGAAAACTGAAATTGTAATTATCTTTTCTGCTGTTTATGAATCATTTCCTTCCAATTAATCCTGATATTCGTTGAACAGCCACAATTTTAAGATAGTTGAAGATATCAAAATGAAGTAAATGAATGTTAGGCTTCCGATACATATTTAGGGCGTAGCAATTTTTTGCGTGATTAGTTATCGAAACTTTTAATTTTGTAAGTGATAAAAAGAAGCCATTTTCAATTATCCTACCGTATTTCCAGGCCAACATTGTGCAAAATTATCAGTGTTTGAATCTACACTTCCATTAAACTGCTTTAACTGGAATGGATTTAAAAACCCTATTCAAGGAGGAGAAAATTGAAGCAAAAAATATTGAAAGCTCTTCGTTTATGACGGACCACCAGAAAAAGCGCTATTTTATGCTGAGCCAAGGGCTTATTGGAAATATAATGGTGGATGCAATATCCTGGTCCTCGTGTGTAGTGTGCGCAAACTTCAGATCTGTTCTATCGGTCTCAGTATCACATTTCGATTCTTTTTCTGTGAATTTGAGTTAGAAGAGAAATGCTTTCCCTGACTAATGCCTCGTTGACGAGTGCAATTTTTGACGAAATTCACAATGCATCAACAAGTACATCTATAAAAAATCTTTTGAGCTAAATCCAGCAACATCTTGGCTATCTTTGCACAGAAATAAAAGTATTGCAGATAGATTAAACAAAGAATAATTTGCATTAGAAGATAACTGTTTAAGATTCACCAAATTTTGCTACCATCTTTTGAAAGCTTCAATTTCTGCATCTGTGACTACAGCTGACAGTAAACCGAGTCTTGTTCAATCGATGTATTTCATGATGTACTTATTGTAGTGTAAATTTTCATCAAATCTTGCATTCAGAAAGTATTTCACATTGCTTTCAGTCTTCGTGACGGCGAAATTACTTTTGCCCACTTTTCTACATACAGAATGCCTCAAAAAATTGTGCCCCATTTTGCATGACATGAGTGGAGGAGCTGTAGCTTTAAGCGTCATGGTTGTCATATAGTTGCATAGGTTAGGCATCAACTTAGAGTTTAGCCTGGTTTCCATATAATCGTTATGATCGTTTGGATCGCCGTGAACGACTCCAGCGATCCGGATTGTTGCGATCGCTAAGATCGTTTTTGCATCACAGCGATCCAGACGATCGTAATGATTATATGGAAACCAGGTTTTTGAGACCTTGTTTGAGTCAATCTGCAACGTGGTAGCAGATTTATGGTCAAGAACAGGCAAAACAAGTGATTTATTAAAAAAAACAACACTGCTATTGTTTTCCAGCAATATCAAAATTCAACAGATGTTCAAAGAGAGGGCTCCACCGTTGTGCATAGTTGTTCTGCATTTTTTAAAGGGTTGGAAGTGCAGGTTATTGATAAGACAACACTTCATAGAAAACGTAGAAAGAATTTTGATATGACACAAGAACCTTTTTTCAAACATTACTTGACTAAATTGAAGAAGAACAAGTGCTACATCTGAAGCAAGCACTCATGTTGACTTTCCTCTGCTATAATCAGCAACCAATTGTAATATTGACTCAAACATCTCAAATTCTCAGTCGAAGCCTGACTTATGCACTGTGTAGAACTGAGGCAATCAAAGCTGCGACTCCTATAAAAGAGTCACAAAGAAAAGCACAATGTTTTAGGCACCCCATAGAAGACCTTGATCTAAATATAGATATTTGAGTAGAGTTATTTTGATGTATAGGTTTAAAAAGACAGGCGTAGATAACTTTGTATCAAATCTAAAAAGCATGTAAAGAACAGAGAGGCAAGTTTGACTTACCAGATTTGACAAAGCAACTTCCGTTGTCACCTTGTACAAGCCCAAGCCATCAATGGGTCATCAACAGATGCCAACACATCCCATTCTATACATGAGTCTCTTTGCTTTGGTTTCTCTTGTTTTGATATAGAATGTCTTTGAAATACTGTCAAAAAGCACCAATAGCATTTACGACAGTATCACTCTCTGGGTTTTTGTTGTGTATAGTTGAATTTAGCGTTCGAAAATAAGTCTCTTGGTACTATGACTTCTGTTTCCCTTGGGAATTTGGGTTGATAAAGTGCGACTCTTGCAACTCTTTAAATCAGTACTTTTTCGAACGAGTTGGTAGTCTACGGAAGTCAAAGTGAATTCAGATACGTATGTTATCCAGATACTATGGACCTTGAGTCTCTTGCAAATAACAGGAATGATTGCAGGATTGTCGTTCAGTGTTCAATGAACTACCAACTAAAAAGTTCTTAATATGCAGATGTAGCCCTGTCGACAAAATAGCACTAAAAGAAGGAGGATAATCTTGAAACTCGAAATAAGACAGGCGATGTTAGAAAATATCTTGATGTCGTAGCAAGGCAACTTTTCTTGATGTCTTGATATCTCTTCAAAAATCAATCTTTACTGTATGAAATGCTCTTCTTTCCATTCGATCACAGTTGTAACTTCTTGCCGTCCCGCTTCCACTGTAACTCTTCCAATGATTCTTAGTTCAAGAAGAAATTCAAACATTGAACAAATCGTGTCTTCTGGTTGCTCTGAATGGCCTAAATTATCAATAATTTGTTTCCAGAGAACGAGATGTACTGTTCAGTTCTTCAGCTAGGTAGAACTATTTTCTACCTACATCTACATTAAATCTTAAACAGTTGTGAAATATGCTACATATTGTCGTTATTAGAAAAATTCTTTGCTTAGATAATGATAAATAATTTCAAAGCATTTTCAGATCGTTTCTCCGCTTGGCAATTACACCATTTCAGTGCTTATAAAATCACACAGCAAGTTCAATGGTTGTAGGCCTGTGCGATACGCTTCGTTTCATCTTGAAGAACATGTGCACGAGCACCATTGTTTTCGTTTCTCGTGATCAAATCATTAACCCAGGATTTACTCAACAGGGGGTCACCCAACTCGCACCTCGCTTTCGATTCTACCACTAGGGGCGTGAGATAAACTAACAGCGGTTGCAGAATGGGTTACAGTATTATTTTTGTCGGGTTTGGTCAACAAACTGTGCAGACTGATTACAACAAGTCTAAGTTGTCAAAAACCAAAACTAGCCTAACAATGAGCTGAGACCGCGCAAATTTGGATTTTTACCCCTTTATGCCCTTAAAAAATTACAATGAATATTACGGATTACTCTTCTTACAATCTACCTAACAGCACTACAAGAACTTTGCCATGAGGAGCAAAAGACTATGACCACCCTATGACGTTAAATTGGAAATAAAGAATAATACTAATAAATTCATGCAAAATGGACTTATTTTCTGTGCTGCTAAATTTGTTGTTCACCGCCAACAACGAAAGGATCCTAAGATATGGTTAAATACACGTTTTGCTTTTCTTTTAGCACTTGAAATAAGAATTTCGAGCAGTTTTTTATCGTGGTTTTATTCAGACCATCAGACACCAATCCACCTTTTCAAGATATGAGGTGCGAAAACGGAAGTCTTTTGTTGATTGAGATGTTGCATTTTTGAGGTTAAAATCTTGTTCTGCGTACAAAGTTTAGTATGAAAGCGAATTTTATACTTTCATATCTATCTTCGTTTGGAAATTACAGCGATTTTAAGAATTCAAAGTTATAAGGGCTTTGACCGTGGAATCAGATGTTTGGACAAATTTTGTCCAAACTTTTGATTTCACGGTCAAAGCCCTTATGATTTCTAATTCTTTAAATCGCCGTTATTTCCAAATGAAGACAGACATGAATGTGAAAATTGGTTCATAAACTAAACTTTGCATGCAGAACAAGGTTTTGGCCTCAAAAATGCAAAATATCAAACAACAAAAGACTTCCGTTTTCGCACCTCTTATCTTGAAAAGGTGGATTGGTATCGACTGCGTCGCAGTTGCAGATTTTGGCAGTTACTAAGCATGGATGCCGATGAGTCGTGGGTAACGAGGAAAATTACTACAAAAGTAGCGCAAGAAAATGTGGGATTCTAAAACCTCTTAGAATTTTCAACGATCTGGGGGATTACCCTTCAGACTTTTGAAGATTAATTTCGGGCTTATATGACTTTTTGAGATCTCAGAGTTTGAAATTTCGAGGTTTGCAAAGTCATTCAAGATTTTCAGAGATTCTTTCTCAAGATTATGCAAGAGATTTCACGATTCTTCAAGATTTTGGGGATTTCAACGAATTTTGGAGATTTCTAAGACCTGTCGAAATATATTTGGAGAATCTACTTCATTTTTGTGTGATAGTATTAGGATTTTCTTTGGGATTACGAACATTGCATGAAGATTTTGAAATTTTCAACATGCTTAAAGATTGTTTAGTATCTTTTTGCAAAGTATACGGATTTTTTTTGGAGTGATTTGCCTTTCGGCAGGTCTATTAACAGCAATAGCTAAGCGACTTTGGAATAAGTCTAGGAGCCGTTAACAAGCTGATAGAAAATTATCCGCCAACCAACCCATGACCTTACAATTCCTTCATCAAAATCACTGCATATCTTCAAAGAAGTACTTGTTCAATCACAGCAATATTTGGACATTTGTGCGGCTGTAGATTTCAAATTATTTGAAAGATTCAAAAGGATGATTTGCAACTAATGCCACCTTTGGTAGAGCACTTCAATTTTGTCAAAATTGGTAGTAGCAACATTGGCTGCAGGAAATTCCGAGTTAAACAATAGTTTTACATTTGATACATCGAGATAGTCATAATTTATCAAACATGCTAAGGATTTCCTAGACTAAAACAAATAGTTTCTTTTGTAATTTCTTCCAGGATACGACCTTCTTGATTCTCGTCGTGATCTGTAAATGATCTTTGTTACAGGAGGTTTCTTATACAGTAAAGTCCCGCCTTTAAGAAACTGCGTTATAAGAAACTAAGGCCTACAAGAAATACCTCTCTACAAGATATTATCCAGGCTCATTCATATGTTCAGTTTCTTTTACGATGGTACATAGTAATATTCTATGGCATATATTTGAATATGTCTCCAATATATCTCAGTTCTTTAGAAACAAGAATAAAAATTTTAAGCCCAGATTGTTACAATTTCAAGAAACTGTCAGTACTGGGTCAGTACTTTGGATCCTTGTGCATATCTTAAAACGAGTTCTTAACAACTTTGATAGCTGTTTGGAGTGTAAAAGTGTTTCTTATAACATCGTATACATACCCTGTTTGTTTTGAGGAAGTATATCTTAACATGAGAAGCCAATCAGGCTGTTTCTGTGAAGCGAGTTTCTTAAAGGCGGGACTTTATTGTACAAAATACATGCATCAAAGTTTACCAAAGGTATAGACAGGTATAGTACTTCCTCTCATAGATGCGAGATTTAGATACGTTTTCTTGTAAACGAGGCTATAAAACAGGTATTTACCAACCCCCGTCTGACCATATTTATTTATATTCAAACAAGCCTAAAAAGCATATTTGCCGGGTAATTGGTGGCAACAAACAGGTCATTGTTCTAATGGATTAAATCCCAATTAGGAATCTTGAAACTATGACAAAATGAACTACTGCTTCAAGCGCGGTCATGCGCTTAAATCCGTATGGAGTTGTGATCGACCGCGCAAGAAGATAAGCAGCTGATCATGCCGAGGGCGAATTCAATGCCCTATGCGAGCAAGGAAGGTGTTACAAATATCTTTCATTTGAGCTGTGCTCATGGAAAAGCCTGATTTTCACTGGATACATATCATCATTGTGACGAACTATGATCGGAAAAAAAACTTCTATGCACCTTTCAGATGTTCTACACAAAGGTCTGGATTGAGCGATAATCTTTGGGGTTTCATACTAGACTTATGCCTTTTCGTCTCTTGTTTCCCTGCGTTCTTTGATTTGCTGATATCACTTGGTCAATAGGGACTCATAATATTACGCTTACATAATGGGCCCACTTTTTTAAAATGGCCTAAAAAGGTGGGAGTTCTCGTACACTCAACAAAATCGCTTCAAAATCTGGTTTAAAGAGCTCGAACATTGAAAAGGGAAGTTTTAGTACAAAGAATGATGTTGTATTGACTTACAAAGCGCAAAATGCATACGTTTCAGGCAGTAATCTTCCTCTGCAGAAGCAAAATAGATCCATCGAAGCTGCGAGAACTCCAGGCTTCTTCAACCGTTCTTTAAGAGCAACAACAACAATATTCTGAATAGCGGCCCCTGATTGGTTAAAAACTGAATTCTAGCGATTTGATTGGTGAATACGGAACCACCCTACGCGGGCCTAAAGTGGGCCCACTATTTAAGAGTAATGTTATCAGTCCCTCTTGACCAAGGAACGCAGGGAAACAAGTGACGAAAAGGCATCAGTCTAGTTTCATACGCTATGAGTAAAAAAAGTTAACACGTTTGATGACATGTGGAATGAAACTTAACGCGGCCGGTGGGGGCCGATGTTAAAGCTGCAATGTCGGTCTATCATTCAAAGGCTAACATAGATCTGAAATTTGTTTGATAAAATCACTCATATATCAGACCAAGAAATGAGAGAAATTTTGGTAACAGGTATGAAGAGAACACGAGAATTCCTCGTCCAGTTCTGGTCCAAGATCTACTTTTAATTGAAACAGACATTAAATACAATTGTTCATTTCAGAAATAGAATTTTCATGGCAACGGAAAGTAAATTATCAACTAGGATCGTACCCTTATAAACCTGTCCCCTCGTCATTCATACTTCAGAACGCTTTCAGATGCTCCATTGCTACAAACACCCATACATTAGCACCTACTTTTTTGTCGGTTTACTTTGTATTCGTAATTAATTTACTTTGTTTAGTTGCATTTTTATGTTGTGCGTCTTCATGCATTGGCCATGATGGGTTAGTCAATGTTTTTCGCTCCTCATGGTGTCGTCCCGGTAGTGTAGTACAGTAATTAGGGCAGAAAAGTAGAAGGTAAGATCTGTTTTGTAATAATATTATATGAATAGAAAAAAACCCGTCCCCAACATTTCTGAGTTCTGACTCTAAAAGATCAGTGATTTTCCAGGGAAAATTTTGGGTACTAGTTGGCATTTGACTGATGTATTAACACTGTTAGTCTTGAATATCGACCGCATACTGTTACTTGCATAGCCTACAAAACGTATCAACTTTTTTTGAACTCGTCACGTACATATTGAATCAAAAAGTTTGATCAGTGGGCCTAAAGCTTCTGGAAATATTTAGCAAATTCAAAAATTCCCCAGAGCTCCAGAAAACTTGATAAATTATAGTTCGATCCAGGATCTTTGTGAGATAGCTGACAAATATATAGCAAAATTTGTTGTAGAATCCTTCTTAAAAGAACTGACTGGCGCTTATCATCAGTGTCCTTGAATGAGATCAGATAGATGATCAGATCACAGGATACTTTATTATTATACTGAAAAAGTTGACTCTTTCTTTTTATGTCATCCCTGCCAAGATTTGTAGCGCCATTGCACAAGATAAAAAGAGCTGTCTTCTTCGTATTTCCCATAATTTATAGTGAATAAGCTGTTTGCATGACGCGACTTTTGCGGAATTTCAACGCTGTCAGGTAAAGGCTGAACATGAGCGTAAGCAGTGATTTAATTAATGCATGCACAAAACTGGAGCATCTTATTCATTGTCACTGTAGTGAGTCTCTTTTGAGTAATGAGGTAAACCGCAGGAAAACAGGGCACTCAGTTCTAAGCAGTTTAAGTTGAGGAGGGCCAGACAAGAGGACTGGTCCTCTCTGCCGAGATCTCATCTTTTGGTTTAATCCTTGTTAGGGTTCATTTTCGCTGATATGAGAGGTAGGAAAGTCCTCCTGAGTAAAATCTCGCCATTGAGTACCCAACATCTCCCCTAGGAGCGTTGGAAATTCCCTATATAAACGTAATCAAGGACGAAAACAATAGAATCAATGGAGAACAATAGGAGTCGGATAGTTGGTGCCAGCACGTCTGGCCCGCATAGAAAGGCTAGCTCTCATTTTCATTTCATTTTTTTTTCATTTTAAAAATATTTATCCTGGGATACAATTCAGTTAAAAAAATAATGTAGCAACTGCTTTCCAATTGTCCCAGCAAAGGAAAAAAAAAATTAATAAGATCTAAGCCTATTTACAATAATTTATACTTAAATAGCTATAAAAACGTAAAAGGAAAAAAAGGTAACTCATTCGATACGATTCGATGCAGATCAGCTTTCCTTGAATGTTCTCAATTCGAAGCTTTTAGTTTACTTTTAAATGACTGAATCGAAGGGGCTAATTTCATTTCCGAGTCGAGTTTATTCCATGCGTTGGCGCCACGAAACGCAAATGATTTTTGGCCATAAGCTGTTCTCATTTTTGGTAGAGCAAGATTGCATTTGGTATTACGTAGAACCCTGGCATGAACATCAGACAACTTGGAGAAAATGTTACCTAGGTTTTCAGGTGCGAGGTCATTCAAAGATTTGAACACCATTGTACAAGTTTCTCGATTATTTCTCCATGTAAAAGGGAAAAATAAAATCCAGCCTTCCTCATACAAGCAGTGCCTTTAATCAGTCTAGGGTCTGACATAATAGCAGGGGAAAATTATCATAGAGAGCCCCAACAACCCCCTAGAGAAGACCATACCGGGTGAGTCAGAAAACATCGGGCGTTTCCGAACAATTTAATTCTTCGCTGGTAATAAAACGTCTACTTGTAACTTTCGCAAGGCTAAGGTGCCGAAGGCGCTTAGTTAAAGATTTATTCAAATTGCCAGACTGCCATTCAAGGCCTTGCCAAGAACATCTTTTTTCAACCAAAGTATCAAGCGACCAATTTCAACGTGGAAAGTTTTAGAATCTAAGTTATGCAAAATGTTCCAAATGTCTTGACTGGTCGAAACAGTGCTCAATGCCGTGAAGGCGCAGCAAATTATAACGGGCGTAAGACAGTAAGAAAGGCTACATCTTTCGTTCTTTCTCGAAGTTTCACGCTATGCAGCGATAATCAGACAACTGAATTTTCTACTCAGATTTCTTACTTCATATACAATTCTGTGTTGAATTTCATTACTGCATTATGACGTAGAGTTGAAAAAAAAAATAGGTAGACTCTTGAGTCACATAGCCTGCCCTCCGCAAGTAAAGTCTGCACGCAGGCTAGAGTCACATTGTAATGATAAAATTCTTTCAACATCGATTTGTAAATTACGTAAGAAATTTGCGTGGAACATTCAGTAGTTTGACGATCGCTGTATAGCATTTAACTCCGAGTAAAAAGAGAAAATATAGCCTTTCTTATTGTTTTAGCCCCGTTCTAAGTTAAAGTCTTAGCTGCACGGAAAAATTTACTTCTTTTATGCGTGTTGCACAATGTTAAATTGATAACTAAACAAACAAATTATTAGTGATTGCGCTACGAACAGAGCATTGTAATATACGACGTTTCGGGCTTAACCCTATAGTGGTCAGGCTATTTGATAGTCCTATTTTGGTTGGGGGGGCAAAAAAGCCCACCCCCTACCTAACTCTTGACTGCTAATAGGTATAGCGACCAAATTTGGTGTGCTAAAAGCCTTAGGCATGTACCTTCTGTAAATATAAAAATTAACCTAAAATAGCCATCATTTTTGCTCAAGTCAGCATTTTCCTTTGTGTGGTCAAGAAAAGCAGCAAAATTGGCCAAAATCCGGAAAATTGCGATAGGGTTAAACCCTTACCAGTAGCACGGAAAAATTTTGTTCACGTCGACCAGGTGGCTACAAGCGACAACACAGTCCACCGAGCACCCCGCATTTTGCATGACTCACCTGGTATAATTGACGCTGAATACCGGGTGTCCAAAAATAATGTATCGGAGTTTGCCACAAATGTGCTGTCTTAAATCATAGACTGATTTGAATGAAATACCAACCATTTCGTAGCAGAAAGCGTAACTTAGATGTAAAAATTCAGTTCACCAAAATCGGTCATAGAAAACTAGAGCTAATGGGTTGTTTTGCCTGAGATTTGTTTTGGAAGAAAACTCAAGGAGAATTAAAAATCTCTGGAACGTTTCTTCCAAGTTCTAGATTCAAAAAATGAATGTTAGTATGCCAATCTTCCAAGGAGAAAACGTGATGGCAAATATGTATTTTTACACTTCAATGTACATAGGTTCCTCAGTTAAGTTTCGAAAAACAATGCTCAAAGCAATTATCATGTTATCAAAGATGAAGATCGAATGAAATTGATTATAATTTTTTAGCGTTTCTCGTGACTTATCAAAAAAAGCTTCCAAGCAAAATTGCCCAGGACTGTTGGACTATATGACCGATTCTAGTGAAATAAATTTCTACATCTAAGTTAGCCTTTGGGCTTTGAAATGACAGGTGACTCATTGAATCTGGCGCATAATTCATGATTGCACAGCTCTGCAAACGCCGAGACCTGATTTTCAGACACCGGGCATTTACTCTGCACTTGGAAAGGAAGCCAAACACTTAAGCAAGCTCAGTTACCACCATCCCCTTACTTTTCCCCTTCAACTAAACTCAACCAATTTCTGTCAAACGGCTGTACATGCAGTGACCAATCGTATTTCATCAGCGGAGCCCTCAACATTGAGGTTGCTGATTAACGTATGTAGATGTAGAGAAAGGCCCGATATTTCAAAATCCAAAAATCCAAGCAGGAAAAATACAATTGCATTTGTTGATTTAATGTTGTTTTTTTCGTCTCTTTACATTTACTAACGGACCACAAGATGGTAAAATCTATATAAATTAATATGTACACGATACCCAATATATACATACGTGCGTTCTTTTTATACAAAGAATGTCAGGTAGCTCATGTAACGTAAAAAGCTTCTACAAAAACTATTATCTGTACAACTGTTCTTGATGGAGCTACCGGCCAGTCACTGAAAATTGATCGCCTCTTCTTCAGACAGTCTTATAAATATTATTCATTCATCAAGGATTATTCTTATCTGTTCATGGAAAGTATAATTTACTCCAATTAAGCAAAAGAAACACTGCAGAGAAGAACCCACACTTCCAAATAAATAGACCATGCCACTGTTGCTTAACATGTGGAATCCAAACAGTGGAAATAAGACTGGCGGTTGCTAACTGTTGAACCTTAAAGTGCAAGTCAGGGCTTTATGTGATTGATGACTAAACAGAAGATGTTACTGTTATGAATGGTGTGTCGTTCTTTTCGCACCATTTTACCATTTTTCGTATCGTTACGCATTCACATATGCGGTTCGTACGCAGTGACGTCATCATGTGCAAAGTCCTGGGAGAAGGCTCTGTGCGTGACGAAGCAACATGAATAAAAGGCTTATTTAAAAACGTAATCTCGCAAGGAAAGGCGAAAAAGTGCTGGGAAAAGTACGACACTCGATTTTTAACAGTAAAATTATGTGGTTTATCATCAATCATACCAAATCAAGACTCGTTTTTGACAATACGGGAATATTTGATATATTCATAATAGTGACGTCCCTCTCCAAATAAGCAGCTCATAAAGCAACCCTGTGTTCCTTTGGTGATCAAATCAGTCATGAATACTGCAGAATTATTTCATCTGAAAATAGAAGCAGCGGCTGGCTGGTTTTTAATAAATGAAATATTCATCACTGTGATCGCCAGTGGAGCAAAGGAGAAACCTAGCAATAACGCTTTCCCTCTATTCAGGCTGATTCACATACTTCAAAGTACTTCAAAGTACTTCTGCACGTCAGACTTTGAGAAAGATTCCAAATAAGAAATACTTGTGTCACCTCCACTTCCAACACATTTCCTTGACTTTAGTGGATGTCAATCCTTCGCTCTTCTATCATGAAAGCAAAGTGCAGCGTGGCAACTTTTCTTCATTGAATCTGTACAGGCGAATAACTATACAACAGCCAACTTAATTTCGCTCATTGGAAATGCAATGCTTGTGGCTGAAGCTGTAGTGATGAAGGAGGAAAGTGAATTCAAAGAATGAATCAAACGTCAGCATGGGATTTGAGCTCAGTGAAAGAATTGGAAATGCTGACAACAGTTGCCAGTAGACATCAACATTTTCGATAAAATTAGAAACAGTAAACAAAAAAACTTACAAAACATGAACTTCAAAAATGATTCTTTTGTATTTTTGGATTATCAGAATACCAAATCAAACTCAGAAATATATCTGAACCATTTACTTTACCTCTAACTATTCGGAAAGGAATTTTAAGATTACAGGCAAGAAACTACGTCGTGATTGACCGCAGCAAAATGAAGTTCTTTCTTTAAGTTCATTTTGCCACACCTTGTGAATTAAAGGAAATCGACATAGTTAAAAGCTGGCCCTTGAACATTTCTAGAAATAACAGTGTTGTTATGTCATCCGATTTAAGGACGAGGCGTTCTCAAACTTCAAAGTCATACGTGAGAAGAGTGGCAGACCAGCAATATTCACAAACTATAGTTTTTTTAAAAAAATTCATGTTTCGCTATATTAAGATGATTTCGGTATTGTTTTTTCAAAATCATTCTTGAATTGTTAAAAAAAGAAAACACTCTGATCCTGCAAATATTGAAGAGTCCTGAAAAAATCCATTGGTAGAATTATAAGCGAAATAGCTAGTTTCCTTGATGCCACTCAGATCAGAGATATAGGTAAAAGAATTTGACATTAATCCCTTTGAAGATTTGGAACGTATACTTGTGTGAACAGAATGTAGCATCATACCAATGGCTCGTTATTACACGATGCAGTAAACCAACCTGGGCTGGATATGTATATATGGTTGAAGTTGGCTGTTCACCAGTTACCATGCTTGGGTGTATGGCAGTTCCTAGAACATAAATGATGGTGGAGTTTTGATAACAGTAAAGGGCAATCATATCAATCGAGGATATGATTATGAGAGAACATGAAACGTTCCTTTAGGTGTACCATCGACATCAATAAATTTTGCTGATGACTGAGATATATAAAACAAAATGGGAGCTTAATCCAACCTTCATGAAAGAGACCTCTGTCAAAAACGTATGGGTTAAGAAGTTGCCATCATCTACTATTGCCACAAGCGCTCACTACGCGCAATGGCTTGGATACGATATCGTTTCATGGGTGTAGGCTATGACAGGCACTCCCAGTGATACGAAGCAACCAGAAAACCTCTCCAGCTTCAAAGGAAGGTCAAAAACCGGAGAAGACATGAGTGCAACTTTGGACTTTGCAGACCTTCCGTGGCTTAGGTTAGGTTCTTTGGCTGATACAATTTGCTGCTTTGTAAATACAGAAGGAAGAAAACATTATATGTATTGGAAACATTGTAAAAATATATCTATAAGCTATGTATTTGTAGCAAATAGTTCTGTGTTCTATTTCTTTGCTACATTTTCTACGTTCATAGATAGTAGGCTTGAATTAGCATTTGCCTTACAGCTGTTGTACTTATGTATGGATAATCAAAATTAAAAATAATCTTTGAAACCACGCCATTACCTTAACAGAAAACAAGCATCTCTAATGCAATCTAAGGACTCTTTCCTCAATCAAACATACAAATAATAGGTATCAGTCGAAAGATCTTGAAGAGCAAGATTTTGTATTACATACGTGATGTGCAAATGGTAAAAGAACTTGTCTTGAATAGAAAAAAAAGCATTCGAACACAGCATTGCTTCCTTGGCTATCCATATTTCACGGAGCGTATCATCGTGTAACTTTGATGTTTGAATGGGACATTTTATGTTCTCTTGCTCTTGCAAATGAACTGTCAACTATTCAAAAATCTTGCATCACGTCTGAGCTTTCACCTCAGTAAATATGGTGTGCCACTGGTTTGCTTCAAAATATAGATACATCATTTGTGTGTCATGTCAAAGCTTGTCTCATCGAAGGCATGCAGAAAGTGATTGTAACCTCTGCAAGTTTCTTAAAGCTATTGTGCATTTGTTCCCAAGCGAAATCGCAAATAACTCCAGAATGGTATGGCCGATTTGGTGAAATAAGTTTACCATCAGAGTTAGCATTTGTGCTGTCAAATGAACGGCAGTACGTCAACTCAGATGATTTGCCTTGACTGTATCTTCTAGCAAACATTTACACCTTTTTTGACCCCGAAGGCAAGCACAGCTTAATGATAGGTTACAAACCTGGAACTTGAAAAGACATCGCTTGGGAACTGCTTTCTGAGCTTTCATCCATACTTTGATCAACCTCTGAGCGCACTGTATCAGCAGAAGTGTTCATTGCTCCTTTTTCACCTTTCATTGCCTGTCGTGATTCGAAGAAAAATTAAAGGTTTACGGCATGCAAATAGTAGAGGTTGAGTCAAAAACTGCACAGCTATTGCTTGCTATTAGCAGAACCAACCTCCACAAATCAGTAGAAGTATTAACTGTTAACTTTCACCTTTCATCACCTTTAATGATTACAAAAAAATTTATAGGTTTAAGGCCTGTAAATGGAAGAGGTTGAGTCAAACCCACGGATCTATTGCTTTCTGGTTGCACAATCTAGCTGCATAAATAAGTAGAAGTATTCGTTGTTCCCTTTCCACCTTTCATTGCCTTTGATGATTTATATAGAGGCATTAAGCCTGTAGCAGAGGGGAGGGGAGCATAATGCCCCCCACGGGGGAAGACACCAAAAAAATTTCCCGGGTAAAATAGAGTTAAGAAATTCACAGTCATAGTTGGAAAATATTCGAGACGGCACATCCGTGGCACAGAAGAAAAGAGGAGTTCTTAGCCCTTTTCGAAGCTTGGTTTGTTTACACCGAACCGCCATCTTTAGAAATAGCGCCATCTGATTGGTCAATCTCCAAATCAAAACAAACTCAATGGTCTAATGAAAACGAAATGTTGCGCTGTTGTCAAACAAACAATTGATATTTTTTCTGACTCAGCCAGCATATTGTAAAAAAGGTATAATGTATCCTTACCTCTCTATATTTTGTCAAATACTGCTTCAGTGGGTCCACATAATTATCAAATCCAAGGCTTGACATTGCAAATAGAATATCTTCTCCGTTTATCGTTTTCCTTTTCTCTTGTTGACACCTTTCACTTGCTCTGTATACAAGTTAAGGTCACCCATGCTCAGAGCCCATCCAGCGTCATTAAATGCAACGCATTTGGGTTTCAACTTCTCTGTAAGTTTTTTTGTTTAGTTTCACTCCAGGCCAAATTATTCTTAGGGAGCGGTCACAAAGTATCTGCTATACGGGGATGATGGACATTGTTGGTGGTTATGCAAAGACCTTGAAATAGTAGCTCGAAGACTCATATTGTGAGTTATAGGCTCTAAAAGACATTGCAAATCTTGCCCTGGATGCAAAATCGATAGCCTTTGCTATCGATTGCATCTGGACTTTCGGGCAATTCGTCAAGAGTTGTCAAATACAAAAGGCTATTCTATCAACTTGGCCCGTGTCAACTTCTAACCATGTCGATACCTTTTACAACTTTTGAATTAATCTTATTGAAGCGTCCTTTAGATGTGAAATTGCTACAAGACGAGAATTATCATACCGCTAAACTGACGTTGATCATGAAGTTTGAAACTGAGTATTTGATCAACAAGAACGTAAAAAGAATAGTTCCACACTATAGGCATTTTGCTTACTTTGACTGTGTAAAAAGGGGGAACTTTGAGCAACAGGGCAAGTTCCTACATCTCTTTGTTATGAAATATGACAAGAAAACGTTTAATTATGAAATTGCAGAAAGGATACTCGCTAGTAATAAAACTGATGAACTCTGATACGCATTCTTGAACGCATTCTTTTGCATCTTTGGCAATCTGTTAATGAATAAGAGGAAGTAAACGCCAATTTTCATAGAAATTACGTCAAAAAACCTCTAGAAAAGTAACTAAGTATGATAGCAAATTTTTTCCCGTTTTCAGTTTTAATAAAATGAAAGTTGTATCAGTTATCTTCTCAGTAAGTCAACGAAACAGCCCATATGCCGAATGTCTCAAAACCGGGTGTCCGGATGTCCTAGAAATGGTTTTATCAATAACCTGCAACCAATTAACTAAGATTCTAAAATACTTTTGTTCTTGGTAATTATTGAACAATAACGCTTTCAGTAGCTCTTACACACGACCCACGCGTGAGAGACACACTCGTTTGGCCTACATTCAACAGGTATTGATAACATCAATAACCAATCAACTAAGAAACTAAATAACGACAGATGCAATGGTGGACCAGGACGCTGGCCTGCTGTGGTACTTGCACCAAACAAGTCCTATTTAATTGCTCCGAAATTGGTGACAGGAATTGGCTGAAGAATTGCATCTAAAAACTCTGTATCCATATGCTTTGATGGTTTATATTTGAAAGAATACATACAGCATAAACAACTAACATTTAATTTTCCAATACCAATACGACAAAACATACTTAGCACTGAAACAGAACGAGCGGCTAAAACAAGGATTGTGTTTACTGCTCTCGGTTACAGGGCTTTGCAAATGTGCCACGTTATCTTTAACTTTGTAGAGCGCAGGTGGGTGCATTGGGACTGCCTGGTCGGCATGCACGGGGACGGCATTAAACTACTCTTCTCGAATTTTTATGATTTAAATTTCATTTTTTATTTCCTATTATCACATTATCAGTGAATATAATTTCTCACTCATCTGTACTGTCAACAAAAAAAAAATAGTTCTAGAAAAGCAACCATTGTTTTGCACGATTTATCGATTGGAAAGATTCTTGTTTTGAACGATTTAAACGAGAATCTCTTGCGTAAAGGCTAACTTGAATCCCTAAAATCACAAAGACACCTGGTGGCTGTATAAAAGCACTGATTATGAAACTGGTTATACTAGTTAAACAAGATAAATAGACAACAAAGAAATTAAACAAAGAAAACAAGTCGAATACTTGGGGATTAGAACAAAACGAGGGGTATTGGGGAGTTTTGTGCGTTAAGGGACGGTCTTTCAAGCAGGATTGCTAAATTTTCCAAATTGGTACAATGGCCTGTTTCTTTAATGTGTTCTCTAACGGCCGAATGCGATCTTAATAGGCTGACCTTTTTCAACCATTCCCGCATGTTCTCTGCTTCTAATTAATAGGCGGCGAGATTTCATTTCATAGAAATTGATATGGGATTGGCATTTAACTGAATCGATGCATAATTATGGGAGTAAATGTTTGAAAACAGCGGTACATCACTTTGAAACAATGGGCATCCAAACAACTTTATTACGTTGTTCTGTGAAACAGTTTTCTTGGATGATCGGAACATGGCAATAATCTCACATGGATTTCGGATTTTAGTAATAATTTTACGATCTTGACATCGAATCGGTCTTCGGAGTTAACTTTGGATAGGAAAATTATAAACATGTTGCGATATATAACCAAATTGTGTTAGCACATTTTATTAAGAATTGTGTTGGATTTCGTTATGATCGGTGTCCTTCTCCTTGCATATATTCATATTCTTAGCTTATACTCACCTTGCCCTGTTTTGGAACTCCTTTCTTCATTATCCTTGCTACATTGGCTATTGGGAGAAAGCGATCCTACAGAAAACAGAAAAAATTTCCTGCTTGAACGAAAACATGCAATCCATTTAAAGGGCTGTACCTCGGTATTCAATATCTGAATCAATTTGTTATACATTTTGTTGAAACGCCTAAATTGAGAATTTGCTTCATCTGAATCTTAGCGATGGCTGAGCATGTGCTGCTATTTTGCAAGTTGTATGCATAATGCCAAGAAAACGTACGCCATTTGATCCAGAACTGTTTGCTGAACATCATAGCAATAAAAAATTTTAGAATCTTACGACTTGAACGCGTTTTAGCAAGTCTTGTGCTTGTGATGGGAGAATGAAGAAATCATCCCCACCAATGTAACAAATTCATGCAAGCAGATTCCATTATCAAAAAAGAATAGTGCATGTAAAAGAGGTGGGCAATACATTGCTGTAAGACAGCCATTGATACAAATTTGATCTTAAAGTTCACTAGATTTTTAATAGCTTTTGAAGGAGCTTTCTTAAGAAAATCCTCCAAAATTTCAGGACGCAGTGACCGAGAGTTAAATTCTAACATCTAACTACATTAAAATCAAAACTTTCCGACGATCAAACTTTTGGACAAATTTTGTCCGAAAGTTTAATTGTCTAAAATCTGGTGATTTCCGAATGTTTTTTCGTCCTAAGTTTTAAATTTATTGAAAATAGGAGGACACGAAGAAACGTTATATAAAATGGAGATTAATCAATTTTTGCCAGTATTGTTTACGCTTCTTGAATATTTTATCTAAAAGTTTGGTTCCTTGAAGCGTTTCTTGAAAATAGTTCACATATGGCAGCACCTTTTAATTTGGTTTACAGCTGGTTTTACCATCGTTCAATCTAACCAAAATTACCTCCAAATGTCCTTTTAGATGTTATGATTACTATGTACCTACTGTAAGTTGATATTTATGATAGGACCACAATTAGTTTAATATATATCTCGGTATCATGCTTGTTTTTCGAGGTCGTGCGTGTCCGAAATATTTCTGTCCGAAATTCCCGAAAAAGCGTTCGAAAGTATTTTGTCCTAAGTTTTTTTTGCTGAAGCGTTTCCGTCCGAAAGTTTTCGATGTCAATGTAGACACATCGGCTATTAAACAAGAAATTTTCCAATATTATTGCCTCGATACTTGCAAACTGAATGCAGCTTGTTAAATAGCTTATGTTAACAATGATCCTCCACAGTGCCAAAGTTGACTTTCGCATTATCTGAAAATTGTTTTTGGCCTAAATTCTTTTGTCCTGATTTTCACTCGGTACTACAAGAATCATGGTCTAAAGTGGGTCTTTAATCAAGCACTTATCAGGATAATGAAATTCAATACCTGCTCTCTGAGCTCATCTTTGTCTCCTCCTCTGCCATCTTCATCCATTTCATGATACCCTGAACTTTCTAAAAATGCATTTTAACAAAAGTAGTTAATACCTAGTCTACTGAAATACGTTTGATAGAGGCTTTATGATATGGCAGACACATTGTACTCTTTATTGTGTTTCTATCCTGCATATCACTACAGTTGGTTGTATTGATGCTAACTATACTCGCATTTTCTTTATGTATGATTGCAGTTCAGTTCAAGGAATAAGCTAGACGATGGCTGTTTATTTTAGCAGCCTATGCCTACTCAAGAAGCATCCCTTTGTCGTTGATTAGTAAGGCAACGCAGTCTAATACAGCTTCGAAAATACTACTTCGAAGACAAATCATGAACAAGTCAAATTGCTCCATTTGAGATTTGAGAAAACTTTAAATTGGAGTTTCTACAGTTTTTTTGGAATGTCGTCAACATCTTCCACGCTGAAGTTACGAAATTGATTTTAGGTTCATAGAATCACTGATGATTGACATGTCGACATTGGTATAGCTCGTTTTTACTCTGTCTACAAATAAAATACAGAAAATTGGGGATGTTACCCTGCCAAGTTGTTCCTAACCAGGGGGCGCCTGCATTCCGCGTTTTGCAACTTGACAGTCGAGAAGCAAAATCAAAGGAATCAAAGTGTTTGATATGCAGTTCTAAAAAATTTGCTTAAATTTTGAAGTTTCATGTTCATTCTTAAAAATTACGACAGTTCACAGTTAGTTGGAGGAAAAACTTAATCTCCTTTGGTGATTCTTCTTTTTTGGTTGAAATTTTCGTCTCTGAAAAATGAGAACCCCCCAAAGGGAGTAGAAATATTTGATGCATCATGGAATAGTCTTTCAGGACTTCAAGAGTCACATTTTCACAGTTATTACATACAATTTCCATTCGCATTCAACAGTAACACTGCTGAGAATTTCCTCATTTAAATACTATTTCCAAAAGATGGCTTGTTTACATTACAGTGCAAAGAGCAACATACCAACATACCAAGAATATCCCTCCTGGCCTAGCAAAACTGGTAAAGTCTTGCAGCCACAGGAATGTTAAATTCCTCGACTTTTGCATTTTATCTGTAAGCAGTGGAACAGCAACTTATGTAAATATCGACATATCAATTATTGATGATTCAATGAGCCTAAAAGAAATTTTGTAACCTTAGCGTGGAAGATGTTGACAGAATTCCAAAAATCGTAAAAGCTCCAATTAGAAGGGTTTTTAGTTTTAAAACAATGTCGGACTAGCGCACTTTCTCAGCTATTTATTGATGTCAAATTTGTTTAAGTTGAGTATGTGAGACTGCAAGGAGTATCATGCCAGGTGACACCTAATTTGAGACGGACTGTAATCTATAGTGCGTGCGTTGATGCTTATGGGAGTACTTTCACCAATGAATAGTATGTGTAAGGTAAATTTTCGATATTGAGATGAACGAAGTTGATTTCGGAGCTCCCTTGACGATACGTCTCACATAAATCTTATTTTGTAAACACATCTGTTGTGCCGTCTTTAGTTTTTCCCCTCGTGTTTCAAATTTTGCTCATTTTATTCACCGTGCTTCAGAAATTCGCTTAAGCATGGTGAATAAAATTTGCTTAGCCCAAAACGTCAAAGCTCTGGTTTAAAGGTGGAGGTACGTTTGTCCTTTAAAGATCAATACCTTCACTCTCAGCGCACCGATATCAACAAACGAGGTAACTATGTTCAAGTTAGCTATCGAGGTATGCTTTTAACATTATCTTGAATTGATTCACGCTACATTCTCATCGCTAGGGTCGACGAAATCCGTATTGTTTTTTTGGGACACCCGTTAGTTGATCAAGTGACTTGCCTAAGTTGTGTAGCTGTTTATCTCCGTTATGCAGCTTCGATCATATTCCAAATAATTAGAGGATAATAAAATACTGTTAATATAGTTGGCAAAGTCATTTCCTAAAACGTTTGTACCATCATCATTCAAATGAATTCCATCATCATATAGGAAGTATCGTCAATCTGTATAAAGAACGTCATGTTCATTCAATGAAGCCAATTTCGTTATGTGCAAGTGATTTCTGTAGCATCATATTGACCTGTACTCTTTTTGTTTTCAAAAGATCGGACCTGATCGTAAAATACTAAGCTTGCTGAAAGTTGCGACCATGTTCACAGGCTCTTGGGAGCAATTTTCAATGAAAAATTGCACTGTTAACGCTCAAAGATCATCGATCTCACCGAATACCACCCCCAGTTGCAAAGAAAACGAAAAATATGTGATGGATATCATTTTTCCAGAAATATAGAAAGCCTTGTGAATACAAGACGCTATACCAATCGTGTTTAGAGTTAAAGTTATTTTTAAAAAACTATGAAACAAAAAGTGTTCATGAATTTTTGCAATACCATGTAGGTATATATGTATATTACAGGGAATCCACCACTAAGATTGCTTTCTAAAAATAATATTCGTTTCATTCCTAAAAGACATAATATTTGTTTCGTTCATTGCTTTTTGACAATTCCCTTCACTTTTCCCGTGATGATGTAGTTATAAGGAACAGAAAGTGCAGAGGAGAACGAGCGGAAAAACAAAGAGAATTTTCAAAAGCAATCGTATCATCTCAGAAAGAAACAAATTTTATCCAATCATTTAGGAAAAAAAGAATTTTACTTTTAGAAAGCAATCTTTGCAGTCAATCCCCTATGATTTCAGTAATGATAAATTAAAAAAACCTGAAGCACCATTCTGGAAAAAGACCTGCATTCAAGGCTTGCACGGTAAGCATGCACACATTCTCATTCTTACCTTCATTGCCTCCTTCTTGCTGTTGCATAACAGGTACATGAACTTGGAATGGCTGAGCTGCCTGTGACAGCATGTTTGTGCCTGGAATAACATATTCTGCTGGGAGACCAGTTGCAGAGGTGTATAAACCACCCATCTGTGGTTGTTCAGGAGCTGTTTGCACAGTAGCCCCTGGCATTCCTTGGGTGCTTGGAGCGGAAGCAGCTACAAGACCTACAGCAGACGTCACGTCTGGTGGCTGGATCACCATTATTGGAGCACTAGTGCTGGTCACATGTTGCATTCCATCATTCTGTTGATTCCCTGAAGCAGTTGGCAAAGCAGCAACTTGCTTGCTTGTATGACTGGTATTAGGCTGAGTGACAAATGTGGGCAGTTGATTTGCTGATAACTGGGCAGAACTTACAGATGTTACTGATACACTAGCTGCCTCCATACCTAATGTGAGAAAGGAAATTTGGTGTCATTCTCTGAGAAAGGTACTGTACCTGCTTTCTCAAAGAAACCAAATTCAGTCAGTGGAGTTAATGGAGAATTATCCTTTTTGTGCAGTACTTTTTAAATACTTAGCTGCTTGGCTAAGAATCATAAGCAGACATTGTCAATGAAGCCAAAAGGACAGAGTACTTTTGTCATACTGTCTGTATATATAGCTGACAATCTTTGAAACAGCATGTTTGCCCTGTCAAAAAGCAAGCCTGACAATTCATGGAAAATATCTTTAGCCATCTGAAATTGTCGCCTCACAGAAAAACCCAAAATCAAGTGAAAGCAAAACTCAGCAATGTCACAATAAAATTGCTTCCTTTCCAGTCAAAACTATCTTTTGTGGGACAGCAGCTGCAAGCTTTTATGCAGGTGATTGATATAGTTTTCCAGCTTGTGCTTGCAAATGGCTTACCATGATTCTCTCCTTGCTTTTCAAGAATTTCGCAAGACTACCTCTTTACATATCTGCCTGACCCCCCTGACGTGCAATTTATGGCGTTTTTCTGCAAATCTCGAGGACCATATTCTCGAAACATGGGGGTCTAGACCTCCCATTCTACTTGGATGCAACACTGGGAGAAACAAGAACGTATCATAACTAGGCAAAAATGTTGGTGCCGTTTTTAAATGCAAGTGATAAAAGCGTCTTCTTTTTCATTCAGACATATTTGAATTCTCTCGAAATTTCACAATTTGTACCATGGGTACCAGAGCCAAAATGATAAAGATAAAAAGATAGTAATTTAGAAAGTCTTTTGCAACAGGAGAATATTCATGTCACGCTGGGCAGATGGATTCAAAACACTTTCCACAGATGAGATGAGCCATCAAGGACCCTTGCAGAATGCTGGAATTTATGGTATCGTTCACAAATAAATACCATTTGGCCTATAGAAAAGCAGTAAAAGGGATGTTGTTTTGCCTAGTCTGGGCAGACGAAAAATGATTTTTTTGCTCCATCTTTAGCTAGGTAGTTGATCTACAATTCTGCCAAATCTGATTGAAAAAGCTAGGCTAAAAATCCTGCGATCGAATTCTATATTTCTCATTGCTTTTCGACATCAAAGGGGAAAAGCTATGGTCAACAGATTAGCAAACACAGAAGAGGTTGACTTCTTTGGAGAGTCTAGTTTTAGATTTTTGTTAATTGTGGACTCTTTAAGAGATTTGTATTTCGTGGATGCCCAAGAAAGTCTTGGAAGACACCCAAAAAATAGTTTTGTGAAGTTGCTGGCAAGAGTTGGTAACTTTTAATCAATAGATGCAAATTATGATTCTGCAAGCGCACCAGGGATGTCTGTTGAGACTAGGATATTCCCAACAGATCACATTCATTGGCTTGCCAATGGAAATATTTTGGAAAGTAATTTCAGGCTTGAACTATTGTAAGCGTGCTTCGTAGCATGGTAATCTGTTGACAAAGGGCTCCCCCTTTTGCTGTCGAAAAGTAAAAGAAACATGAAACTTAATTCCAGGAGATCTTAGCATAATCAGCCAGACTTTGCAAAGTTGTAGATCAACTACCAAGTTAAAGATGTAGTGAAAAAATTTGTTCCAGTAGTTTTGGAGATAATACACTTTTCTGATGGAACTAAGAGATTAGAACACAAGGAATTGGGAAACATTGTGCTTTGCTCATCTTTCAAATACCCAGAATATACAGAACAACAACCACTTTACTGCTTTTCAGGGAAATCAAATGTCTTCTGAGGAGAGTGGCTTTGCGAAATGGCATCTCGATGCTCACTGGAGTGGAAAGTATTGTTGCGTTAAGGTGGATTCATAATTCTTGCATTGCTGGACACATTGGAAATGCGGAAATCTTTACAGAAGACAAGTGGCAGCAGCAGCATGTTGCTAAATCCAAAAAACACATAGAAGCCTTGATAGAAGTGTGAGCAAAGCCAGAAAAATGTCTGAGAAGTGATAAATTTGATTTACATTCTGTGCCAGATAGATTCATACACATATAAAGTTACGCACAAAATAGAACCAGAACTGATCATATTTCCAATTCCTATTCTCACTGAACGTATTTCCTATTTCTATAATTGTTTATGAGAGAAATAAAGAAACCAAGCCAAGAAGACGATATGGAATATGTTGGAAATAGTCCTTGCGTTCCTTTGGCAATCAAAACAATTATATACGATTGTATTGTTTAATATTTTAACATTGTGTCGTTTCAGAAAAATTAGATCCAGCTGGCTGATTTTGAATGAACTTATGATCATTTTGATCGCCAAAGAAATGCAAGGAGTATCTCACAAACTGACAGGGTGTATGAGAGGAGGTATCTGAAGCTTCGATAAACATATGTTTGTACAGATGAACTGCAAAACCTTTTGTTGCAAAACAGTTACATCTAACCAATTCTATTTCCAATTCCTATTTTCACATCACGTTACATTGGAACAAACTAAAAACTGAAATACACGCTTCTAAATCCCTAGCTGCATCTAAATGGAAACTGATTGTGTTAATTAGACTGATCAAAAAGACCATTTATGGAATAACTGACTTAAAGGGTATTAGAAATATAACCAAGTTTAGCGTACAATTCAGTGATCTATAAATGCACACAAATTTCACCGTAATGTTGAGTGTCTTAGGCCTACCATAAAAGCTCTATTAAGCCCCCTCTCTCTATTAAGCCCCCCTCTCTGATAAGCCCCTCCCAACTGAGTCAAAATTTGAAATAAGCCCCCCTCTCTATTAAGCTCCCCCCACTTATGCAAAGGTCTAGAATTTACCAAATATTTCAATCTACTTAGCAATACAACCTTGCATGTTGCTTTTGATATGGTTTGGGATAAGAACAGTGTTGAATTTATGTACTGTATTTGAGCAGAAAAATTGTTTGTTGATTCCGCAAAATATGGGATAGGAGAACTGAAAAGCTACCAAATATATCTTGTCACTTGATTTTGTGAATAAGTTCCCCCTCTCTAATAAGCCCCCCTCTCTATTAAGCCCCCTCTGCAAGGTCCAAAATTAAACAAGCCCCCTGGGGGCTTAATAGAGCTTTTACGGTATATGTAATTGTGGTGCAGCTAACAAGGACAACAAGCATTATCTCCTGCACCCCCACTTTAATCAATTGCAAGACACTGTCATAGAAATGTTGGGTATTGATATTGCAAACCTGGATTCCAAAACCTTGTGTAACTTGCTTCTTTATGGCAGTTCCTATACGTATATAGCTGACAACAGGATAATTATTAAAAAACAAATAGGTTATATAAATCGATTGTGGGTGTTGGCGTGCTGCCTAGGTGAGGGATGGGGTTTCTTTGTCCTTTTGCTTGGGTGGAATGTCAGTATCTGTGGATCAGCATTAAATAAAATTGATATAATAATACAATCATCTTGAAATAGTTATGACTAGAAAAAATATATATAAAGTTAAAGGGGTGGCTAAATTGGATTCGTTGACGCTAATGAAGCTGCATGCTTTGCCTGGAAATAATAGCAAGCCAGGCGGTACAGAGGTGATACATTTACAGTACTCATGTATGGAAGTGTGAGCAAAGCGAACAGAAAATATCTGATACTTTAGTGAGCTCAAATCATGCCAAGATATTGTCTATTCCTACAATAATTTAATTATATTTCCTTTTAAACACTGGCAAACCACGCTGCCACAAGTGTTGGGGAAAATCCAGCTGATTACCCAACCCTTAGTTTCTTAACAGATTTCAAAGAATTACAAAAACTCATCTTTGGTCATGACTGGGAGGCATCCATCCCCGGTACCCCTTAGCTATGCTAATGAATTTATTCAGTCTTCAGGAAGAGTCTGATAAATGATGTGGCCTAGTACATGCCCTGTACTTAATTCATCCCATGCCCATATGCCCTCAAACATCCCAACGGACAGTGTTCTAATTGGGGAGATATTTCGGCAGGAGTGCCCCAGGGTTCCATCTTAGGACCATTATTCTTTCTTGTGTATATAAATGATCTTACTGCAAATTTGAAGTGTACTGTCAAACTTTTTGCAGAATGATACGTCCCTTTTTACGGTCGTCCGGAAAGCTAATGAAGCTGCACAAGACCTACAACTGGTAAGTCAATGGGCCCATGACTGGAGGATGTCATTCAATCCCGATCCGCAAAAGCAAGCTGTTGAATTGTTATTTTCAAGGAAAAAAGTGAAACAGATCATCCAGTGATTCTTTTTAACAACATACCAGTAAAAGAAGTAAATGAACATACACTTAGGTATTATTTTGGACTCGAAACTTTCTTTCGCACCTCATATCAAAACTGCTATCTCTAAAACTAGAAAGGGCATTGGTTTGCTGAAGTATCTCTCCAAATATTTGCCCAGGCATACCCTAAATGAATTATACAAACTTCATGTTTGGCCCCACCTGGACTACGGGGATATCATCTATCATATTCCAGCTAAAGAGGATTATTTCAGTCAAGACATAATTTTACCAAACTTAATGGAAAAATTAGAATCTGTTCAATATTCTGCTGCTCTTGCTGTAACGGGAACATGGAGGGGAACATCACGAGAAAAACTGTATGCAGAGATTGGCTGGGAGTCACTAAGTGCTCGTAGGTGGAGTAGACGCCTTACTTTGTTCTATAAGATCATAAATAACTTCACCCCATTGTATACAAAGGAGCCAATCCCACCTCTTCAACAGCCAAATTACTCTCTTCGCAATCAGGATGCTGTTGGGCAGATAAGGGCAAGAACAGAAAGATTTCTATCAAGCTTCTATCCTAACTGCATTTCTGAATGGAATAAACTTGATCCAGAAATCAGACTTGCACCTTATGTTGCTGTTTTTAAAACAAAGCTTCTATCAAGAATTCGCCCCAGTGCAAAGTCTGTCTTTGGTATTCATGATCCAATAGGCTTGAGCTATCTTCTACAACTAAGGGTTGATGTTAGTAAACTGAATTTTCATAAATTCAAGCACAACTTTAGGGATACAGTGAACCCAATGTGCCCAACGAATGATGGCATTGAGGATACAGAGCATTTTTTGTTGCTTTGCCCGTCATTTGACATTCAACGGCAAGATCTTCTCGCTGGAGTTTCGGAATTATTACGACTATATTTGTCCAAATCGACACCCTTCCAAACAACGTTCTTGTTCAATATATACTTATTGTATGGTAATAAAGAGCTTTCTAATGACATAAACAGAAATATACTCGAACGTACTTTAAATTTCATCCACAAAACAGGTCGGCTTGGATAACTTCAAACTTTCCTTTTACGCCACACAACCACTAGGTACACTTTTCCCCGTTTCTCTTGTAATTCTGTTTCACATTTGGTGTTAAGCACATGAAGCAAAATATGGGAACTTATCCATGCTAAACCAATGACGGTTCAGCACATTTTCTTATGCTGGCCTGACATCCAATGTGAAACAGATTCGAGTAATTAATCGTTTGTTTAGTGTTTTGTAGGTTTCATTTAGTTAATATTTACATGTCTTTATGTTAATGGCCACAGGGTAGTCATTGTCCTTTGCTCCTTGTGGTCCTGTCCCTGTAGTGTTTGTAAAGTTTGTATAGTAATTAGGAAGTATAGTAGGATGTAGGTGTAGCATGTATTGTAAAATTTTAGATGAATATATAAAAATAACATCCCATGTCCTTGTGCCCTTTGTGCCAACATGCCTAATTTCATCCTGTGTCCCCAAACCCCTGTGCCTTTCATCCCATGTCCCATTGCTCTCCAACATCATGTGTCCCTGCGTCACCGTGCCCTTTAACATTCTGTGTAATTCTTACTGTGCTATTATTGTCAAAACTGATCTTTGATTTTTGAAGGAACTTGTTGTACAGGTACAACATACTCTCTGGTCTCTAATAGACGGGGGGGTTGGAATAGTAGGGGGGGTTGGAAAAATCTCAAAAATTAATAGCCGGGGGGGTTGGAATAATAGGGGGGGTTGGAAAAAATCTCAGAAATTAATAGCAATGACATCACAGATTTCGCTCGAAAGTCTTAATCTTAGTTGGGTGCATAGAATTTTGTTGTGTAGCTTTTGTCTCGTTGCCAGAATTAATAAGCGGGGGGGTTGGAATAAGAATGTCCTGGGTGGAAAATTTTCCAAAAATTAATAAGCGGGGGGGGGACGTCTATTAGAGACCAGAGAGTAGTCCCACGCCTTTGTCCCCATGGCCTTCTCTTGACATTAAAGCAACAAAAACGGCAAGGGAGGATGAGACAAAAGGCATGAGACAAAGTTATGGACACTTGAAATGAGGGCACTGGAAGTTGGTGGGCATGTTGGAGGGCATTGGGGCATGGGCTAATATTTGGTAAGAAGGCACAGGAAGTTTGAGGGCACTTGATGAAATTTGGCATGGGGGCATGGAGGCATGGGAAATTTGAAGGCACAGGGGCATGGAGGGCGTGTACAGTAATTGATCAGACTCTTTCAGGATAGTTAAACAAATCTGGAATTCCAAGAAATTTCGATTTTTCCCTACTTTCACATCTGTACCCACTTTAAGGGTGCATTATAACAAGGTTTGAAGACAAAAAGGTCAATTATTTGGGACAGGAGATCATGCCATACACATATTTTTTGTATGGAATTAAGAATGGGGCCAGTGCTGGATGCTTCTTAAAATCATGAAGATCCGTCCTCCCCCCCCCCCCCCCCATAACAACTCAACTTGCAATTTCCTCCAAAAAGCAAAGTGTCTCAAGACCTTTGTCTAATATTGTAGACCCTTTCTAGGATTCTAGGATTTAGATTAACTTTCCAGCAGATCTGCCACCCCCACCCCCACATGGATTGAGCCCTAAGTGTTCCAGCATATTTTTGTGGCATATAAGAGCATACTATCCCCACCAAGGTATCTGGTAGATCAAAAAAGGTAAACCGTGTAAATGAGTAACAATACATGAGCTCCATTCCATTTTGATTTGTTGAATCTATCTCGGGGAATGGCGAGTTTTCAACGGTTTGTAGCTTTTCTGATTTTGATTGGACTTGCCCAAGTCGTCACTTAAGAAAGAAAGAGACGACTTGTCACAAACAGCTCCTCATTAATTATTCATAAGATGTATGTGACCTGACTTAACCCGATGTTTGTAATAGGATCTAACCGCAAGGAATTTGAAAACCAGGGGTTCAATTGTATCTGTCTACACATGAGCGCTGTTAGGGAAATGGTGGCGCCAATATATAAACATCTGTTCGTTTTGACATACAGCCATTTATGTTTCAATGTTGGTTTGCCCCCGTCATTTGCCTTGACGGAACAGCAGTATCCTGTCTGCTATTGGTCAAACATTATGATCAAAGGTGCCGCCTGCCGTACCAAAAACCGTCCGGCCATCCAGCTGTGTTATCCAGCTGTTCACTGTTCGCGACAAGTCGTCTCTTTCTTTCCTCCAGGACGACTTGGGCAAGTCCAGATTTTGATACGAATCAAAATTCAATTTACATGGGCCTAAAAATCAGATCATCGATCTTTATGTTAGATTGGTATAATATTTGTACAGTTGAAAGACAAAAACGACGAAAAAGAAAGAGGGGAAGGGAAAGACAATTAACATGCTGGTGTGCAGACTATGGCACTTGCACACCGGAGATTTTCAATAGACTATTCAAAATAGACAATAGAGAACAAAAGAAACTTTTTCTTGCACACCGGAGATCTCGTCGAAAAAAGCCATACTCTGCAGACTGGTTAACATGGAAGAAGATATGGATCTATTTTTGGCTCTGCCAGACAAGGCGCAGATGGCCTGAGTTGATCATGGCAGCTGCCTTCAAAAAAGTCTATTCCGTCCACCGTTCCTTCAATTTGTCCATGTTTTGCTAATCTAATCTATAAATGTGGAATTCATAACAATTTTCACGAAATTTAGACGGATCGTACGATAAATGAAATGACAAGTGGAGGCCAACCAACTTCGGAAGCCATACCAATGAAAATGCATACCAATTGAATGTCAACCAAAGTGGCCTAATGATTACAATCATGCAAAATCGATCGCAAGCAATGGCGGTCTTCAATTAGTGAAATAATTTCTACTCGATCGAAGATTTCTGGCAGAGACGATGTAATTACATCCGTGACCTGCTTCCCAGAAGTGATAAACAAATGTCCCTTACCCTTTCTGCAGATTGAAAAGACGCAGTGATTTGCAGCAGCCAACGAAATTTCGAGTTGCTTCTTGGTCGATTTCGATTTGCTGGTTTCTTCTCCACTCACGAACAAGAAAGGACTCAAGAGCTTCTTTACGCAACGCGAGAGGTCAAAATCTAAACCAATCACAATCCAACGATTTGATCATGTGATCAAAATCTCCCTCGCAGAGAGAGCCGTCTCGAGTATTGCCAATCACAGTCCTCAAGACAGCAACGCCTTGCGAGAAACCCTTTGGGGGGAGGGGATATGTTGTAGTGAAAATGTTCATCAGTTTCAGTTTTCATTAACAAATATAACTAACTACATGATACAAATATCTACAATTGAATTTACCTAAATTAACTAAAAAAATCAAAATAAATGACAATCATCAATACAGACTACCACATAATACAATCACGCCAGACACAGATGAAAGTAAAAAAAGGCACAATACTGTACAGAACATAGAATGAGGATAGGTTTAACTAATAGTTTAACTAATCGAGAGAGAGGCCTATCTAAAAACTAAAAAGCAAAGAAAAATTTATTTAAAAAAGAACACAAGACCAGAAGTTGTCTCCAAAGAGTGAGGTGATTATGGAATGTTTCCTGATGTGTAATTAATGACCATAACCATTCACAAGGAATTCTTTCAATTTTTACTGGAAAATATTAAAAGGAAATGACATTTTGATAAAAGTGGGTATGCCATTCCAAAGTTTACCTCCAAAATACTTTATTGACCTGGGACTATAGACCCGGGGGGGGGTACTTGAACAGATTTTGGACGGGGACGTGCCATCGAGGTTTCAAAAACATACCCGTTCCTTATACCAATTTTTCCTGAATGCATGCCCGACTTTATACCAATTTTTCAAAAATATATACCCGCCTTTATACCAATTTTCCGAAAATACATACCCGACACTATACCAATTGTGAAAATTGCGAAAATTGATACCGTTCCTTATACCAAAATCGTGAAAATCGATACCGTTCCTTATACCAAAATCGTGAAAATCGATACCCTTCCCGATGGCACGTCCCCGTACCCAAAATATGTATAGTACCCCCCCCCCCCGGGACTATAGAAAAATGAATTTCTTATACCGAGTGATCCAGAAAAAAGTTCACACTTTTGAAAATTGATAGCACCAAGATTACTTCACGGATTTGAATAATTCAAATTTTAGTTAAAAGCCGGATGATCAAAGTATTTTTGTGATTTTTCTCGCTGTCCTACCAGCACTACAAATATATGTTAATTCAACTTTACAAAAATTTCATGGTTGCAAAATGACTAAAAAATGGCCTAAAACATCGACCAATTCATAAATGACTTCTCGCACAGAAAAATGAAGGAAATGCAACTTCTCACGGGTGAGAGATATCCTCTAGGCATCAATTGCCTTGGGATTGAAAATCATCTGTATTTTTTTGAAAATCAATGTCTTACAACTCTTGAGGGAGGTGAAACCACCATGGCCAATTGTTCGACTTGAATAGAGTCTTCACGATTTTTGATCAATGTTTTAGGCCCCCTTCCCGCAATTTTGCAACCATGAAATTTTTAAAAAGTTGAATTTAACAATTCTTCTAGTTCTGGTGGGACAGCGAGAAAATCACAAAAATACTTTGATCTTCCGGCTTTAACTACAATTTGAATGATTAAAATCCGTGAAGTAATCTTGCTACTATGAATTTTCAAATGTGGGAACTTTTTTCTGGCTCACCCGGTAGATTGAAAAGTGTCACCTCTAGCTGCCTGAAGAGTTTCATGACTGTGAACAGTGTTACTAAGGGCCTGTTTATATGAGGAAAAACACCTCACCTGCCAGACCCGGGGCTGAGAGGTGAGATTCACCCTTCCCATAGAATCCTTTGTATTTTCATTTTGCGTTTACATGACAAACGCAACACTACCGGTATAGTGAAATCCCACCTCGCTAGCAGTGGGATCTCGCCTGGGTGAGGTGAAAAATTTCCATATAAACGAAACACCACCGGTATGGTGAGGTAAAATGAAATTATTCGTCGATTTTGATTGGTCAGTTCCTTTGATTTCACGGAAGAGAGACTTTACTTCACCTCGCCTCTTAACCCCGGTGCTGACAGGTGAGGTAAAAAGTTTCATATAAACAGTGGATGAAATTTACCTCACCTCACAGCCCCGGGTCTGGCAGGTGAGGTGTTTTTGCTCATATAAACACGGCCGAAGCTGACAGTAGCCGTGAAAGTGAGAAGTGAGAGACCATTGAGAGACTTTACACAAATTTGAGTATATCACGGTGAATCATGTCTTTTAGTTTCAGAATTTTTAAGGAAATGAAGATTGGTGTTGAGGGAGAGAGGAAAGGCTGAAAGGAAATAGACCGGAGTACTTTTTTTGCAACAAGAAGAGTGGTTCAAGATAAGTATCACAGGAGAGACCCCAATTTGGTGAAAGGGAAGAGAAAATAAAAAATTAAAGATTTTTCAAGATGTCTAATTTTAGAGAAATTCCCAGACGGTCCATGAGATATTCTTAGTAAGCTCAGAAATATGAAATTTCTAGGAAAGATGCTCATCCATCAGTGCACCTAGGAATTTTACATATCATCTTTTTTTTATATATATATATATATATTGAATCCAAAAACATTACGTAACAAATTATTTAATACACTACTTAAACTACTTTACAATACTACGACGACGATACCAAGAGGAGAAAAAATACAATGACAACCCCGAGGCCTTAAAAAAAGGAAAAATTAAAAAGAAAAACATTTAAACGAAAACTATACATAATTATTAAGAAAGATATGGATAACAAAGAAAAAACAAAACAAAAATAATAATAATAAATAAACAAAACAAAAAGGTGTTGCAAAGAAAGAGTGCTTGGTGGTTGCGTGGTTTGTAGCAGAGTTTGGAACGAGCTTAACCAAGACGACCGGTTTCCTTAATGAATCTTAACGTTAGCTCGAGTATATTCCCGTTGACAACTTGACATCATTAGGGAGGTTTTCATCACCATACAAGAGCTGCGTTAGAACCTCATTTGAAAGATTAGCATATCCAAATGGTCGTAACAGTGGAAGAATTTCAGAAAGAAGGTTTTGTCGTTGAACCACAAAAGATGGGCAAAGCAACAAAAAGTGCTCCGTATCCTCAACGCCATCGTTCGTAGGGCACATTGGATTTACAGTTTCCTTAAAATTATGCCTGAATTTGTGAAAATTCAATTTGCTTAGACCCACTCTAAGCTGAGTAAGGTGTGATAATCCCATTGGGTCATGAATCCCGAAAACAGATTTTGCAGGGGGGCGGATAATTGACAAAGGTTTTTTGTTAAAAACAGTGACAGACGGTGCAAGTCTAATCTCAGGGTCAAGTTTATTCCATTCAGTAAGGCAACTAGGATAGAAACTAGACTTGAATTTTTCTGTTCTTGCCCTTATTCGCCTTATGACATCCGGATTGCGAAGAGTGTAATGCGACTGCTGAAGAAGGGGGATTGGTTCCGTCATATAAGAAGGTGTTAGATCATTCACAATTTTGTAGAGCAGCGTGAGACGTCTGCTCCACCTTCGTAAATTCAGTGATTCCCAGCCAAGCTCTGCGTACAGATTCGCTCGCGAAGTTTCTCTCCATGTCCCTGTTACAGCCAGGGCAGCAGAATACTGGACGGACTCTAGCTTTTCCATAGAACTTGTTAAAATTTCATTTTGACTAAATTCGCATAATTTTGCTGGAGTGTGGTAGATAACATCTCCGTAGTCTAGATGGGGACGTTGTTAAGTTCATCAAGTGTTTGTCTGGGCAAATACCTAGAGAGAAATTTCAGCATACCAATACCCTTTCTTGTTTCAGAGATAGCTGCTTTGATGTGAGCGTAAAAAGACAACTTGGAATCAAAAACAATTCCCAGATGCTTATGTTCAATTACTTTCTTCACAGATGTGTCATCAAATAGAACGACTGGATGATCAATTTCATTTTTCTACATATTATCTAGATCTGGTAACAGAATTCTTACCAAATTTGATAAGGATATGCTCTGGCAATTTCTTTCTTTGGAAGTGAAATACAACATAGGTTGTTTTTTTTCAATAATTAATGCCAATTTATTAACTTCAAGCCAGGGTTTTACTTTTAGCAGTTCTTTATTTATTTTACATTGAAGTTTAGTAATATTTTCAGTTTCAAAATAAATATTTGTATCATCTGCAAACAAAAAGAAAGAAAGGAGTTTCGATACATTGGGCAGGTCATTGATATTGATTAGAAATAGTAGTGGGCCAAGCACAGATCCTTGAGGAACACCACAAGTAACTTTACCAAGACAAGAAGAATGATTGTTGATTGAAACATACTGTAGTCTTCCAGTGAGATAAGACTCAAAACACTACAGTATGGGCCCCTTATTCCATAATGATCAAGTTTCTGTAGTAGGATGTTGTGGTTGACAGTATCAAAGGCTTTTTGCAGGTCACTAGAGATTCCACAGCCAAACTCTCTTAGAGTCTATAGTAGATTTTATTCTCTCCCTTAGACTAATTAATGCATGATCAGTGGAGTTTCTATTGCGAAATCCAAATTGCATTTGAAACAATGATACATGAAGTTAAAGAAAATCATGTAAACGTTGATGCATGATCTTCTCAAAGATCTTACTGAATACAAGATAGGAATCAATTGTTTTAGCCGATTTTTGCTCGTGGCCCATGGCCGGAAACCTTCAAAGCCTCATTTTCACGGACCAATCAGATGGTGAATAAGCGAGGAAGACAGAAGAAATGTGTGAAAATTTTTCTCACCTTTACCAACCTTCATAAAACGCAACCAGGACAAAAAACTGCTGGAACTTTCCCAAATTTTTTTGAAGATATCTACGCACCATATGTTTGGGTATCCAGATTTGGATGCCGGTTTAAATATCTCAGAGTTTGGTGGAGATATAGCGTTTTCTATTAGGCAACATCGGCCGAGGCTTGCCAAGCCTTGTTTACGCCACTTCAAGTCAGGTAATAAAGCCTCTTGATAAACCTCCTTTCAATTTCACTACTAATTTCGAACCATGCCATGAATGCAAAGAGTAGTCCCGGGGGGGGGGTACTTCACTTTGGGTAAGACGGGGATGTGCGCCAGTTTTGGGTAGTTTTTGGCCTGAAAATTCTGGGATTGGGGTATCCTTTTACTGGAAAATTTCTGTGATTGGGGTATACTTTCACTCGGAATTTTCTGGGATTGGGGATTACTCAAAATTCTGTAATGGGTGTTGAATGAAAGTACAACTGGATAAATTTTCAAGTTACACGTTGTCAGTTTCAAGTGAACTGATTTCAAGTATTTTTGTGTTGAAAAACGTCCTCAGATCAGAACTTCGTTCCAATGGCCACTTGGAACCAAAATAATCGTTCCCAGCCCTCTATCCCTTATCCTTTTGACGTCGAATTGCTTTTGTTACGTCTTCGATTGGGTATCAATATCTGACATATATTCTGGGATTGGGTATCAATATCGGACCAAATTTCTGGGATTGGGTCGTAACAGAAATCCTTGCGGCGCACACCCCCGTATGAATTTATAGTGAAATACACCCCCCGGGAGAGTAGTATAATACAGAAATTTCTCAAGAGTATTGCCATATGACTTGAAACCTGTGAACTAACCGAAGCAAATTTCTTCAGTTCACAAAGAAATCGAAGGGGCATTGAATCTTGAACCAAAGAAACTGCGGCGGAAGGACAATAGCAAGAACAATTGGAAACGTAAATACTTGCCGCTCTGGGATCGTTGTTAAAACAATCACTATTGTTACTGCCATTGTTTCTAACCCAGAGTCTCTATTGTTTAAGGTTGAGTGCCTCATCGGTTTTGGAAAGGCTATAATATTGAGAAACCGCGAGGTATTTAAACCGGCATCCAAATCTGGATACCCAAACATCTGGCGAATAGATTCCTTCAAAAAAATTCGGGAAATTTTCAGCAGTTTTTTGTCCTGGTTGTGTTTTATGAAGGTAGGTAAAGTTGAGAAAAATTTTCACACATTTCTTCTGTCTTCTTCGCTTATTCCCATCTGATTGGTCCGTGAAAATGAGGTTTTGAAGGTTTCCGGCCATGGGCCACGAGCAAAAATCGGCTAAAACATTTGATTCCTATCTTACTGAATACTGATAGCAGAGAGATAGGTCTGTTAGAATTCTTTGAGGCGTCACCTTTTTTGAAAGCAGGAATAACTTTCGCAATGTTTAGTTTATCAGGAAAGATATCAATAAGGAATGACTCATCAATGATTCGAGAGAGCTGTATGGAAATGCGTGGGTCAACCTCGTCAAGAACATTGGGAGAAATGAAGAAGCTGCTGTCATTAGAAGAAGCTAGATATCTAAGAGGAGAGAGAATAAGGTTTTCTTGGGATTTTACCGGTAATTTTGTTGGCAACATTGATAAAATAGTTATTAATGTTGTTAGAAATTATGGTAGGATCAGTTATTATTACCATTAACAACAAATAGTAAATTTATTAAAGCTTAGGTTTTTCATTGTTATAATTTAAATCACGGGACTAGCAGATATCCATATTTGGGGAGTGGTCACAAAAGAAATCACAAAAACAATCAAAACTTTTTCGTTTCAACTTTGATTGATTGCCCTTAAAAAGTACTTTCGTTTGATGTATACATTATCTATTGCTGCCATAAGCTAATTATAAACTCTATGAAGCACTTCAAATTGATGACGCCATATTTCTAAAAAGAAAGGATAATAGTTGATATAAATCGATGGGCAGTGATATTTTCTTCGCTTCTTAGTAGTTTATTCAGGTTACAAACCTTACATTTTGAAATAATTAGCACTTGTTGCTTTACAGGTAAATACGCTTATAGTGACATGGACCTATTGTTTGGTTGCCTGGCAGCACACCACGTAACCAGTTACTAGGTTCTGTAAAAAGACTTCCAATAGACGTTTTTACTATTTTCGATTTTCGTAAAATTCTTCCCGCTTACCGTTCCGACTGGAGGGAGGGGAAAGGGAAATCAAATTTATCAATCATTATCGACAGACAGAGCAGGACAGAAGTTGTCTGCGCTTCATCCCCACCCTCAGACTGACGACGTGATTCCTTGGATTCGTTCAACATTCATAATCTGATGTTTTTGATAACAACAACGACAATAAGCGTAAGTTACTGTAGATGGACTTATGTAATGTAGTCTACCCCCACTCCTACTGCACTACTAGACTGACGACATGATTCCTTGTATTCGTCCAACATTTATAATCTGATGTTTTAATTTCACTCATACAAAAGACTCACGACCAAACGGATTCTAAACAGGGACTAAAATCTTACGAAGAATCATAAGAAACTTAGAACATCTGCCATGCTTCCATCCTACGGAAACATCGAAAGAAAATTCGAATCCCTTCGAAGGTCATTTCGAGTGTCGCTTCGCTTCGAGAAGTCGAACTTTGAACCAGGCTTTGAACTAATGAACCACTCAAACGCTACAAATAGGCACGTGGGTTGACCATATTAAGAAAGTAGTGATCGGATTGGTCGCGCCGTGAACGCGGCGGACTTGGCCTAATTAGTCCTGTTTTGAAGCGTAAGGACATAAGTCCCTCAACCAAAGCGATAACAACAACAACAACAAGTTAATGTCAAAGCAGCATCCAACGTAAATCTTCCAACAGAAACTATTCTTAGGCTGCTTTACACGGGGCCGCTCTAGTACTTGGCCGGCCGAATATTTGGCCTTTTAGCTGTACCGTGCAAATATTTGGTCGGTATGAATTCGCGTTTACACGAGGCCGGCCATCTTTTATGGGCATGCGCACATTGTCTGATTACTAGCAATATGTCTCCAGTTTCTCTGAGGACCATATTCCATTCGCCTCCTTTTCAAAGCATTCCATCCTCAATTGTGGTACCGTGCAAATTTTTGTTCGCTTAGAGTGTTTACACGAGGCCGTTCACAAATTTGACCGGCTCAGTTCGCAAGAAGGCCACTTCCCTAGGTGACCGAGTGAAGGTCGGCTAAGCGTCCAAATATTCGGCCGGTTAGGCAGGTCTCGTGTAAACGGGAAGGCTTAGTGGCCAAATATTTGGCCGGCCAAACATTCGGCCGGCCCCGTGTAAACGCAGCCTTAGAAGAGCTGAAAATGAGAAAAAGAGAGCATACAACCAACGCGTAATTGAAATAGAACGTGGTATATTCACCCCCTGGTTTTTGGGACAAATGGGGCTATGGGAAGAGAATGTCAATTATTCCATGAGAAACTGGCAAAGAAACTATCACAAAAGCAAAACAAAAAGCACCATGAAGTCATCACGGATATTAGAACAAAGATATCTTTTAAATTAATCAAATCAATGCTTTTATGTCTGAGAGGCTCAAGAACTGTATTTTAATTTGGACTGTAGATATTATTACATTGTATTTAGGGGTTTGGTTCATTTTCATATGCTATTTTAATATGTAACCTATTCAGGGCCGAAGCCAATGGGGGGGGGGGCTGGGGGGCGGAGCGCCCCCCCCCAGCAGACCATTTGTCGGAACATTTTGCTCTCTTGTCGGAATTTTTGTGTTCTAAATAACTAGTTTTGGAGGATTTTGAGGAGAAATAATGGAGAAAAACATAAATTTTTTAGTGTAAAAACATAAATTCCAACAGAAATTATCGAATTTATGGCATATTTTTTATTTGTATTAACTAATTGTGTTGATTTCAACGTTGAATTGCGAAATGTGGCCAAATTTTAGTTACCGCGGAGTTAGATCGGTACAACTGTTGTTGTTGCTGTTGTTGTTGATGGCTTTTTCGTCGGAAAATTTTGGTTTCTACTTCTACATGAATAATTGACAACTTCATTACAGAAGGTTATGTCAATGTAAAGGAAAAAGAAAAAAAAAAAAAAAAAAAAAAAAAAAAAAAAAAAAAACGATATGGTTTTTCGCCCCCCTACGCAGGCATAGCTGGTATCGGCCCTGAACCTATTTGATTGAGAATGAAATATAATTAAAAAAAAGGTTAAGTTAGAGGGACTTATGTAATGTTGTCTACTGCACTACAGCACCCCAACCCCAAACCCCAAAAACTTTTTCTGCATCCAAACGAGATTAGCCTTCATTTGGTACACAAGAAAATGGCGGACGAGGACGAGTTGACAAAGTCTCTACCACTTTCTGAGGACGACAATATACTCAGTAATGAAGGTGGCTGGCAGAAGGTTAAAGATTTAGTAGCTGAAAGGTTTGAATAAATATCCAGCGATATAGCGATATAAGGTTTTTGTAGAGCACTGTGTCGCCCTGAATGGGTATAGGCCTATATAATCACAAATAGAGGAGTATCGCCCTTTTGGAACACTCTGTTGAACTAAGTAGATTTTAGTAATTATAGTTACAATTGCAAGATAATGCTTACCGTTATTTTAATCCTTTGCTATTCATATCGTCTTTCTAAAAGCAACGTGTCTGATTGTCGCTCCATCTTTTCCATGATATTAGCTTTAGTGCCGAGAGGTCTGAGCGGCCTAATGTCCAGCATTCGCCCATTTGGAATGCGGGCAAATTTATTGCGAGCACCTTGCATGAAGCATGAAAAGCCAATACTAACTTAATTGATGCCCAGTATGGAAAGTATGGCAGATGCACACCCGAGATTTTTGGTTGACTTGTTAGTTGCACACCAGTGATTTACGACAAAACAACCGAGCAGGGGATCTGTATGCGGAAGGGTGAAAATTTGCAACTTTGAGCTCCCCTTTCCATAGCTGAAATGATGATGATCACGGGATACATAGAACAGCATAGATGCATAGATCGACCAAAGATTTGAGGAAAAAAAGAAGAATAAGAGTGCCATTAGGAATGCTGATAAGGAACAAAAAGTACTCAAGACATTTGATTTGGCAGTGGCTTGAAAGAACTTTCTATGACTGTTGGAACAAATTTCACATTGGGGGGCTGAAAAGAAACACAAGTGAAGTGAACAAAAAACAGGGGTCCGGGGGCTTGCCCCCGGGAAAATTTTCCATGATCCCGCCCTTTAGACTGCTGGAAAACGACCCATTTTTGGAAAATGTGCCATTGAGGGAAACAAAAAGGATCATGACTAATGGGAGACTTTTCAAATTTTGAAAATTTTGAATTTTAGACATCGAAAGAATTTTAGAATTCTATGACATCGAAAGATATTGCATTTTTGATAGATACTGGTAGCTTCCTCGAATAAATAAGAGTTAGAATCTTCATTCCTACTACCTTAGCTGTTACAGCCTTTTTCACTTACAAAATCAACAAACTTCATCTGCTTTGAAAAGTTTCAAGATGTGCACACTTGAAGTGCCCACTTGCTAGCCGTTGCACACTGCACACTTCAAATTTTCTTCGTGCACACCCGAGATCTCGTCGAAAAGTGCCGTACTTTCCATACTGGATTGATGCGCAACGTGAAAAGGCTATTATTTCTTTGTGATCTTACCCCTCCCCCATACCACCCTCAAGTGCTTGGAAACATGCTTTTGATATTCCAACATCTCCCGTTGCCTCCACCCAGTTTCCTACGTGGAAATGACGTTTGATTATGTGACACAGCAGGAAGTCACCTGGAAGGCTTGAGCGGTCACAGGTGCACCATAAGGGCGGCTTAGGCCAGTCAGAGTGGCTGTAAAATTAACACATCCGGTGCCTGAACTGTTCAAGCAATTGTTGAGGATCCCGCTGAGTTTTCATTTCGAAGGCTCAATGTCAACAACCAGGCCATGCAGGTTTACTTATTGCCGAAAAATTTCAACGAAAGGAGTAAATAGAAAACAGATTTGTAGAAAGGCAGCTGGAAAAAATGAAGACACTTAAGCATTCATTTCAGGTCGGTACTTTATCTTCAATTTGCGAAGCAACAAAAAGAAATATAACAACAAATACAAATGACAACAAAGAAGATGGCGTCACCAAACCGTTTTCGCGCGCTTTTTGCGAGAAACTAGGCCAAGGCCCCGGCCATAGCGAAGTTTTGCTGTGTTGTCAAATGTGTCAATATTCGAGAGTGTTCCAAATGGGCGATACTCCTCTAGAAGTGATGTTCCTGTATATGGCCCTCCGAAATGTTTTCTTTGTGGATTTAGTAGACTTCATTTCCTTACCAATCATTTTCTTCTTAGCCAAGAACATTTTTACCCACGTTTCCTCTCAAAACTGTGGCTAACAAGGTCAGCAGCAGTCAAAACAACAGCTTGCCTCAATTAATTCTTGCCCTGAAATGGGTCAAAATAATATTGTCAGGGCCACCACAGCTGAGAAACTTTGATAACAGAGAAGGCAGGAATCTCGCTACAGTTTTTACACTGAATGTACTTTAAGAAAATGTGTATGGCATTTGGCTTTTGACATTCTTAACAACACAAGAGTTTAAAAAACAAATCCTGCTTTTCCTGCCCTGACAAAGCTCAAATTTATGTGAAACTCAACCGTTGCAGTAGTTCTCAAAGTGTAGAGACACCAACATTGATGAAACTCTAAAAATGTATCAAAATAAGTATAGAAGCATCCTTCCTTTCAAAACTGGCGCAAAACCGGCACATATGAACTTGGATCGCTACATGGAGTCATTTGAAAAGAATAGACCCATTCTGGGCGAATTTTTTCTGATCTATTTTCCTCCTGCAAAATACTCATTTATCGGCAAAAAAAGATGGGCAAGACGTTTTGATATATGTTAGAATTACCTCTTAAAAGGGTGGTATGAACTGAAACAGGTTAACTGGACATCAAATGCACAAAAGTGGAGAATATACCGGCTGACCCATTAACCCAATATCAATGCAAGGGAAGATGTTGTGGTGAATCTTACAAGTCTATGGAAGATAGCCTGCCTGAAAAGTCTTAATTTTAGAAATATCCCCTGTAACAAAACACAGACAAAGAACATCATAAAACCTTGGGGAATCATTTTCATTGAGTTTTTAAAAAATATCAAATCCAGGAGCCATGTATTTCGAGTGTGCGATTCTGATGAGAAACCTTACCTGGAGGGATATGAACCCTTCCTGGAGGGATAAGAAACTTGCCCTTCCTGGAGGGATAGGAAACTTTTGCAATTTTTTAAAAGGAAGTATGGTTGGGATTAAAGCAGCACAGATCAATCAAATGAGCTACTGTATGTTATTGTCTGTGACAACAAATTTGTAAATGGAAACCATTTTGCAGTGTTTGTTTTACCGAAAACGAATGCAGTCTGCATGTCTAGAGCAGAAGCGGTGGGAAGGGGGCAAGGGGGCATGCCCCTTTTTTCCCTTTCTGGTAAATTTGACTCACAGCTTGCCTTGAGTTTACAGCCAAAATTATGAATTGTATTGTATGCATTCTGAAGCCACATGATGAACTGCTTTGTGATCAATATTCATGATCTTGAATTGACTGTGATATATACCCTTACAAAAATACAGGGTCTTGCATCAACCTAAACAGGGCCTTGCAACAAACAATATTTCACACTGGCATGAGCCTAACATTTTAAATGAAAAGGTAGCCTTGCATCACTCCAAGCATGGACATAAAACGGGCCATACATTTAGCCTGGTATTTCAAGTGCCTTTGTATGGGCCAATTGGGGCCTGGCTCATTTTAGGTGCTTGCAAGGCCAAAATAAAGCCAAAAGCAAGCTTGCAGCAGCCTGGAAACAGTTCAATCACTTCCAGTTTGAGATTCTGTCCCAGACCAGAACTCACATGGCTCAGAAAACTTGAAAACCTTGAAAAGATTTTTCCAATCTTTACACATTGAACTTTTTGTAGACCAAATTTGATAACATGGACAAAATTTTCAAAGTAAGAAATATTACAAACCGTTTCAAGTAGAGTTTGGAAAAAAATTAAAGCTTCCCAAGTTTTCCATGCTTTCAAGCTTGTGCCCTGGCCAGATCTTGAGAAACCTTGTTCTCAATACCATTAATCTTATTTCGATCTCAATTTTCATCTTGGATGATACTCAGAGAGAACAATGTGGAAACGTGTGGATGATGAATCGTTTACAAACTAAAAAGTGCTGTGCATATTAACTTCCACAACTAACATACTGTTTGTTGCAAGGAGATAGAAGCAGCCTGTCTATATTTAAAGGAAGATATATCTTGTCATTTCTTTTACAACCACAGTTCACAAGTAAGTAGAGCATTATACTTGATGTCCTAAATTATTTCTAACGGAAAGCGATAGTGAGATGGTTGTTGCAATTTTGGTTACGCTAATCTTTGCTTCCATCCTAAAATAGCAGAGAGAACAAATCACAAAACTTGCGATATAGATTGGACGTTGAAAAAACATTTATACTCACCTAACAGATGCCTCAACCATTATTTATCTTGGTGCATTTATGTTTCTTGTAGTGAACCTTTTGAAAATTCTTTGACAAAGTCTCAATGAAACTTTACACTTTGATGGACTCTTGTCGTCTTACACGTGGCCCTTCGTCCCTTTCTTCAAACTCAAATCCATCGTATTTGCACAATAAACACTTTTATCTAAGTATTCCCATAGCAGGATAGCCTTAATGAGGCCCCAACAAGAGCATAACATGAACAATTTTGAGGACAAACAAAATAACGTTTTTGCCCCAAGATGTCAACAACAAACCTGACATGAGCGTTGCATTAGCCTAGCATTGATAGCCAAAGAATATTGCTGCTGTAACTCTAATGCAAGGCCTGATAAGGGCCAAAATCAAGCCTTGCTCCAAGCCAATTTTTTTGCAAGAGCCTTGCAAACAAATTGAAATTTTGTTGCAATGGTGAATTATGTCCAAGGATGAGCAATAAGGCCTGATTATGGCCTGGTTTTACTCTGCAAGGCCCTGTTTTCTTGTACGGGTAATTAGTAACTAGTGTAGCTGCTATAGAGCTGGAGTGATATGTTCAAAATTGCATGGACCGAGTATTAGCTTAGCAGAAGAATTCTGAATGATTTGCATGGTCTTATAGCTGAGTCTGGAAGTTCAAACAGCAAAGCATTGCTTTAATCTAGATGAGATAGTATTAATGCATTTATATGTCTCAGTAAGTGTTTTGTGACACTGATACTTTTTAATTTTCTTGATGTTGTTCAGCTTCAGAGATGCAATGCAACATCTGTCTGAAATAAACTATTTGGAATTTAAGCTAAGTGAGAGATTCCTCTTGAGCAGATGCATGAGAAGCCACTTACTTCTGCACTATCTTACACTAGCCAAAAAAGTGTCACTTAAGTTGTTTTTCACCCTGTTTGTGCTAACTTTAAGTAAGAAATTAGAGGAATTTCTCATAACCATTTCTTAATATCTTAGTGAGGACATCATATTAGAAGATCTATCAAATGAACAAAAACTATTAAAAAATCTAATAGATGCATGTCAAGAGAAAGGAAAAAGGCAAGAACTAAGGAAAAATAGGAGCGAAATCATGAAACAGATACGTAAAAGAATAAGAATACTCGAGAATGAAAAAATAAACAAGCAACTAGCAGAAATAGAAGGAAAAAAGGATGATTCGAACAAGTGTTATCAGGCCATCAGAACTCTTAATAATAGAAAACCGAAGAAACCCCTCATCGTACAAGGAGAGGATGGCAGCATTGCTGGCTCTGAGAAAGAACAGATAACTTTAATAACGAAACATTTCCAAAAAATGTTCACGATGGAAACGAAAGAATTACTCCCAACGATACCACCGTGAGAAATGAAAACACCCTTTACTGGCTTAGAAGTAAAAAAGGCAGCGGAAAGTTTAAAGAATAGGAAAAGTGTGGGAGATGATAACCTAGATGCGGAATTTGTAAAGTACGGACCACCGGAAATACATGAAGGCGTGGCCAAACTGCTGAACAACGTGGCATGCACAGGAGAATACCCAGAACAGATCAAACAGTATCCTAAAACCCCTCCGAAAACCAGGAAAAAAGCCAGGACCGCCCTCAAATCTACGACCAATCATACTGTTATCTATACTAAGGAAATTGCTTGCCATCTGTATGATAAGAAGATGTTGGAACCGCCTCAGCACTAAAATTCCAATTGAACAAGCTGCTTACCAAGCTGGGCGAAGCAAGACCGAACATCTACCTTTCACTGCTAGATATGAGTAAGGCCTTCGACACTGTTAGCCGCGGAAAATTACTAAAAGACCTGCAAGAAATACTGGAACCTGATGAGCTACACATGACGTCTCTTCTAATCAAGGATGTAAATTTGCGAGTCAAAGTCGGAAAAGAGAAAGGTGAAAACATCAAAACAGAAATAGGGATTGCACAGGGTGACTGTCTCAGTGCAGTACTTTTCATCTTCTACCTTGCTAGATCCATGGATACAGAGAACGCAGCAACAGACCTATCCAGAGAAAACAGCTACTTTGAAATAAGCCCTCAGTACGCTGATGACATCACATGGGCATCTACTGCGAAACATCGAATAGATCATTTTAAAGAAACCATTCCTGGTAATTTTGCAGAAAGAAACCTACGAATAAATGAATCAAAAACGGAAGAATATAACATGGAGCTAAAGGGAAATGAAGCATGGAAAGATTGCAAAGTTCTGGGTAGTCTACTCAGTACAGAAAAAGACATCAACAGAAGAAAGATATTAGCAATTGATGCCTATAAAACGTTCAAAAGCATTTTCAGCAGCAAGAAAAACTCCATCAAGATCAAACTGAGAACCTTCAATGGCTATGTAGCAAGTGTGTTTTTGTACAATAGCAAACTTTGGACTCTGACGAAGAAGTTAGAAAACACCATCGACACCTTCCAACGCAGACATCTAAGAAAGATTCTAGGAATCAACTGGCAAAGAAATATTGGCAACAACGAGCTCTATGCCAGAACGAAATGTGAACCATGGAGTGAAATAATAAGAGAAAGGAGACTTACATGGCTAGGACATCTCATGCGCTTGCATCCAGAAACACCAGCAAGGAAGGCCCTTAAAGAATATCTCAGGAAAGTGAAACGGCCACAAGGAAGACCAAAGACGACCTGGCTGCAGACAGTCAGGCAGGATTTGACAAGCATTGGAATTAAACTAGACGTAACAAAAGAAGCACAAACATTGAAAAGACTTTCTGATCTGACACATGATAGAAAGAACTGGCGTGGCATTGTGAGACGCGTTGTGCAGTATCAACTGCGTGTGACGTCAAGTAGAAATTGATTTAAAATACAATGTTGCATTTCTAAAGAATTTGGTAAAACTCCAAGAGAAAACTGAAGTATTGAAAAATGGATTGCATATGAGCCTTTGCACGAGAAGTTGCTGATCATCTGTGCAATCTCACATTAGCCAAGTCACTTAAAGACAAGTGACGGATATATAGCGGCAAGTTTAAAAATAGAACAAAACTTGGGCTCCTGCCATCATTTGTCCAATCGTTTTGATATAATCTCTGGAGATCATCAAATGCAATAATGGAATACAATAGACTATATCTAGATTTCCCAGGGCCCTGATTTAAGTGGTCTTAGATTATGTCTTATAACGCCTAGCTTACAAAAATAGGAGAAGATGGCCGCCTGCCATCATTTGTCCCATTGTTTTGACAATCTTTTGAGATCATAAAAGATGTAGGAATACAATAGGCTATTTTTAGATTGCTCAGGCCCCTGATTTAATTCGCCTTATATCTCCATCATTTGTCTTTAATTCAATTTCCTGCTGCACAATCTTACATTAGCCAAGAGGTAGCATAGGTTCCAAATCTTAATTTGATGGAAAAAGGTGGTAATGCAGACCTATTTCTTCATATTAAATGCCTTGAAAGAATCTTCAGCTGCTTGTTTATAATTCTAATATTGGACTTTCCAGAAGTTTTGAATATTTGACGAACTTAGAGCCAGTATGATATTTCAATTCTTTTGAGGCTTTGATGCTATCAATATTTTAAATCATAATATAAGGGTATGACAGGCTTTTGCTTGATACCATATTGTAGACTTCCATAAACAATGGTTTCCTTGAGATTATCGACTTTGCGTCAAATAGTTTAGAAATTACGATATTTTTAAGATTATCCGAAAATTTTTCTGTGATTTTTGAAAAAGAAGAAAACACGCTATAATTCTGAAAACATAGACGATTTCAGAAAACTCCAATGGCAGAATTATAGCAAAACAGACAAAGTTTCTTTGAAGCCATTTAAGGCTGGTTTTCATATGTCGCATTTCATCGTATTTCATCGTAATTTGTCGGATTTCCATAATTGGGATTGTCAAATTATATGAAAATCGAGAATCGTAATTCATCGCAATTTGTCCTATTTCATCGTAGAAAACAAATTTTTTTGATTCGCTGGGATCAATTGCGACGAATTGCGACGAATTGCGATGAATTAGGATGAATTAGGATACCTGGTTTTCATATGATTCAGTTGGTTTTCATATATCGGAAATGATCCTAATTGATCGTAGACCCAGAATTCCGATGAAATGCGATGAATTACGATGGAATGCGACATATGAAAACCAGCCTTTAGCTCAAAGAAATAGGTCATTGAAAATTTTGCACCAACTACCTAAAGATTTGCTCCAAGCAGTATTACTTCTTATTCACCCTGTTTGCTCTAAATTTGAATAGCAATAATTTATCTTTCTCACAGTGAGTCCGAACTCTACAAGAACTTCTCATTAGCAACATGTGCTGGTAGCATTGCTGGATTTATGATTGGCGGAAGGCTTGGTGCTAGAGTTGCAGGCTCTGATCATATTGTTGCTAACCAACTCACAATGTATCCAAATAAAATGCAAGCACATGTGAGTATAGTATCGTGTGTTTATGATATCGCGTGTTCCAATAAAGGTAACAGATCTAATCAGGTGTAGCGATAAGAGTTTAGCTTGGATTAATCCGCTACAATTTTTTTTGGTATGCCGATTTTGATGCATATAAAGATTTTAGTGCAGTTAACAATAATTCTGTTTCTGTTAATGTTTGTCAGCGGAGGGAGAATCGTCTTTCCTCTTTTTGGAAAGTGGATGATAGGTCTTCACGCATAAATACTGAAATTAAAAATTTATTGCTAAAGTTAACTTTTTTTGCTCAAACTTTGTGAAGCGATTGTCACCTGCCTTTAATTAGTAACCCGGGATTTGGGTTTTAGTTTTGAATTTGCATATGGCTAGTAATTTTTATTGTTTACTTTGATATTTGTTGCAATGCTTCACTTGCTTTCCGTTAGTCGATTTCTGATAGTAGTTTTTATGTACGAAGTAAAGCGAAGTACATTTAGGATTTGGGCCGCGTCTTGCACTAACGCACCAAGGAACCAAGAACGCTTTTCTTTGAACTACCGACGAATGCAAAGAATGCCCAGAGAATGCAATTTAACGCCAACTGCTAACGTATTGCTACGCCTCTGCACCATGACATGCTACAGTTGCTGAAGCTTTTTTGGCATAGCACGATGCAAGCAAGCAATCTACATTAATTCTTTTTTATTTGCTTCGAATTTTGATCACACGCTAATGATTGTAGATTTAACTGCAGCGCTTGTTTACAAACGGCCAGCTAAATTATATTGCGTTTGTAAATTCACAAATTGAAGACGCTGGCTTTGCTCTTTTTATTCAAAACTTTTCTGTCACATGTGGTTAAGGAAACTTCCAGAAGAGCCGATGTGACACAGTATCTGCCTGGTAAATATAGCATCCAAGTTGATTGTTTTAAGAATTCGATCAAAGAACGTGAGTCAGATCGGCGGAATTAGCTCCCTGCCACCATTTTAGCGATATCGTCCATTTGTGTGCGCCCACTTTGGTAAATCTAGTAACTGACGATCACATATTACTTGATTGCAGAGAGAATATCATTCAGCGGTGGTAAAAGGTTTTATTAAAAATGGCAGTAGATGGGGTTGGAGAGCTGGTATTTTTGCTGGTCTCTACAGGTAACCATAGCTTGTAATTTTATTTACAGAGAGAGTTCACCTTTAAAGGCAATCTTAGCATTAATGTCTAATAAAAGTAGCACCTCAAAGAGAATTGGCCGTGACAAACCACGTTTGGGCAACTGATCTACGTTAAAATGACATGCTGATATCTGATAGGCTATGGCTTGACCGCATGTGGATCGAACCCCTTTTTATGCCTACATACTCTTTAAGAAAACCTAGATCAGCTAGAGTGTAGTTTAGCGGACGGCTTTCGAGTGTTGTATCGTCGTACGGCTATGGAGTGTTGTATCGTCGTACGTCACACGGAGAAGGTTGGAATTAGTTTCAAAAAAGAAATTCTAGGGTAAGTTAGGTTCTTTAGGGTTGGTTGGTATATGGTAGGGTTAGGGGTTTATTTTTTAATGTCAGGGTTTATTTCAATATCTGCAGATGAACATCTAGCGTCACCCACAAAATTGCACTCGTCCCAAGATGACAAAATTGTGATTGCGTGTCTGTTCTTTTAATTTTTGGCAAGAGGTGAAAACAGATTTTTGTACTCGTTATAGCTGTTTTCAGACATTGTCATGTTTATGTTCGTTTCAGTGCAGCAATGACATTAATGGCGGAGTACAGGAACAAGCATGATGGATTGAATCTGATTACTGCTGGTGGTAAGAAAAAGCGTTCCATGTAGTTGCACTCAATTTTATCTTTTAAATCATGGACTTTGTGATTGTTAGAACTGTTCTGACGACACAAAATAGGCTAATGACAGACACAATGAAATAACGTATTGCCTGCTTGCTCGGGTGCAAACAAGCGTAATAGATTTCAATAAACCTAAAAGAATAGCGCATGACTTGAGCAAGTTTTATATCCGTCATATGACTTAAAGTTTCTGTCATTTTAAAAGATAGGGTACAGATTAGATTGATCAGATGGCGGGATATATCAGACATTACTAGCTTTCAATATTTGGTAACACCTCTAAAATATTTCAGAAGCACTACAAATTTAAGGGAAATTACTATGGTCATTGCTCTTCCATTTGGCATTAGTATGAATTGGATTGCTTTACGTCTCTATAAAATATGGTGTATCAAAGAGAAGCTAACAGACATTCATTTTGAAATCTGGCAGAGCTGCTTTAATGAGCATATACAAAGAAACAAAAGACGATTAAAGAGATGGTGGTGATGGATGGAGGAGTAATGGTTATGAAAGGTTCCCTTAAAGGTAATGTGTCCATATATAAGTATAGCATACATCCAATCTGTCGACATCCTTCAAAGTCTCGGCAATTGATTGTTTGATTTTCAAACCAATCAAACGAATAGAAAACATGCTGAGAACAACCTTGTTTGATCATACGATCATGAAAAGGCTCAAGCAATGGGAATATGTCTTCTTAATCCGTCTTTGTTTTTGGGATGTGTGTTTGCTAGATGTCAATAACTGTCACAAATATCGTGTGTAACAAAAGGAAATTTTACATATTTAATCACATAGTTTCCTCCACGAGGCTTACTTGTTTGGAAACAATACCTTTAAGTTTGTCATTGCTTTCGAAATACTTTAGGGCTACCGATGGATATTGAAAGTTCAAACTGTTTGGTATATCCCACGGGTACCCAGTATGGTTTTTTGTAATTTGGTGCGGTTTTCCTTTCAGCCATGACCGGTGCAACTTATAAGATGCTTTCTGGATTCCGAGGCATTATTGTTGGGACAGTTCTAGGTGCTTTCTTCAGGTATGATCTTTTTTTATATCCACTAAAAATTACAATATGAATTTACAAACTACAGTACTCTATAAAGTTACTATACGACTATACAATACTACTAGAAACGATACCCCGAGAAGCAAAGAGGCTATGACTACCCCGAGGCCAATTTAGCATAGAGATAAACATTTGTGTCTGTCTCAAATTACATGCCACCACGAGAAGTGTCAGCGATCGAACAACTAAAGTGATTGAGTGGGTAATTGACATCAGATATCGCGTGATATCTAATTTGACACAGACATTAAATATACAAATGAAAGACAAATGACAAAAAAGAAAACAAACAAACAAAAGAAAAAAAATCACGTATTGCTGAAGTGGGATATGATGGTTGTGGTTTTATGGCTCATAACGGAATAAGAAATGTTTCTAATCAAATCGACCAGATTTGTGAATGAATTGTAGAGTTAGCAGGAGTATATTTTTATTAAGTTCATTGGGAAAGTTTTGATCACCATGCGACAAAATCTGTATTAGAACATTATATTGGAGATTTGCGTATCCAAATGGTCGTAATAAAGCAAAAACTCCAGCGAGAAGATGTTTTTTTATACAATATAAAAATTTTACAAAAACGAGGTACCTAAGACTATACTTACAAACTACTGGACTACCTAACAAGGATGTTGACCCCGGGAAGCAAGAACCCATGACTATCCCAAAGGGTCATTACATGAAACACTGAACTAACTTACTGACCAATACGTACAAACGAAACAGGAAACAAACAAGCAAAAAAGACAGTTAATGCTCTAAATGAATACATACAGACACATACTAGGATCTGTTTCACATTGGACGTCAGGCCAGCACTGGCAACAGTGCTGAGCTGCAGAGACCCCGGTAGAGAGAACACCACCGACAACCGTAGTCGCCACTACTATTCTCCCCCCAAAGCTCCCACCACTCAAAAACACCAACAAGCGAGAAGATGTCTGCGTGGTACTGCAAAGGAAGGGCAAAACAACAAAAAGTGCTCCGTATCCTCGATACCATCGTTCGTTGGACGCATTGGGTTTATGTTATCGCTAAAATTATGCTTGAATTTGTGAAAGTTCAATTTGCTTAGACCAACCCTGAGCTGAGTGAGAGGTATGATCTGTTATGGTCTGGCATATTACATAGCAAGGCAAAAGTTTCGGGCATTGCAAGGTTTAGGCTAGGCCAATGCAGAAAGCAAAAATTCCACAGAACTGTGAAAATTAGGTTCTGTGAAAATGAATTCTGCGTGTTTTTGATTCTTGGATACGAGGGCAGAATTAATAACGTGGAGATTCAAGTCTTCAGGACGTTTCATGATTTCAACAACGCCCTTTCATGCTAGAAAATCAATTCCTTGCAAGTCAATTCACAGTTTTTATGGCCCCTAAAGTGTTCCAGCGTCTGCAAAACGTCTCTTACAACAGAAAACCATTTGATGCCTTATACTTTTTCCTTCATTTGTACTTGAAGTAAACAGTGTATCAGGTGAGTCAGAAAAAATGCACGCCGTTTGAATGGCTACTGCTGCTCTGTAAGTATATAAGCAATAATGTTTTGAAATATCTCATTGAATAGCCATCAGCCTCTCCGTTCAAATTTTACAGTTGAGAATGTACTTTCGAGAAACCTTCAAAAACGTGCTAAAATTCACGAACTATTTGCATCGAAATGAGCAAGCATTAGCAGGTGCTATCTTCGTGGGAGGATGAGAAAAGAGTGGAAGGGAGTCTTTCCATAGTATGATTAAAATGAAAAGTTTTTCCTTGTAGTATGACCAGGGGGATACCATTCTCTTGAGAGAGCAAATATATTCTAATACATGTAAGTGTCATTTCTGTTCGGTAGGAAAACCAGGGAAATTTTATTCGTCGTTGTTACTCGTTTTCACAGGTTTTCGCACGGGCCTTTGTGTAGAAAATCCGCGATATCGAATGGAAGGAACGAATGATTGTAGCCGGGTAAATTACTGAATCTGATTGAACATGCCGGCAGTGAAACTATATAGTTTTCGTTATTATTGCTTTGATATTTAAAGTGAATATGACGCGAAAATTTTTATTGATGAAAAACGTCAATTTGAGTGTGCTGATTTCGAATTTCGACATAAAACTTTCGAAAACTAAACCGTTTTTTAGATACAGCCATTTGAAAATCGAATTTCTTCACAAAAAAGTGTCCGGAGATCTGGGTCGAGTTTTTGGACTTGTGACGTAAAGTGTTTGGGAAGACAGACTGGAGATACTTGCATATCAAAGGATAGTGTTGTAGTCACAAGGGTTTTAGGGTTTCATAGTTGCCCTACAGAAAACCTCCACACTGGTATAATTCAAATTCCACCGAATTTGTGTTCTCACACTATTTTGGCAATTAATTGATGTCTTTTGTACACCTGAATTCCACAAATTGGTACTCAATTAACGCTTTCTTTGATGAAAGAAGTGGGATCATATTTATCCATGGAGATATTGGGTTCTGCTTTCAGCATGACTCAGAGAATACAATGAGAGCACAATAGGAATGAGTTCATCCTTTCATCAGAACTGCTCGCTTCGTTTCCTCATGATTTCAAGTTTCAAACCATTGCAGAGTACAAACAGACAGCGTCGCTCGAAGAAACATTTACTGTAAAGTTTCTCAAGTGGACAGGTCGTAGGAAGGGAGGGAAAGAATTCAGGCCAACTGATCTTCATTGACTGGTTATGCTTCGAAAGTCGAAGGAGAGGGTCTACGGGTTTAGACCATATCCATTCTGTCTGGTTGGCACTCGACTGGGATAGATTTATTTCGCTGTAATCGTATTTTTAAAAGTTTCATGAGGTCCAGAGATGTGCTGATACTACAGATACTTTGCTTTGGTAAGTGTTGATTTTGTTATTTAGCGCTACCAGACTAAATCAAGGACAAACCTAGTAGTTTGGTGTCTGATCACGCTAGGAGAATTGAGAACCGCGTAAAATCATGGATATCGTACTGGTCAAGCTTCCTTCCCCAGAGTGTAGGACTCCGTCCTGTGAAATTCCAATATTCAACCGTTTATAAGCCATAAATGTCTGAAATCTTTGCAACATGGACTATCATTTATTGTTATTTCAAACCCTTGAGTTGGTTAGATGTGCAAAGGTTGCTGTGAGACATGACTTCGTGATACCCAGCTTGCAAATAGCGTTTTGTACCACATGACGAGAGAAAAAATATTTGAAAACATTGTAAATTTAGCAGTTGAAGTATTCAAGAAACCAGGAGTGGAATTCCTTAGTTTTAATCGGTTAAAAGGGTGAATAAACAATCAAAACCTGACCGCTTATCAAGGTTTCGTAATGGTTTCATGTATGAAACATTGCATGGTGTTGTCATTTCCACAAACACTTTACGTCACAGAGGCCTGGTACTCAACGGTCTGACCGCGCAGAATTGCCGCCACTTTTCGAAGCAAAGTGGGGGCTGCTCAACCCCATTTTCTGAAGAAATAAGCGCCTAAATTAGAAAATAAAGTACACCATCATGACCAGCGATGTTTAATGCATAATATTAGACAATAAAAATTTTCGCGTCATATTCACTTTAAGGAGCACCATGTTTCCAAATGCCGTGCGTTTCCTGTTTGCACTCACCAATTATAAACAAGCGAACCTTTTACAGCCTACCAGTGGCGGTGGCCGCACAAACAATGATTTGGGTAGTCCCAGAAGAAATCAAAGAATCAGTAATGAAACTGGAGTTTGAGCAAAAGAAGAAGGCGAAGAATAAATTGGAACAATGGTAAGAAACTAAATATGCTTTTACGTCACATAAAGCATGACAACAAAACAATCAGCAACAACAGATGTCATAACTGGAATATTTTGCGTACTCTTAGGCTAACGTTCATTTTGCAAGCCCAGAGTGTGAAAGAAAATACCTACTTTGTTGATAGTTCAAACCAAAGTCACGACAACAGATTTTGACGATTTTATTACAGACCTGTTAGCTATTTTACTATTGACTCATCCAGTGTAGTGTTTTAACCCGCGAGACATAAAATCGATGGTGGAACTTATTTTTGAAACACCAAGGTAGCAAAATAGATCATTCCTTAGTCGAATGTGAAGGCGCTTAGTGCTATGGATCATTGAAAACTTCTAATCTGGATTCTATTTCGAACGTCTGTATGATCCTGAGATGCAATGCAAACGGTGCCTTTGCATTTTGACTGCGGAATCTGTTACTGCACTGCTTATGGGAAAAATCTGTATTTAATTCCGTTGGATATGGGTGATCAACATCTGTTTCTGTTAATTTTTTTTGACAGTACTTGTTTATAAATACGATGTGACTTTTCAAATGCTTCGGGATCAAAACTACGATGAATTTATGGATTTTGATTTGCCAAATCATATCTCTACTCTGAAATATAGAAGGTGGAAGAGGAAGGATCTTTTATAGTCTTGTGATGTGATTTTGTTGATATTCCTCGTCTCTAATTGGTCACCATCTCTGTTAGGCCTCCTCTTGAGGCCCTACAATTAAATATACCTCATGGTGGCTCAATGGTTCTTTCAAAGCATACTTTCATATTTTCTGACTTTTACCTCATATTTCACAGGCAAAAGAACCTTGCTGAAACAGATGCTATAATCGATCAGATGGACAGTGACACGGTTATTGAAAACAGAGTGGAACGGACTACTAGGTGACAAAGCCTCGATACTCTAAAAGACCTAAAAGACAATACACCTTTTCAACTAAGCGACCTCGTTTTGGAATTTTTCAAAATTTCTTTAGCTTGCTTCATATGAAATTTCTGGCCCCATATTCAGATTCAGCACCCTAATTTTAGTCTACATGCAAATTTTCATGATCATAGTGTTAGCGAATTTGATTTTATAAGGATAACAAAGTTGAAAATTTATAAGGGATTTGACCGTGAATAATGACTGAGGGTGAAAAGATACACCCCAAACGATTTTCACGGTCAAATCCCTTATAAATTCTCAAATTTATTTTCGCCATAAAATCAAAATCGCATACTCTAGGAATATGAAAATTTGCAATGAGACTAAACTTGGGGTGCTGAATCCAAATCCGTGGTCAAAAATTTTGTGTCAAGAAATTTTCGAAAATTTCCAAAACGAGGCCGTTAGTTGAAAAGGTGTATTCCGTGGTTGGTTTGATTAAAATAAGAAGTTAAACTGTTATGAACAGTGTATCGTAATTTTTCCGCCCATTTCGCATCTTTTCCTTGCAAAATTTCAAATTCACATAAGAGACTTAGGGTTAGGGTTATTTAGTTATGTCATCACGCGCATAGATTTGGGAGAAATCCATGCATGTGCTGAGGTTATTAAGCAGCAGTTACTTATTTCAACATCTAATTTTGCAAGGAAAAGGCGACAGAATGATGGAAAAAAGTACGATAAACCATTCGTAACACTTTAATCTTTTGTCTAATCGTATACCATACCAGCTCCGGACTTGTCCTAGATATAAGCTTTGACCAAAAACAAGCAAATATTGTCTGCCAAACATTTCAAATCTATTGACAAAGCCAAATGTCTGTAATTTTAAATGTCTGTCATTTTTTGCCATGTCGCAAAGCAGGGCTTGACGAAAATTGTTTGCTTGTGACAAACCAAAATTGTTTTGGAATTTTTGAACAACATCTTCCAACAAATTCTACTTGCCACACAATATTGGCAATGTAGCCGAACCGGAAAACATTGCTTGGCTAGCAAATCTAGGGTGTTTGGCAAACTATGCTCTTGTTGCCTTTTGGTCAGGACTTAAGACATACGAGTGGAAATTTAAGCACGAGGAATCTGCCGACTCAAGGTTTCAATGGTGAACTTGGATTGGCTATAGTTAACGTCCAACGAAACTGTTCACATGAAATGCTACAGAATGTCTTCGCTAGAAGGGATAGCTAATTGTTTTATGGATACAGAGGATCCGTTTTATGGAATGCTTTACCATATGAACTCAAACAAACAAAAGATCAAAATGTCTTCAGGAACAAACTGAAAAGTTACAACAAGCTCATAAATGATTTTAACTTTGCTAAGGGAAACATTACTATATCTAATAAAAAGGATGATTACTTTTATTTTTAAGTCAAATTTTAGATTTCTTTAGTCCATTGTTATTAAGTGTAGCTTTAATTGCAGGTCCACATCAGCTCCTTAGAGCTGCCGAACTTTCAACCTGCTGAACAAATAAAAAATGTATGTATGTATGTATGTATGTATGTTGCCACAGAGGTTTATCGGGGTTTTTCTATTGGGGGGACGGTACCTGAATCACATTTGCGTAGGGTTTACATTGAATTTTTGATGACTAACTAACTTCAGTGTGATGTAACAGTTGGCCAAGACACTTTCTGGTGATATAACACGCCAATGAATTTAAGAATTTAAAGAAATTTCGCGTTTGTACTGATCTTAACGGGAATTGCTGCCGTAATTACACCCTGTTTTAGATAGTTCCCCTCAAAACCTGCTCTTACAAGGGGCACTTATATGTAAGTGAATATTAGTGAATACTCCTTGGGGTCCGTTTATTATTCATTCGCTCAGCACTTTATTTTAAGTGGGCTAGACGGATTTCTAGTTAGTTAACGCTAGTTTAGGCCGACTGTGCAAGCCGCATTCAGGCATGGTACCCCTAGTTTAACGTCATTTCCGAGGGACGGCGGAGTAGCGAGGTCAGGCTTCCCGAGAGGTTACCTATCCAGAGTTTGACCTCACACGACGGAGCTTAACTTCAGGCCCCACATCCCACTATCATGGTTTAGTGCCTTCAACGAAATGGCCATGGTATGCTTAAGTCAACGAGTGATGTAAAATTTGATTTCAGATGAGAGAGTAGGAAAAGCAAATCTCGCTTCCAATACGAATGCAGGATCAACCTGGTTCCGTGGTCCAGTTTCTTACAGGTTGGCGATAGACTCAGACTCCTTTGAGGGGGGGGGGGGGAGGGTATGGGGACGTGGTTGATACAGGATTGTAATTTTTGTGTGGAGTGATTGTCACCGTAGTTATTGCTGCTGTTAAACATCATAGTCGTTATTACAGGTTCCAGATTTATAGGACTGTCAGTGTAAAATTCTACTGCCTATTTCTTTGAACCAATTGCTTGAAAAAAGCCAGGGGTGGTCAAGAATGGTAAGTTTTGTGACTCAACTATTGCCATGAGAACAAAATAAAATTCTTAAGATTTTGCAATGTGTCATTTTATACCCTTTAGGAAATGAAAAACAAACGTTTTTCATCTTATAAGTATATTTGAATCATTGACGAAAGAGCTCAACAAGAAACTTTTATGACAGATGTCATGATCGAAGTTTGGAGACGTTCTAAATGGGAGTATTGTTCATTGCAAGATACTGTAGCAAATGGTCGATAAGTAACGCCCCAAGACAAAGCGACTCACAATGCACGTTTTTAGCGCAGGAAGAGAGGAAAAATTGCGGATAAAAAGCTTTATGTTTCTTTTGCCAATAAGTGGAAAATATTCACTGTTTTCCTTCAAAGGCTGTGCACTGATTGCTGTGATAGAAAACCAAAACAGCTTAGAAAATTTTCTTTAAAACACATTGTATCTTCATACTACCTATATACCGCTAACTGTACAACTTCTACAAAAGAGAACTCAATTCTTTTTATCAACTTTTGTCCATTTTATATCCATATTTCTTAGCCAAGTCAAATATGCTTTGCTTGTCAATATCTTTGGTCGATGAGGACTTGACCAGTTCATCAAACAGCACTGCAACGACTAGGACGACAAACGAAAAATTATGGGTACGGTTGAAACTAAGGGTGTTTGGAGGACGTTGTTGTCTTCTTTGTTTCGTCTCAACCCCTGTGTTCAATTTTAACATTTTAGTTTAGGCATTCAAATATGTATCCTTTAGTGCCCCTTTACCGAAGGAGCACTAAAATGATAAAAGAACAACCGTTAGGCCAATGTGAAGGCACAATGCGAGACGAAACAAAGAAGAGAAAAGATATCAAAAGAAAGAAAATGAATATTTACTGAAATGATTGGTGTCGTAACGCCTTGGTGAAACCTGCTATCTTGAAATCTCAAGAGAAATGAAAATTCGTTTTAGATAACGAGGCTTGGAGATAATGGACTGTCATCGTAAGTTTACAGTCCGTGACATAAGGTGTTGAGAAAAAACGACTTTCCCCTATTTTATTTCGCACTACGCAAATTCACTCACCAATTTCAATTCCCCTTCCCCTAACTTAGTGTTGGCTTTTTGGGATCAATAATCAGGACAGGTATTAGACTGTAGGATATTTCCAAAAATGAAATTGAACTGGGGGGGGGCAGGGGTTGCTAGACTTGACACGTATGGCGAGGAATGCTATATTTTGAATGTGCATCGAGACTAACAGCCCCCATGCGCTTCGTATCAGGAACCCTGAGGTCACTTGTTGTCTGAATTTTCAATAATTTGTTAAATTGTATAGTTTATTAGACAACTCCAAGCAATGGAAATGAGCAGGAGAAATCTGAAGATACTGCAACACCTTTTCAAATTTAACTTTCGTTTGAGATAAGAGGATACTTTCGTTGTGATGCAAAGTTTCTTGAAATAATGAGTTTCTCAAGGTGACTTTCCTCGAGATATTCGATGGATTTCTACGCAAATCCCAAACAAGACAAAACATGGGCACATGATGATTTTTCAAGCGGTGATAGTTAGTTTTCGAGATAACTGGTTTTCGAGATATCTGCATGCAAACTTTAGAACGCAGTCTGATTGCTTACTTTTGAATTATATACAAAGTATTTATTTTCTTCTCGCTTTGATGGGAACGTACAACTCTAATTTCTTAATTTTGTAGTGAATCCTGATACCTTGGGATAGGCAATCGGCGACAAGTGAACTTGTGTGAAAAAGCATTACATACCATTTTTTGATGTTTTTGATAAAAACATCAAAGCCATGTCAAAGCGAGGGACCAATACTAAGCTCAAAAGTTCTTGCCAGTATTCCTTCTTGTCTCTGGAATTTAGGAAGATAATGAATTATCTATAATGAATAATACTGTATCAGATAGTACCAGATTTAAGTAGCAATAGAGCGGCCTCGCCCTAAATGAGCACCCAAAGAATTTGCCTTGTTTTGATCGCTTTCAGTAAATTCAAAAATAAAAAGAACCTGGACCTAGCTGCAACAAAAACCAGAGAAAACAGTTTGCTGACGCAATTTAGTTGACTCCTCTCTATTTTTCTTTAACATTCACTTTTAAACGTAAGTATGGCGAGTTCTTAAAGTTGGCCAATCAGCATTGGAATTGTAAGTACCTTTGAATTCTCGTTCGTCATATTTTACTTGCAGGAAAGCTTTGTTTTAACCACAGATGAAGAAAATATGTCACTAAAGCTTGCTCCATAGAATTGCCCCAAGTCTATTTGGTCAGAAGCAAAAATAATAGACGAAATCGGTTAAGGTTTGTTTACACCCATTTCAAGTCATGTGATCAATCTCTTGATAAAATATCTTTTGATTTCTCTAACATATTTCGTGCCATGCAAAATTGTGCCATGAATGCAAAAAGTAGAATAATGCCGAAACCTCCCAAGGGTGTGGTCATATGACTTGAAATGGGTAAAACAAACCTTAGCCGATTAGGTATATTGGGAAAGCTCGTCTTTAACTTTCAGATTGACTTATTACAGATGACGTAATCGACTTCGGTCAAGTTTACTTGCTCCATCCTTCGAGATAAAATCTGAAGAGAAATCGACAAGTTCCCGCGTCCCTTTCGTGCTGCAGCGGGCTACAATTAGGAAGCAGTCAGATCGTCATTTTCCGCCCCTTTTGAGTACCCTGTAGCAGTTCGATTCTTTTTGAAGTAATTGGATCATTCTATGAAAATATCGCATTCTTTTTTTCGGAAATCTTCTATATTTCACGAAAAATCCCTAAAGGATCCCAAAACTCCATTGTTTTACAAAATATCGCTCACTTCTTCGCAACAGAGACACACCCCTCCATATGTCGATGAAAGGAAGTTAGCTGAAGGAGGTATTGGTACTCAGCCACATTACAGATGTATTTTCATATTGGACAAGGGGAACTGCTTGAATTTAAGAAGCATGAGTTGGATACTGTGGGGAAAGAGTTGAGAGAAGGAATTGCATTTTTCCATGGAGAAATATCGTATAAATGGGCTGCTGAAAAAGGGCTGACTTTTGGAGAATTACGACTCCCGCATTTTTAAGTCGTTGTCTGAGAAAAGAGATAACTCATATGCTGCTTGCAACAAACAGGAATCCTCTGTCGTAAAGGTGAAAGGCGAAGGAACCCCTCCGCCCCTTCGCTGAAAGTTACTTGTCTGAAACGACTTGCTTGGGAAATGAATGGCATTTAGTTCAAAGGGTGCTCAATTGGGGCGATACATCTCTACAAAAGGAGATAATAAAGGCAGTTTTCATCCAAGCTTTGCAAGGGAACGTCAAGTTCAGATTCAACGTAAGCAGTAAGATATCACCCTTCAGCTGCGAAAAGTGAACTTACACAACGAAAAAAGACGAAGTCAGCTGAGCTGAAATATGGCCATGAATTAAATTTGTCTCATAAGACTCGTGTCAGCTCCTGTAGATCGCTGGTCGTTTTCGTATGACAAGGCTCATGTTTATATGCAATATAGATCATTTAGATCGTAGATCAACAGTACTTTACGCCAGTTTGAATGGGGATAAATAAGCTAAAAGTATGCAAAAATGTAGCTAATATGTAGTGGGCCCATGTCACCAGCCTTTGAGTGCCTTACCCACAACTGAAATATCTTTGTTTCAAGACTTTATCGATTATCTTCGTACTTAGAAAGGCCATTTTCAATTGAAATCCAATCAATGCTTCAAAATGATATAATAGTTTCAGCTTATGATGAGTTTAAGCTTAACGGCATGACCTCCAAGAGCCTTTCACGAGGTCTAGCTACTTACCGAAGATAATATGTATGAAAACTTTCAAGAGCCTTTGGCAATACTTCATCTATTGAATGGTGGAACAACGTGGAATACAGATTTGGTGGAATAATCTAGAAGACAAATTTGAAATTAGAGAAGCTATGTAGCCAATTAAAGTATTGACTGAAGAACTACGTTTGTGCTGGATGGTCCACAAAAGTTAAGACAGATTTAAGTATTTATCGAAATGCTAAACAGCCTACACAAAAAGAACTGAAAAATTCATCACGATCTTCTTAGCGTCAAATTTCATCAACGCCAATTCGTCGGCGTCTCTCATCCTTGACGAAAAAAATTTCTTATCTATCGTCAAAATTCGTAAGCGTCTTTCATCCTCCGACGAAAAGCGCCTTTTTTCTAGCGTGTCATCCATATTAAGATTTCGTTATGGAAAGTCTTAATAACGTACCGAGAAATATCGGTAAAATTCGTCAGGATCTTTCTTTACTTTCTTGAGCTCTGTCTCAAACTGGACAGCAGTGCTTGGAACAGCGAATTCTGCTCTCTTTTCTGCAGTCTTCGTTTCTTTCATATTCCTGAAATAAAGAAAAACAAGATAAGCATAGCTCTTAGTAGCAACCAAGACAAGACAGTATGACTAAGGAACGAACTTGTAAAAGTTGTGGCTTCCGTTCACAAGAAAACAGCACAATGTGAAAATGACAGATTTTTTAAATTGAACCGTAAACCGGCATAATTTGGAAACGCCGTCGTGTGGACATCCAAAATAATTATAATGGAACATTTTCAACACCTTCAATACGGGCCAATTAATGAACTGGACTCAGACAGGTTTCTTTATTGTCAAAGTACAACTAATTTGTCGTCGATGTTGCAAAGAGATTGGCACCGTCAAATTATTTCGTTTTCAGATTGTGTTGGTACAGGGCCGCCGAGAGCTATTGGAGCGCCAGGGACAAACTGCAAAACGAGCCCCCCTGCAAGAGAACGGCGCTGAAAATTCATTCGATCACTACCTTAAGATTGGCTTAAATGCATTTCAGAGCATTTCCTGCAGTTCAACTGTTAAAAATCTTCAATTATGAGGCCTTGAGGCCCGGGGCAAATTGGTATCATGTGAAGAAACCAGCTAAAAGTTTAGTAGCGTCACAGCTTTCACCATTTCGGAATTTTTCCACTATCATGTTAACATGTCCAAGATCATAAAACTGCGACCACTACTGTCCAAGAGCGATTACGCTGCTCCAGGACACAATTTTTCTATATACAGACGGAAAGAACACAAGTGTTACGGATTAGCAAGGACAGCGTAAAAGGAGACCGATTCAACGCACTTTGTTACAGATCCAAAATTGTAGTACCAGTATGCCAGTAAACGGGGTCTGAGAAAACTCTTCACCACAAAATTTGAAATTTAAGTTTTTGACAATAGAGCAATTTGTATGGTTAAATACAGTATTCCTCTTGGGGATCTTATCAACACTTTCCTTTTTTTCAACCGAAACAACAGTCGATGTCAAGAATGAAATACATACGAAGTGGCTTTTTCTTTGTTTTTTCTCGTCTCTGTAGCTCGTTTATCCGAAGCTGTCATCAGAAAATTGTCCGTTGCATTTGTTCGTTTCTCGGTAAGCTGTTCAATGAGCTTCGGTCGCTCTCCTTCTTGAACACGACTTCTCTCCTCATCATCACTGCCAACTTCTTCTATTGTAATTCTCTTCAATGGCTTCTGAAACAAGTAACTCTTTTTAGTCTTTTTCTGTACAGGGTGTCCATCAATTTTTTATAATTTCACTGAGAAAAGTTTTGACATCATTACTATTTTCAGAATTACAGTTATTTTCAGCTACACATTTTTGCTTGCTACCATCTTGTAGACCATCAAAAGCAGAGATTTCCTGCATTGGCCATATCGATTTCATTCGATCATTTTAGAAGTTATGGCTCTTCCAATGACTTTCAAAGCTTCAGATACCTCCTTGTCGTAAATCCTTTCATAAAACTAAGAAATGCTGCAATTCCAAGAGAGATGTTCTGTCTGGGATTATGGCAAAACTTACATCAAGTCTGTTTCAATTAACTGATTTGAGCGAACAAGGAAATAACATTTAACACATTTCATTCATACATTTTGCAAAGATTCGATGCCAATGCTGTGCTCCAAGCACAGTTATCTTACCTTTGATCGCCTCAGCTGGATGTTCTTCTGTGGAATACTAGCTTCTAACTTGGCAAGTTCCTAACAACGAGAATGATGCATAAACAGTATGGCGTAGTATTTGCTAGAATTCATAGCATTTATTTTGGTAATCTTTCGACAAATGGAAAAACGAAAAAAGTGTGATGGGAACAAGTTTGAGAGATCACTACCGACTGAGCCATCTCAACACGCTAATACTTGTAGGCAAGGTTCGTCGATATCCAGATCAGTGTAATTATGTAGCTTTTAAAATTTCCAGACCATGCGACTAAGTGTTCTACACTCAGACCGGTTCAATGACCTTAACGCAAACCTAACAGAGAAACGTCACTTTAACTCTATTTATACGGGTATGGAGTTTTGACAATTTGGACCGGGGGAGGGCGTTTTTCGCAACAATTAGTTGCAAACTTTTAACATTTCTCCCCTGTTCAAATAAGGTACAAATCACTCTTTTCCCTTTGCCTTCCGGTAATTTGATATGATTTGTTACATTTATTTCAGTAATTTCTCGACAAATGGAAAAATGCCAAAAGCGGGATAAGACTGAGTATTGCTGGCAGATGCTCTAGTTTCGTCGCCACACTGATCGGGATATCAATGAACTAAGCTTACAAGTATTAGCGTGTCGAGATAGCTCAGTGGGTAGAGCGTCTGCATAGAAAATAGAAGGCTTCGAGTTCAAAAGTTGGTCTCATTACACTTTCTCCATCTTTCTATTCGTCGAAAAATTACAAATGTAGCTACAAACATATTTCAAATGATACAGCCTGGAAGACTGACCATTTTCCGACATAATCCAGCATCAGTAGTACTGCAGTTAAGAATAACATCAGTGGTAATTATCACTGATAACTAAACTCTTTATCAACAGGAGCATACATACTTCCAAACTATTCTTTATGAATGGAATCAGCTAGATCATGACATCAAAAATTCACAATCCATATCTGAGTTTAAACGGAAACTACTTGCAATTATAAGACCACCTAAAAGCACTGTTTATGATGTCTTTGATATAGAAGGTATCCAAAAGCTGACAAAGCTGCGTGTGAATTACAGCGTACTGAATGAGCACAGATTTCGACACAACTTTGATTGTAGTAGCCCAACTTGTATGTGTGGTAGAGGCATCGAGGATAATAAACACTTTCTCCTGCACTGCGACCAGTTTGACTTGATGCGTAGAGATCTCTTTCGCCAGCTTAGCATCCCTGGTTTAGATATAAACAAATTGGATTCAGATCCACTGTGCACTTTGCTTCTATTTGGAACTAAAGATCTGAACTTGGTTGAAAACAGAATTATCATAGAAGCAACAATTTCATTCATCAATGCAACAAAGCGCTTTGATTGAATACTCAGAAAGTAAACAGCAGCGACCCCTCCCCCTACCATTGTTAGTTTTATCAGGTAGCTTGGTACCAAATAATCAATTAAACCTAGAGACATATAAACCTAATTGGATTTCACGTAAAAAATTTTTGGGTTTTTGTATTATTTGGTACAAAGCTACCTTGGAGTATACCTTTCTTTTCTTGGCTAAAGTATTAAAATTGTAAGTGCCATCCAGAGTGGGGACCAGATGACCTTGTGACTATCCCTGCTTTGGATGGCACAGTAGAATGTAACAAATTTTTGTGTTTTAATCTTTTGATATTGATAGAAAAAAAAAGCAGGAATTACGTTGATGTCAGTTCTTGTACAGAGCGAACGGTAAGAAGGTTCCGTGATTGCAGTATTTCAAAAATGATAGTCTCCAGTGGAGGCGCCATGGAGGGATTGGGAGCACTCGTCCCCATAGCTTTCAAAATTCGGCAAAAATTGTCAAAGAAGAATGACATAGAATTGGTTGGGTACACCTGTCGACTGAAAACTTACGCCAAATTTCCCGCACGTCTTCTGCATTTTTTAGAGCTGGCACCGCCACTGATAGTTTCTTTAAAAATTCGAGAGATTCAAAACGGTAAATTCGCACAAAAACCATAAAAATAAATATCAAAACCGAAAGAGGTCAAGCATTTTGCATGAGTACTTTATCGCAAATCTTAATTGACAAAAGATTTGAGACATGCGTTAGAAAGATACGATCAATTTAATTGAAGCAAATTTCTACTCCTCAAGTACCCTTTTGCTTTAAAATCATAGCTAATTCATTTAAATCGGTGGAAAATTCATGCATGCATTGTTAAGCAGCCACTGATACATCATTTTGGCACACCCGGTAGATATTTGGTTAGCAAAATGACCAATTCTTGAACCAAGGCTGGACATGACCAAAAATACCAAAAAACCCATCAGTATTTCAAGAAAGAACTAAGATCAGTAGCCAGACTTTTAGAAAATAGTTCATATGAAAAAGAAAGTAATGCCATAGATAATAAAAACGTTAACTATGTGTATTATTGGATTCTAGTTTTGGCAAGTTTCACATTGCAGGTGGTTTTTTAGCAATTTATAAGATTTGATCAGATCATGATTGTAATAGGCTGTACTGTAATTTCGTAAACAATTCACCAGTTTTCGATAGCTCGCACACGTAAGCATTGCTGTCCAATTTCTAAAGCTGCTTAAACAAATAATGTTTGTATGTATGTACCTTGTCAAGCTTCTCGATCTCTGCCTTTGCTTGCTTGTTATTTGGTTGAAGCTTCAACAAAAACATCTGATCTTCCTTCGCTTCTTTGTATTTCTTTAGCTTTGTTCTTGCAGTTGCTCTTCTAGCTACTGCCTTGGCATATTCCGGGTCTAAACTCAATGCTTTAGTGCAATCACTCTCAGCGGCGGCATACCTTCAAGCAGATATTACGAAGTGGCAAAGTTAGTGGAAAATACTACTTTTTAAGTTTAGTTACCGTACTTGCAGTAGCCTTTTTGATCCATTAAGACCAGTAAAACATCATAAGGCGTAAAAAATAGTTCTGAATATATTTAAATTCCACTTGTCTAATACCTTATATTCCGATGTAAACTCGAATTTGGCTACATCATGTTATGAAATAGTTCATGCAACAAACAAGCTTGGGGTGGAATTTCGCAACCTCGTTCCCAGGCCCCAAACGGTCTTCTCGCAATCTCAACCGTCGACCGATTTGGGCCCTGGTACGGATTCCCGATTCGTAGCAATATTTGCAACCATTATGGATTTTTAATTTATGCAGCCGGCTGTGATTTCCATGGAGATAACCACTTTCCCCAACTGAAACTCAATGAAACACACTCAGCCAGACAACATGTCACGTGATTTTACTAAAGCATTTTCAGTAATGAGAGTTGCGAGAAATTCAAAATAAATCAATGCCCAGAGCTGCGAAGCTCCACAAAACATTTACAAATCTTGGTAAAAAGACACGCGAAATGTCGAAAAAGAGGAGGGAGATTGGCTGCAAACAAGCCATTAACAACTGTTGGACATTCGCACAGCTTTCTTGCAAGCCACGAAGCCAGGTATCTACAAGATCGAATTCTCTTTTGCAAATCACTTGCTTTGACCGGCTTCTTCCACAATATTTCTGAAGGGAAGCGAAGGTTCGAACTTTTAACTTTGATGTGGAAGTTTCATGCTGCAATGGCAAAGGTTCACCTGTAGAAACTAGTCTCATCTAATTGTGCTTGGCCTTGAATCCACTTATTGTTCTTGTGGCTTTTTTGAACATTTTTGGGAATAAAGTTGCAATGTCTTCAGTCTTTCTTTTAGCTGCGTTCACAAAAGTTGCCTGTCGTAACCGCACATTTTGGAGTCTGAAAATGTTGATGTTTTGTTATTTTTTATTTGCTTTGTGACAACGTGGTGACAACACGGTTGCGGCTTTGGTGTTGGGTATAGATTGCAGAAGCTGGATGATTTTTGCATGAATTGTTGCAGTACAGTAGGCAGTTACAGAGGTTAATTTCTAGGAATGCCTATCGTCGTTAAAGTTCATCGTTTTAGAATATTTGCGTTGTGGTCAAACGAAGACCGGGAAAGATTTTGAAATCTGATTTTCTGTAGCCTCCTCGCACTGGTTTCATTTTTAACAAAATGCACGATAACTTAAAGCAAATATCCTTTCAATACTACACTTATGTTCTATAAGAAAATGCTTATAAGAAACTCAACTCCCACATCGACAAAAAATTATTAAACTGAACTCCCGTACTGTGAAAATATAACTTCAGAAACTGTTTACTTTTAACAAAGGAAACCCTTGACATATTTTACTTTATTTTTCACTTGTTTTCTGCGTTGTATTGCTCGGAATGTACTTGAGTGATGCCTAAACATCGGAAAGTTGTCAATTCATTGTTTTGAAGAATATTGTCGTGCCGTGAAACATTAAGAAACTCGTAAGAAACTATGAGTACTCAAAATCTGATAGCTTTCAGAAACTTTCAGTACTAGTCCAAATTCTTAGTTTCTTATAGAAAAAATACGTGCAGTTTACTAACGACTCAAAGGTTACTCTACATTCTTTGCATTTTCTAGAAGCGAGAAAAACCAGGATTCTTGTCTTGAACTTTTAGCTTTGACCACTTTCCCAACTAAAGTGCTCTAAAATCTTTTATGTATTCCTCAAAATTCTGCTGCACCACACTCAATTTCTAGCATAATTTTAACACTCCTTTACTGCGAATTTCCTGCCACAATTTCTTTTACTAGAGTTATTTTTCAGACATTTGTTTGAAAACAGTTTCTCTCGCGGTCTCGCTGCTCTGGAAGCAAAACTTTTTGAAAAAGTTAATTTATGCGAATTGTGACGTAATTTTACAAACAAGCCTCGCTTTGAACAGCCAATCAGATCTCGAATTGGCCTAATCCGTACAAGGGTCATTATCGACGCAGGAGTAATGGCCGTTGTATAAAGGTTGGGAATTTCGTTGTTTCGTTACCTTTTATTCCTACTTCATGAATGTTTTATTGCGATGAAAATTTGGCCTGGATCATGTGCCGTATAATAAACAATAGATAGAACTGTATTGCATGGACCCCTTGAAAATCCACTGTCGTTGAAGGGACATGAATAAAATGAAATGAAATGAAAATGAACATGAAAGTGAAACCAATCAGGTTCACGGCATATGTCCTTGAACCCTGTTCAAAATGTAGAGCTAATTTAAATACAACGCTAGCACCTATTCTTTCAACAACATTTGATACTGACATTGCGTGAGAACAATAGAGGTGCTGTATCTGAGAGAATCATTTATTTTGTCTTCCCTCTGCCATAATTCAGTAACCACATGCCAGATTGACTCAAGGCCCCAAACTCTAAGTTGAAGCCTGACCTACGTAACAGTGTAACAACCGAGAAATTACAGCCACAGCTGTTCCACAGCAGCCACACAAACGGGGTAAATACAAAATTTACCAAAACTCTAACACAACGTAGCAATGATTAAAAGGTCCGTTTGAAATTGCCGTAAGTATTGGAACTTTTACAGTAAAATTTTTCTTTTAATGATTCGTCAAACGGTTAAAAAATTCAGTCTGTCTACGTTCGCTTGGAAGTTCGTTGCAAAACTTTGAACTCACATAGTGGAAGGACTTCACAGCATCTTCTGTTCTGATATTCAGAAGTTTATCAAACATTGGCTGTTTCTTGTTTAGATGCTGTGCTTCCTTTGAAATTTGTCGCAAACATCATTGTTTAAACATCCACGAACGTATTTACATGCCTTGGTGCTTTGGAACTTATAACTGATCGAATTTCATTGGGTGTTTCCAGTTTGGTTGTTCTCAGATAAAACTGATAGCAGTTTCAATAATTATTTTCCATTGCGCAAAAGATTCTAGCTTTATGGAAAAGTTCTACAATATTCCTACAACGAATGCTCCTTCGGAAATGTTCCATTTCGATGTGGAACAAATTAAAAAGGAAAACAAAATAATTTATTTGATGAAATTTCGAGAAGAGACAATTTCATAAAAGATATCAAAAGATTTGATACTAACATTAATAAATATTTGGAAAAAAAGAAAAAAAACATCGAGTACCTTTCAACTTTGATTAAGGCCATTGCCCTGTTTGCAAATATGATTGCACTTCGAGGATCTAGATCTGCAGCGATCGTGTATCGATTAATTGCTGCTTCATACTTTCCATCTTTGAATAAATCGTTTCCCTGAAAAAATCGATATTAATGAGCTTAAAAACCTTGACAATGAAAATACATTGCCTCATTTATCTGTTTAAAAGTCTATTTATAAGTGCTAAAGCACAAACTACAAGGAAATGAACAGCGTTAGCAGGCTAGATACCTTATCTTTCTCGAACAATGATCGTTGTAATCTCCTTTGTGCCTCCGCTTCTAATGCTGCATCAGAATCTTCTCCACTTTCTTCTTCACTCTCAGTCTCACTGTCATCTTCCACTTCTTTTTCCTCTAAATCTTGGCAGGCAGCTTCCTATAGGTCAAAATACCGTGCTGAAAGTACGATGCATATATAGTATGGTTACACATAAAGTTCAAAGACAGCATTGCAAACCACAACCCTTTCTTTGCTGAAAATGAAAAACAAATCAAACAAAATATAGGCAAGAATTCGTTCATTCGTTTTAAAAAATTGCCTGTAGGGTACGTGATTGTTCAGTTTCGTGAGTAAAAACTGTTTTATTGAGTACTGTTGAAAAAATGGAAACCTAATAAAATGAGTCACTGCAGTCTGGTAGTACAGACCTTAGAATAAGGCTACAAAAGAAAATCTCAATTTGAAGAGAGAAATAGACCTTTTCGTATTTTGGGGAAAGAGGGACTGGGGAACGCGTGGCCCATTCTGGCAGCCTTGGCAACAGCAAGAAATAAGGGGAGTCGCCTCCTTGCGGCCCGGCTGCCTTTCTTCCAAACATGAGTTGTTTTTGATCATGCTTCTTCAGGGATGCATGCTTCAAGAGTCACACGATAGTTGGCTATGGTATCCCTAGTCCTTTTCTCCAAATTGCGAGAAGGTCTATAGACCAAATTTTGGTTTCGATGTGCAATATTAATAGACGTGTCAGCAGAGAGCGCAACTTGTTTATGAATCCCAGGACGAGAAAAAGACGACAATCATTGTATTACGTTTATTGATCATCATTCGACACATTCAGTGGTTAAATTAGGTAAGGCCTAATAGTACGCGACTCGAATCATTATCATGGATTATCTCCTAAGATTTGTTAGAAAAGGTGTCTGCCTGTCCCTGGAAATCGCCATCGATGGGACGGTATAGTTTTAATTCCGTGGCTCAATGGACTCGAAACAGTCACTCTGCGATATCAAAAGCAACGTTGCCCAGTAGATATCTTATGTCTAAGGATCTCAAGATCTGTTTCAGTACTCTGTAGAACTCGGTTCCTCGTAAATTAGACGGTTTTGTAAACCACTTCTTGCTGCTCCTTAGGAGGAGCTAGTCAGTGGAGGGATCTATGAACTTTGGTAGTAGTTTCGAAATTAATCATTTCTTTTATGTTTAAGTAGAGATGACAGTGGCAGCGATGCTTCGTGGAAATGACTGATTTTGTAGAACTTTATCGCTAGCGAGGTCCCAGACCCCCAGACCGAGCAAAAATATCCAACATGTGCTCTTTGTATTCCTAAAAAATTCTCCACAGTCTCTAAAGAAAGTTCTTGAAATACATGAGCGTTTCTACTACTCGTGAAATCTTACAACATGCAACGAAAATGAATTTCATATCCCATGAACGTTGATTCCTGTTTATATGGGGAAAACACCTCACCTGCCAGACCAGGGGCTGACAGGCGAGGTAAATTTCAGTCACTGTTTATATGAGATTTTTCACCTCACCTGTCAGCCCAAGGGCTGAGAGGTGAGGTGGATTAAGGTCTCTCTTCCGTGAAATCAGAAAGAACTGACCAATGAGAATCAACGAAAAATTTCATTTCACCTCACCATACCGGTGGTATTTCGTTTGTATGGAAAAATTTGACCTCACCCAGGTGAGATTCCACTTCTTGTGAGGTGGGATTTCACTATACCGGTGGTGTTGCGTTCATCATGTAAACGCGAAATGAAAATATAAAGGATTCTATTGGAAGGTGGCAACTCGCCTCTCAGCCCCGGGTCTGGCAAGTGAGGTGTTTTTCCTCATATAAACAGGACCTAAGGCTCCCAATGGTGAATGTTCTACAAGTTTGTAAATGATCTTAGCCCCGAGTATACAGTAGATCCAATTCCCCCTCTTCATCAGTCACAGTACTGTCTTCGTAACCAGGATGTCATTGGGCAATTAAAGGCAAGGACAGAAAAATTCAAGTCTAGCTTCTATCCCAACTGTTTATCCGAATGGAATAAGCTTCAGCCTGAATTAAGACATGCACCTTCTGTTGCTGTTTTCAAGAAGAAGCTCTTGTCGATAATCCGTCCCCCTGCAAAATCTGTGTTTGGAATTCACGATCCAAAAGGATTATCCTATCTTACTCAACTGAGGGTTGGTCTCAGCAAATTAAATTTCCACAAATTCAAGCACAATTTTAGGGATACCATAAACCCAATGTGCCCAACAAGTGATGGGATTGAGGATACGGAGCACTATTTGTTGCTCTGCCCTTCATTTGATGTTCAACGACAGGATCTTCTCGCTAGAGTTGCTGAATTATTACGATCACTTGTACAAATCATCGATCTTTCAAATGATGCTTTGACCCAGCTTTTGTTATATGGTAATCAAGACCTTTCCAATGACTTGAATAGAAACATACTCGAATTGACCTTACGTTTTATCCATGAAACTGGTCGGTTTGATTGAGATCTATTGCAACCTATGCAACCACCAAGTCCTTTAAAGTAAATGTTATTTTTCCTTGTAAATTCTTTTTCACATCAGACCTCAGGTATTTTACCTTGCCTACTGAATGAGTTGCACGTGCAACATCATCCAAAGTCATCGAAACCCTGACCTGACATCTGGTGTGGAAAAGAATCCTAGTACGTGATCCAATAGTTTTAGTCGATTGTAGCGTAGTTGTAGTTAGTTTAATGTTACGTGTCTTTTTACGCAGGCCATGGGGTAGTCATTGTCTTTCGCTCCCCATGGTATCGTACCTGTAGTGTTGTAGAGTAATTAGATAAGTATAGTTAAACGTAAAACTCATTGTAAATTTTTATATTTGAATAAAAAAAAAATGGTGGATCAAGGCTAGCTAAGGGTCTTTCAAGGACATTTGAAGCTCACTAGAAAAAGTAGCTTTACAGAGTTAGTGACAGAAATATGATGACTACTTCAGTAATATGAAATAGGAAAAGCAAATTTAAGAAGTAAATTTGACAAGAATGTTAATATGAACCAAAATTTTGTTACTGACAACATGGCAGTCTATTATGCAGATACTAACTATTGCAGTTCTTTTAAAAGATTGAAGTTATTTTGATTATTATGAATGTGCAGTTATCATTGATTGTATTCAGTTTTACAGGTAATTACCTCGCTGACTAATCGGGTTGCCTTTTTGGAGATGGATGGTTATTTCATACTTTAACCCTTTCTGGACCGGGCTTTTCTGAGCATCCTCAGGCCGAGGGGGGGCTAAATTAGCCCCCCCCCTCAGAACTCCGCATTGATAAGGGCTAGGAAGATGAAACTTGGCTACCTAGTGTAACTTGATGTGAAAAGTCCGAATATCTAATTTATTTTACTGTAATTGTTGTAGTTTTGATGACGTCATCAATTTTCTTTGTTTCTGGTTAAAAACAGCAGTTTTACTGATTTGACTGTAGAAACTTATTCAGAGGGAATATTACTCTTGTTTTAAGCTTAAATAACAGATAAAGCATCAATTTATTATAAAAACATAACTTTTTAAAAGAATAATGAAATTTGTTATCTTATATTTATTACCTAATTTCATTAGATATATGACGTCATGAATTACGTCATTAATAAGAAAAATGAAAAAATTGGGCATTTTCAAAATTCTCGTATTAATTGAGGGTTGCACAGAAAATTTCATTGAGTTATCTTCATTCTGTCAAGAATTATCATAGTTTAAAGTTATAAAGGGTTTGACAGTAAAACAAACAAAAATTAAAACTACTCTCTCAAAAAATTATTGTATTTCCAGAAATAAATAAGATATCATAACGAAATTTGAAGAGAAGATGTGAAAAGGATAGTTAGGAAAAGTCACGAAAAACACATAGCCTACGAATTATCAAAAAAAAGTTACCCAGACAAAACTGGGAGGGTGGCTATATTAGCCCTCCCCCCGGTCCAGATAGGGTTAAGTCGTACTCTCTGAATTCTGAAATTACATTTAAGATTTTTGAAAACTCATGATTAGCGAGAGACTCTTTGATTAAAAATATTTTCTGCACTTCATGTTTCAAACGACTGAAACTTCAATATTTCAAAAACATAATTGATACACAAATTTACACTTCTTTTACGAGTCTTATTTCAAACTAAGTCCAGAAATTTCTACTTCTTTGCATAAAATATTGAGAATTGCAAACACCCTCAAAATCACGACAAATCAACTATATCATTTCAAATAACTTTGCAAAAGCAACAGCTGTTCAGTCGGAATAAGCTACGCTAAGACTGGGAAATTAACTGGTGCAAGTTGTTTTCATGAAGACGATGGCAAGACAATGCAATAAATATCGAACGCACACACTGGATCAAATACCAACAGTAAAAAGAGATACAATCTATTTTTGTAATTTTTGTGTTCGAAATCTCCTAATAGGTCGAGTACAGATTTTCACAGAATTCAAGCACAATTTTAGGGATACCGTTAACCCATTGTGCCTCTCAGACGATGGTATTGAGGATACGGAATATTTATGGTTACTATGACCATCTTTTGACATCCAACCACGAGATCTTCTCGCTGGAGTTCTTGCATTAGTAGGACCGTTTGGACTCAGTAACCCTTCAAACGAGATTTTAAAGCAATTGTTAATGTATGGTAATAAGGCCTTCCCCGATGAAATCAATAGAAACATCCTTGAGTTAACTCTACACTTTATCCATGGAACTGGTCGATTTGATTGAATTCCTTCAAATTTTTGCCATCCGCTAAGCAGTCATCAAGTCGCCTTCTTAGTGAATTTTCTCTTTGAGTATAGTTCTATGTAGTTTTGCTTGTTTCTTTTTTCTTCTCAATCTACAAGCCACCGGGTAGACATGGCGACTACAAATCTTGCTCCTCATGGTATTGTATTTGTAGTATCGCAGAGTATTTTGTAAGTAGTGCAATAAGTATCACGTATTGCAAATTTTTAATTGATGATATGAAGAAAGTAAAGACTTTGAACATTCGGAAACTCCTTATGTGTTTGTACCACCTTTAGATTAAGGGAAACAGCTAAAAAAGGAAAAAAAAGCATGACACCTGAAATTTTTACGGTACATGCTTCCAAGACAATAGAGAGGCAATTGAATGATTGTGTTACAAGTTTATTTTCTTAAAGGGTCTGTTTCATCCAGCATTCCTTGCATGTGTGGTCTCTTAGTTGGCATTTGTTGTCGCCATTTTAATGGCCCTTTTGATTTCGGCCGACTACAAATTTGAAGATTGTATCGTTTCAAAGAGACCTTTGCCACCAACAAGGGAAGATTTTGTAATACAATAGCATCAGTCGCTTTGGTTCACACCTCAATTCAAAGCGATTAGCGAATGTAGACAAAAGAAATTCTCCAAAGCAGAAATTCAAAACAAATGAAGCCGCAAGGTGGCCCTGAAACCAGTACGGCGAGCCCTTGTTTGGTGCGGGCGAAGGGAGGTTTTTAAGAGAGGGTATGCGCTTATAACGAAAGAAGATGGGTAAATCTTAAAGGTGATCTGAAGCGAAAATTTTTATTGATGCAGATGAATAGCACTGTTGAACGATGAAGAATGTCATGAAAATTTTTTTGATACTGTGTTTCATCTTCGAGTTATCCACTAATTTGTACGATTGGCTGATGACGTCATTTTGTTTGCAAAAAGTACGAGTAAGTATACAAGGTTGACCACGTTTCCAAAGGGAAATAAAGTCAACGACCTTTCCTTCAAATGAAATGCCTTTCTAAAGGTCACATCAGTTGATGAAATAATGTTTATTGCATTTATTCTGCTCAGCTGAACTTTCTCCTAAAATTGTAACCTTCCAAAGATCAGATACAGCTGCTTTCCATATAGAATCCTAATAATTTGCAAACAAAATGACGTCATCAACTGACACTTAAAATCATTGGACAACTTAAAAACGAAATGAGATATCAAAAAAATTTCAACAGGATTTCTTATCAATCGACAGGGCCCTTCGTTTGCATCAATAAAAATTTTCACTTCAGATCACCTTTAAGTTCTGTGTCGCGGACTTTGTTTATTTGATTCAGAAGCTGAGGAGTGACTGCGTACATCTGAGCAATAAATATGCCAAAATTGTAATGCCCTTTGCTCGGTTTCTGAATCAAATAAGCAAAATCCGCGAGACAGAACTTTAGATTTACCATTCTTTCGTCATAAGCACATACCTTCTCTTAAAAACCTCCCTTCGCCCGCACCAAAAGAGAGTTTGCCGTACTGGTTATGGATCGGATCAGCCTCAGTTTACACTTACTTCTGAAGCAGTATAAATGATCTTGAACCATGCCAACTTTGTAACGGATCATCAACTATACTCGCACAGTTTAAGGATGGTCTAAATCACGACACAAAGACCCGTTGTGCTTTCAGTGTCTCATTTATAACTACAAAATTTAGTTGCAACTAAAACTTACCACATCAAATCTCGACCACGCATCATAATCATATGAGCTGATTCTAGATGCTTTACTTTCGCTTTTGCTGGGCTGTTCAGTGTCTTTATTTTCTTCAAATTTTACGTGTTTATCTGTCTTAATCTTTATCTTTTGTTTGACCTTTCCTTTTCTTATTGGCACAGAGACCTGAAACAAAAAATTAATGAGATGAAGTGACACGACTTGCTTCATATTGCAGACCTCGTTCAAAAGACAATGGTGCAAAACGAGAACGGTCCGAAACCCACACGAAACTCACAAAAGGCCTCTGAGACGAGGTTTTGGAGCCCATAGGTGTACAAGACCCGGGTATAGATGGAAGCCTGCCGCCCTTTTTTCAGACAGCTGATCTTCTGAGTACCAAAATTTGCATTCGTACCTACTTTTATGATGAACTTTGACGTAGAACTGCCCATTTCGAACCATCTTTTTGCCAATTTCTGCAACAATTAACCAATGTATACTTCTACCTTAAGCTAAAAAGCTAAAAAAGGAATTTTCATTTCATTTCATTTTAAAATTAGTTACCCAGGGTACAATTCAGTCTAAATACTGTTTTACAATTGGCCCTGTAAAAAACTACTTACGAAATTAAAAAGTTGCATACTACAAAATTTACAATAAAAATCAAAGATGTATTAGATTATTTTTCCTTGAGGTTGGACCTGAAGGCGTTGTTTGCGGGAGCCATCTTTGTATCCAAATCAAGACTGTTCCAGAGACTGGCCCCGCGATACGCAAAGGATTTCTGGACATTGCAAGTTCTCAACATGGGTATTGTAAGGTCTGTTTTAGAGTTCTTAACTCTCTTGGATGTACCCCGGATAATCTCACGAAAAGATCACTGAGATATTTAGGTGCAAGAGAGTTAAGAGATTTGTAAATCATAGAGCCTGTTTCTTTATTTATCAGCTTTTGTACAGATGGCCAACCAAGTCTCTGGAGCAAAGGAGCTGCAGATGCATCAAAAGGGCTATTTGTTACTATTCTGGCGGCTTTATTCTGTAATTCTGTAATTCTGGAACTATCCAAACTATTCTGCAATGTTTGTCGAAAAAATACACGTCAAAGCTAATGCTGACCTTCCAGGTGATCGTGTTTTATCGGTTTTCAGCTCAACAAATGACCTTTTAACTGCTTTTTATACAGGGTGTTCAAAAAAAAAAACATGTGCACCGCTTGAGTGGCTGCTGCGGAGCAGCCATAAATCCATTTGTTCCCTACATAAGATTTTTACTAGCAGAGACTTCAACTTAAAGTTTGACACCAGTTTGAGTAATCTGACCAGCAGCATAGGTTCCAAATCTTTAAATCTACGAAAAAAGGCGGGTGTAAAATTCAATGACCTATTTCTTTAAACTGAATGACTTTTAAGTACTTTAGCCAATTTTCTATGATTCTACCGTTGGACTTTTCAGAAATCTTGATTATTTATCGAAATTACGGCCTTTTTTATATTTCAGCTCATTTTATGATGTGACGTTATCAAATTTCTAAATCACAAACCAGTAGAGTGAAAGAGTTTTGCTTGATACCATGTTGTAGGCATCCATAAACTATGGTTTTCCTGAAAATTATTTGATCTTTTGTCAAGAGGCTTAGAAATTACAACAGTTTAAAGTTTTTGTCGAAAATTTTCTTGGATTCTTAAAAAAGAAGAAAAACACTGCAGTTCTGAAAATATTGACGATTTCAGCAAAGTCCAACGGCAGATTTTCTTTAAAATAGTTCAAGTTTCTTTGAGACCGTTCAGTTCAAAGAAATAGGTCATTGAATTTTACACCCAGATTTTTAAAGATTTGAAACCTATGCTCTGACCAGCAGTTTCTTATTGAACTATTGAACTACGCGTTGATCCAAATTTTATTGTATGGTGATAAAGACTTTTCTATTGATGTTAATAAAAACGTACTCCAATTAACCCTAAATTTCATTCATAAAACAGGCCGGTTCAATTGAAGTGGCTTGAAGCAGCTGCTATACCCCCCCCCCCCCCCGATCGCAAAGTCTCTTTTCCTCCTTTTATTTGTTTCTTTCCCGTTGTTTAAGTCTGTTTCGCATTGGATTTAAGGTTTGAAATTCATCTACACATAAGTTCAAACCTTTTTATTAACATCTACGATATTGTGCTCCATAAACCCCGACAACTTAAAGGCGCAATGTCTTGAACAGTATTGTTCGGCATCCGGCGCCTCCGTCGATGACCTTGCATGACAATGCGAAACAGATTCCAGTATCCATCAGTATCGTATCGTATGTGTACCATTTTGTAGGTGTTTATTTAGTTGTTGATTTAGTTGTGTATTTTCATGTGTTGGCCATGGGGTAGACATGGTCTTTTGCTCCTCTTGGCATCGTCCTTGTAGTGTTGCATATAGTAGTTAAAGTATAGTAGAATGTAGCATATATTGTAATATTTTATATTGATATAAAAAAAAGTTGCTTATTCATTGAGCATGAAAGTAAAAATAATTTTCGCTGCCTTAAAACCAGAGGATTCATTTATCATTTATCACTTATCTTAACGGGGTGAGTGGCCGAGTGGCTTATACAGTCTTCGTCAGGTGACTTAAGTTAAGCTCGGTCGAGTGAGGTCAAACTCCGGATGGGAGACCTTGGAGGCCTGACTTCACAACTCACCTCGTCGTCCTTCGGAAGGGACGTTAACAAGGGGTCTCGTGCCTGGATGCAGCATGTACAGTGGGCCTAAATTAGTTTTCAGTAGCTAGAAATTCTGACAAGCATACTCAAAACAAATTGAAAGCAAACAAATGAAAAGAAACAATCTCCACCTTGTTAGAATTCAAAGAAATTGATAGCGAAAAGTACCTATTCCGGTTTCCTAAACGGTTTCCTGCTGTTAATAAGTAAAAAAGATAGTCATAAACTCGATTTTGTGAAAACAAAAAAAAAATGTTTAATATATTTAAGGTTGCTAAAAATGGTGGTTTGGAAAAAAAGTGCTGCAAGCCATAACAAGTGTTGATCTGTTAGTTTGCTTCTCAAAAGTAAAACAATTGTTTAAACCAACAATATTGCGCTTAGCAGGCTGCCTGGTCAATATTCTTGAGCTATGTGGTCATTAATTACTCCCAATTGTGTTTCCAGACATAAAATGCAAAAGTTTACGTCCATTTCATGCTCAAATCAAAGTCATAAGGTTGTGTACGGAGATGAGATCCTCTGGTTTTGAATCAAGAACTGATTTTGACTGTCTCTTCCAATGAATCAACAACCACTCGTCAGATTTGCTGAAACTCGGTACCGCACTTTAAGTTGAAATCTCTATTGTTCAAAAATTTGAAAAAAAAGAAAAGTTGGATCTATGGCTCCTTCACAGTAGCAATTCAAACGGCGTACATATCTGTTGGGACACCCTGTAGTAGTGCAAGGTAGAAAGCTCCCTAAAATTGACAAAGATCTCACTCCAAACCTTAAGAGCGGTGAAAAGACATCTCTTTCTGAAATTAGTAAAATGGTAAATATCATCCTTTCATAGATAAAAAACTTACTAATCTAAACAGGCCTTCAGACTTTTAGTGGCATAAATGTTGCGTCCCATACACAGGAATGGAGAAGGGCTCTACCAGGAATTATCGCTCGTCAATCGGACTGGTTTCATCTGCCACCAATCATCAACTGCTATCAAATATAGCAATCACATAGCAGCTAGTCAGTCCTTGTGAAATTTATCAATTGCAGAAATCATTGCTGTAGAAACTATGGTACGGTACACGAACATACATGGCCATGTGCAAGACATACAGACATACATAACATAACATAACATAACATAACATAACATAACATAACATAACATAACATAACATAACATAACATAACATAACATAACATAACATAACATAACATAACATAACATAACATAACATAACATAACATAACATAACATAACATAACATAACATAACATAACATAACATAACATACAATAACATACTGCAAAAACATTCTGTTGAGGCTAAAAAGCCTTTTACAGTTTAACTCATATCAATATTTTTGTGGTGTGTAATATAATTCCACTTTGACTTAGATCTAGGGATCAGTAGCCTCAGACCTGGGATCGGCTGGAAGGGTAACATTTGAAAATACATTAAAAATATGAGCCTTCATCTGGATCCTAAAAGGTGGTATACACGCATACACAAATACTTCCTTGTCCCAAAAAGACAGTGACAGGTGAGCAACTTTTTATTTCTAATAGCATTTGGCCTTTAAGATCGGAACAGCCTTAAGGTAAGACAACGGCCAACTGCCATTAAGAAATACGAAAATTGAAAGTCGATGGCCCCAAATCAAGACTAATACATTCAGCATAGAACAAAATCAGAGAATTGGCTGGTGTGGTGTGTAACACTTGGAATTAAGGGTGTTGTGACAGTAGTTGTGACAATTAGTTGATAAGAGCTGTGGCATGGCAAATTTCCATTACCAGTAGAGTAATATCGCCCCTATCAGACCACCATCGATTCCGTGTTGTGTAATGGCCTTGAATAAAATGTTAAAATTGAAAGGGAGCTTGGGCCTAGCTAATCCAAAAAGCGCGCAAAAATTGTTTGCTGATGTCATCTCTTTGATATTTCTTCATTTTCGCTGTTTTGTCTTGCTCAGAAGACTTGCAATTAAAGTTTTGAAGTTGACCTACCTGCCACAAAGGTGTAAGTGCAATTCACTTTTCCTTTGATGTTTCCACACACCTTGTCTATTTTGTGTCGTTTCTCGATATCTCTTTCAGTTAACATAGAATAGACTTCATGAATGTTTCCCCCAACTCTTCTCGTTTCATTTCCAAAGAAATTTCGAGAATCATACACAAATTGCGAGACCTAAGGCTCCTTTTGGAAGAGCACTGTAACTGAAATTATGCCGCCCATATGCGTCCTCCACGTGAAACCCTTTAGTTTTGTAGACCATTGACACATCGCGTGGTCAGAGTTGACTGAGGTCAAGGATAAGAGAGTTGAAAGTGGGAGTGAAATTAGCAATATTTTGAAATCATTTTCAATCGAATGAGAATAGGTCATGTAACTTTCTGGCTTTCTGGGAGAGTAAAAAATACTTTGTTGAACTGTCAACAGCCTTGAAAAGATTTTGATGTGCTAAATTCATTGTTCTTCTATTTGGACTGATAAGGGCGATACGGCCTAATTTATGCGTTTCAGACCTGTCTGTGTTTGTGTGGTTCCAGCATGACAACAAGGAAACAGATGGAACAAATCTCACTTTGAGGTTTGTAGCAAGAGTTGAGGAGCCTATTCAAGGTGAGTTCTCTTCCAGAAGTTCCTTGACCTTTGGAAAATCTTAGTTTTCTGAAAAGTGGTCTGATCAGGGCGATAGTTCTCTGGCATGGTTTTGGTTGATCTGTCTCTTTCTACCTGTTTTGTATGATGCAGATGTTTCAGATGTTGATCAAATGAATTTCTTTTTGTTTGAAAAACATACTAAACTGGCCAGGTGAATTCCGCGGATCCCGCAGACTTCGCGGATGTCGCGGACGTACAAAAAATCCACCAAATACAAAATCCGCGGAATTCATTTGACATTAGGTGAAAATGAATTCTGCAGATTTCGCGGATTTCAAAGCGAAATATTGTCTGTAGGGTTTGTAACACGGTGAAAGCAGCAATGTACTAGTTCTTTCTCTACTTGCACTGCCGTAGAAAGGTTCTAAAACAATTTGGTCACAGATCTGAGTCACCAGCAGTTATTGAGTATTGTGTGTCGAATTTTAGCTTGAAAACTGTAGGGGCAAAAACATTCTCCTCTAAGTATCAAATGTTAAAATAATTGTGCTTTATTTTGTAGTTCATCTTGTATAGTCTCCAAAAAATGTCAGCAAATTTACCAATGCCAGAACTGGCTTTCTTTCGAGAGTTTGAAAACATCCACCAAATACAAAATCCGCGGAGTTCATTTCGGTATTAGGTGAAAATGAATTCCGTGGACTTCGCGGATTTCAAGGCAAAACATTGTCTGGAGAGTTTGGTATGTTGAGGATGCAGTAAGTTACAAGTTTCTGATGTTGAGAAAGCAGTGAAATACAATCAAAACATGTGCACATGCGGAAGCAAAATGACAATTGACAACAAAAATGCATGTCGTATATCTCAAGAAGTTGTCGGAAGCCCCCTGGCCCTGCCCCGTATCATGATTAAACCGAAAGAAACTACAATGAAACAGTTATTTGCCACAATCAGTTGAATAATGTGAACTAAAAGAATTTGTTTTCAAATTATTTGAAAAACCAAAGCATATCAAGACTTTCATACAATCTGCTAGATGAGTCTGACACTAATTCTAAACTTGTGCTTTATTCAACACTACGAAAGAGATCAGAAAACAGGACAGGCCCTAAATCCATCCAACCCAATCATTCCCATGCATCCGATGTAGAGTAATATCGCCCCTATCAGACCACCATCGATTCCGTGTTGTGCAACGGCCTTGAATAAAATGTTAAAATTAAAGGGAGCTTGGGCCTAGCTAATCCCAAAAGCGCGCGAAAATTGTTTGCTGATGTCATCTCGTTGATATTTCTTCGCTTTCGCTGTTTTGTTTTGCTCAGAAGACTTGCTACAAAGTTTTGAAGTTGACCTACCTGCAACGAAGGTGTACGTACAATTCACACTTCCTTCGATGTTTCCACACACCATGTCTATTTTGTGTCGTTTCTCAATATGTCTTTCACTTAAAATAGAATAGTCTTCAGGAATGTTTCCTCCAACTCTTCTCGTTTCATATCCAAAGAAATTTCGAGAATCGCACACAAATTGCGAGACCTAAAGGCTCCTTTTGGAAGAGCATTGCAACTGACATTATGCCGCCCAGGTGCGTCCATCATGTGAAACCCTTTAGTTTTGTAGACTATTGACGCATCGTGTGGTTAGAGTTGACTGAGGTCAAGGATAGGAGAGTTAAAAGCGGGAGTGAAATTAACAATATTTTCAAATCATTTTCAATCAAATTAGAATTGGTCATGTAACTTTCTGGCTTTCTGGGAAAGTAAAAAATACTTTGTTGAACTGTGGCCTTGAAAAGTTTTGATGTGCTAAATTCATCGTTCTTCTACGGTGGTCTGATAAGGGCGATACGGCCTAATTTATGCGTTTCAGACCTGTCCGTATTTGTGTGGTTCCAGCATGACAACAAGGAAACGAATGGTATAGATCTCACTTTGAGGTTTGTAGCAAGAGTCGAGAAGCCGATTCAAGGTGAGTTCTCTTCCAGTTGCAGAACTTCTTTGACCTCTCCGAAAATCTTAGTTTTCTGAAAAGTGGTCTGATAAGGGCGATAGTTTTCTATCTACTTATAATGGAGGGCATATTAGCAAGAATCTGTATTAAACCAAAGATTGATTGGGAAGATTTGCCTTTGCGATTGGTTTCTTCCACAAAGCAAAAACTCTTTGATCCAAAACTCGTACCTGCTCTATTTGTGCACTTCTCTTCAGTTCTTCATCATCCTTCTTCATTTCCTTTTCCCATCTATTCAAGTCACTGAGAAAATCACCGAGATCTTGAGCATTTTCCCTAATTTGTTTCTGAAGATTCAATGCTTTTTCAGCCATCTTGTCGGCCATAGGAAAGAAATATTGTGATTGCCTCTTTTTCACGAAGCAACCATTTTCAAATTGCCTCACTTTAGGAAGTAATCCAATTCAACATTGTTTTTATTTTAAAATTTTTCATTAGGTCAGGTGAGGTGATACCTCAAAAAAGCAACAGACAAGGAGCAGACAAGCTTGAAGAGTTTTCCTGGAAAAGAAATTAAAAACATATAAAACATGCTGCGACCATCATTTCGAAAATATTTCAAAGATGATAACTTGGATCCGTCGAATACAATGGATGATTTCGATCCAGAACGTTACGTTGATGCAAATCCGACATGGGACTCAAATTCAACTGAAAACGATGACAAGTCAGTTTTAAAGCAGGAAGGCATAGGCGAGGGTTCAAAGGCTACGAAGAAGAAACCCGGCGAAGATGACCCAAACTGGGACTCAGATCGATCAATTTACGAGCTTCAGCTCAATCAACTTCAAGAGCAACTTGTTGAAACTATGGTGGAAAACCAACAGCTTGGTAAGAATCTTTCAAAGTAGGGAGTGAAGCCATCAGATTAGAAAGCTTGCAGAGTGCACGGGGAATCTCTTCTTCATCCAAATCGCTTGCGCGGCTGGCTCATCCAAATCACTTTCCCTAAACAATCCGGACTGCAGAGTATGGCAGTTTTCAACGAGATCTCGGGTGTGCAAGAGCAAAATATCTAGTGTGCAAGTGTACAATTTGATCTCTAAGTGTGCACTTGAAGTGTGCACATAAAATTTTGAATTTGCATTTGTAAGAAATTCTAACTAAAAAGGTATAAAAATATACCAATTAAAAAGCTTTTCTTTCCCGTGTCCGGCAGAAACAGTTTGATGGGCCTAAAATTTGATTGCACACGGTCGCGGAACTCAACGGGCATTCATAGACTTGTTACATTGAATCCAAGATCTCAATTATCAAAACAAGACTGCTTATAGTGACAGTTACAGCAACTGTAGTAAGTCTAGGAGTTCATCAGAAAATTCCAAACTTTCTGTCATGTCATCTGAAGTTCTTCATTCAGTCATTGTGACAAAATAAAAGCTTCAAACAATAGAGCCACACCCAAATTCTAGTGTGCCATGCCCTTTCTCAGGTGTGCAGTGGTATTTCAGGAAAAAAATCTCGGGTGTGCACTTGCCATACTCTGCAGTCTGGTAAACAATAGACCTATTATTTTCTTTTGTTGTTAATTAGAAATTTAGTGGCTAGAACCACAACAGCTGAAATTCTTATGTGCGGCAGAAAAATTGGCCGCACAAGGCAAACTTTCCAATCTGGGAGTGAAATGGCTCTGAGTGCACCAGTCTTGCATTTCTTGCTGATTCTCCGGAAGATCTTTCCCGCACCATGAAACAATAGAGTCTATTGTTGAGGTATACTATTGTTCTCACCCGCGCACTTCCCTGCACAAGAAACAGCGAGTGCAGTCTGGTCAGTGCATACACATATTTATTTCATAAGAAACTATTTGGGCCAGTACTGAAAGTTTCTTAAAATTCTTAGATTTTGAGTACTCAGGGTTTCTTATGAGTTTCTTAAAGGCTCCATAACTTTCTCTATTCAAAAAACTTTGTTTTGGAATGATCCAAAAACAAAGCTTTCTGAAGCCTACCTTTGTGGAAATAAATGATTTCTTAAATTGCATACTCCCACTACTGGAGTTTCTTAATTTTTTGGCGATCTGAGAGTTGAGTTTCATATAAGCAGTTGCTTATGAACAAATATGTGTATATTGGGATTGCCATATATGGAGTAAATTATGCAGCATATAGATGTAGAAATCAGGGGCACTGGAGGCAAGTTCACCCCAAGATTTTTGTCTTCATGCTGAAAAAGAGTGTCCTTGTTTTGTTTCAAGAAGTGCTGCATGTACCCCAGACTGAAAAGTTTGCCAATCGCAGGGAATATGTTCCACACATTCTTTCGTTTCATTTAGGGAGGGTTGCCCAACAAAGTTTTTATTCAAGGGCCAAGCGTTGAAATGAGCAAACTTTAGGTGCTTGGTTTATCAAGCTCCTCAATTGATTTAGGCGCTTGATCCAAGCTCCTTGAGTATTTTTGTCCTTGTAGGAAACCAGGAAAACCAACAGGAAAGTTCTGGAAAAACGAGCTACAGTTACTGTTTTGTCCGAAAATTTTCAGTTAAAATCACATCCAGTTATTGAAAAAGAACCAAAACAAATAGACAAGGGCATGCATTGCAATTTGAACTGGGACATGCTGATAAGATGGAACTGCCTAGGAATGCCTCCTGCAAAGTTTGCACCAAACTTTTGTAACCTGCTGCTCAATTTGATAACTTTAACTTCTAGCCAGTCCCAGGCGCAGTCTGGCCCAGGTAGCAAGTGGCAATCACCACCTGGGTCCTCTGATATCTAAAGTAAAAAAGAAATTACGGGCTCTATTTGCGAAAGTTAGAGGAGATAATTTGCATAAATTGAAGTATTACAGTAATAACCAGGGCCCTATAGTTATCTGCCCTTGTTTAATCAAAGAGCACGTTTGAAGTAGTCTCTTTCATAAGTGAATTCAAATCTAGCACAAAGACAGTGGCGTTACGCACAGTGCTTGGCCCTACACGATTTTCAGCAAAGTACGTATTACGTGTTGATTTGCATTGAATACTTTAGGGTCTATCTCAATTGAGCCCTAAATATTTAGTGAGTTGACCACAGTTGCGGATAAAATCGAATGCAAGAACTACACTTGAAAAAAGATTCTTCGCCACCTCCTAAACGACATGAACATCTTTAGAAAATTGCTTGACAGGCCAGATCTATTTCTATAAGCACATTTTTCAAATTTCCCGGTGAAGGCGTTCTTCTATCACAAGCTCCTTTTCTCCACTCAATGGTAAGAGTTTTCTGAGAGATGGATTTTCCGACAACCAAAAGAGCGTGTTGCAGGAACATTTTCCTGAGGAGGTGCCTTGGACACCATTGGCTGGCTATGCCTCGCATTGTACTTCAGCCACCCTTCAACTCGATATTTTCCATTGCCAATGGGCCTTCGCATCAAACCTGTGCTGGGCTTGTATTGCCCATAAAGCACAGTTTTCAATGTGGAAACTTTCAATAGTTCGTTGATCTATTTGCAGCAGGAGTAGCCAAGTTAATAAGGGCCGAAGCTAGGACCTGTGATCATAGAAGCTTTTAGTGCAGTCCTCCTGCCCCTACCCCATGGTTCCCATAACTCCCATATGTCTTACGTCGAGCCCCAAGTTTCATCATCAGGAGATAAACTTGCCCCAACAGTCGTTCTGCCCACTCCCTACCACGTTCCCTTTTCAGAAGTTTCATTCTCAGTTAGACCTTTCGGCTATGCAAGGCTTGGGTATGCGACCCCTCAGTAATTTGCTGAAACTTATTCGTTTTGTAAGAAACAGGCTGTGAAAGTTACAAGCTCATCTAATGGAATATTCAAACTATCTACTGGGTGAGCCAGAAAAAAGTTCCTACTTTTGAAAATTCATAACAGCAAGAATATTTCACAGATTTGAATGATTCCAATTCTAGTTAAAAGCCAAAAGGTTGACGTATTTTTGTGATTTTTCTCGTTGTCTCACGTGCACTACAAATATAGGTAAATTCAACTTCACAAAAATTTCATGGTTGATTAATTACTGGAAAATGGCCTAAAACATCGATCAATGCATAAATGACTTCTCGCACAAAATAATTAAGGAAATGCAGTTTCTCATTGGTGAGAGATTTCCTCTAGGCATTAACTTCCTTGGGATTGAAAATCTTGCGCATTTGTTTGCAAATCGATGTCTTATAGCTCTTGAAGGAAGTGAAACGCCCATGGCCTATTGTTCGATTTGAATAGAATCCTTACGATTTGATCAATGTTTTAGGCCTTTTTTTCGTCATTTTGCAACCATAAAATCTTTGTAAAGTTAGATTTACCAATACTTCTAGTGCTGGTAGGACAGTGAGAAAAATCACAAAAATACTCCAATCTTTCGGCTTCTAACTAGAATTTGAATGATTCAAATCTGTGGAGTAATCTTGATGCTATGAATTTTCAAAAGTGGGAACTTTTTTCTGGCTCACCCGGTATGTTTGAGGAATTTACAAGAATTTATCAAGCTATTAATTTTAATATCATGTAACTCAAATATAATCTGTATCCTCGTGAAATTGAAGTCCTGTTTTCAAAATTTTTCGCGAAAGACCCCTGTCAGTCGTGATTCTTTGCCTTTTTCGAAGGCAAGCAGTCCAAAAGCAGTGCGTTTTCCAACGACCCAGAGTGCGTGGTTATGGAAATTTCCCGGGGGCAAGCTCCCGGAACCACACTTTTGAAGATATTAAGATAAGAAATGTGCAGCGAAGAGTTTTGAGTGCAACCAGTTTCCCCAGTGGGTGCAATGCAATAGGAAAAGGTACACCTCGTTCGTCCATACTATTTTATAGAATACCCTTTTCTCTGACTTTCTAGTTGGCGAAAGACCCTTTGTTACGGGAAATATTTGAATGTAACCCACTTTTAAAAGAGTATTACTGAACCCTAAAGAAATCTGCACAGTAGAAATAATGGCTCTTAGAGAAATCTGCGATTTTCGCACTTGTATTGCCATTCATTGTACCGATTGTTTTATTGGAAAACCTAGAACCCCCTAAAATTTTGAGTATCAAATTGTTTTCAAGCCAGTTGAAATTCACTATTTTCAGGGTCTCGACTCTCGACTCCAACAGCATTTAACTGTTTTTTTATAGATATTTTCTAGGGTAAATTACCCTTTATTTTGAGATTCTAGGTCTTAGGATTTTGTTTCAAATATACTCCTTTATCAGCGAAATCATGGATGAACGTGGTGTCATATTTTCGTTAACATCGCACCCACCGGGCTGGTCCCTACTCTTATTTGCCACTTGTGGCCACTATTATCATTTCCCAAAGAAATTGTAATTATGGATTCACGAAGGACCTTTCACCATGATGTTTTATTAGAATCTATTGTTTAAGTACAAGCATTTTTCTTCAGTATATTTTTCAATCAGTTGATAATAAGTATTATCGATGACTGAGCATGTTGGAAGTGATTTCTCTATTGGTTATGGTTCACAAAGTATCTGCCACACCCTGAACCGGGCCCTTTGGCTTGCTAGCCACCCTACAATTGTGATGCCAGACCGCCCCTGGCCAGTCCCACTGCCTTTTCCCCAGAGATGAACAACGATGGTTCTGCCATAGGATCAGCACCGGCAGAGCTTGCAGCTCTTTTTGCTTCAACATGTGCGCTGAGCAAATCATAGTGGCAGTCAGCATAGAAGCCAGACAGCTAGGTAATGGCATAGACAATGTGGTGAATGCTACTTTGGAAGCGAGTGAAAATTTGACGAGTCAATGGCGAGAAGGAGAGACAATTTATTGTAGTTTTACAGAGATGAAAAGGAAAAAAACCATTATGTTAAAACCTATTTGCAATTTATAATTGATAATTTACGTAAGAAGAAAATGTTTACAAAAAGAAAGCAAGTTACAATTTCAGGACAAGGGCAGGCAGCAGATCAAGTACTGTACAAACACAGGCAGAGGCTACCCCTGATCGACATGCTAACCCGTAACATCTCATGACCGTAGATCCAGCCACCAGTCCTTCTAACCCAGCCAGCCAACCAAGGGTACCCACCACCCCCACCACAAAATCCACCCTTGCCGTCATCTCTAGGTAGACTTTTCAAGCTATTTGGAGAGGATGCCTTTTTGACTCAGCTGATATCGGCTATTCCATAATTTTGCTCCACGAAATGAAAAAAATTTTGCCCATTGGTAGACTTTTTCTTTGCTGGCCTCACATCAGTGCCGGTACTACGGAGGGTACAGGTGGAGCATTGTGAGTTTTTTTGTGTAAACAATAGCCTGTTGTTCATAAAAAGAATCCGTGAAGAAAAACAGCATTATAGGATGTATTTAGGAAGCATAGTCAGGGTATAACCTTGGAAATATAACAGCCAGGTATTGTCAATTCATTCTGTAACCTGCACAAAATTTTCAAAAAAAATTGATTCATTCCATGACTATCAACCAGGACACGAAAGCTCTTTTAGTTTAACTCATGGAAGAATCACATAACTTTGGCTGCCTATTTAATGCTTCTGCTTTAAATCAATTTTATTTACAAACTTTTACCACTGGAGGTGTGGAAAATCCTCATGAAGGAAGTTCTGTAAAGAAAGCAAATGCTCCAGCATGATACATACAGTAGCTTGGATCAAAGATACCAAGAAGCAGCTCATATCTAGAAATGCAAATGACTGGCTTTATTTTAGCATCTTTAAAGTGATTTTATAACTCTATCATCAAGGTGAGGAGCTAAGACAGCTAAAGGAGAAGGGTAAAGTGGAGGCACTTACCAAGGAGCTTGAAGAAGAAAAGAAGAAGGCAAAGAGACTTGAGGAAAAGCTGAAAAGATTTAGACCCAAGAGGCCACCAGAGCCAAGGTATGTATTTGTGCTGTATACGAATGCACTTTTTGGTCGTCCATACACCAACTGTAATTTGCTTAAGAAGACTGGGGCAAGAATTTGGGTTAGAAGTTGTCGCAAACTCCACTGTTTGTGCTGCAACTGCATTGGATATCATTGGAGTATGCTGTTTTTTATAATTACTAGTACACTACTAAATCACTGTCTATCTTTGCTGATATTTGCTTCTCTGAATAGTCAGTTTCAGCGTCAAGCTCTTGCAGGCTGGCTAAGTCAGGAGCTTAGTGATTGTGGATTTGCGGTCATTTGGGAAGGAAAGGCTGAGCAGCGAATAAAAATCAGCAAACTAAGTTTGTTTTTGCTAGGATTCAGAGTATCATGAAGGAAACATGAACTGGTTATTTTATCACGGAGCCCTTCATTATTGTAGTTATATTCTAACTTTCATCAAATGTAAAAAAATCTTTTTGATACACTAAGCACTGAGATATTTGGCTTTTTCTGTAAACTATACATAAGGGCATGTTTGTAAGAGGCGGGCTGGTTGACTTGGCTGGCTCACCTATGCGAGATGTTAGTGAACAAAGATGCCATTTGTTGAACTGAGTTGTGTTTTCAGTGTATGAGCAGCTGGCCAGCCCAGTCAGGAAATATCTCTTGCTTGATGGGGGAGGGGGGTTGGGCCCCAGTGAGATTGGATCATAATATCAGGGGGGGAGGGCTGGCCCGGTTGACCAAGGTGAAGATAAATGATTTATTTAGACGGTGTGTTCAATTTCTAAATGTCAAAGTCATCCTCAAGTGACTTCTTTCAAAATTCCATAATGCATCCTTACATGCATTGTTACGAGGCCAGCCCAGCCCAGCCCACCTTGCCTGGATAGTTTTCACTCATATAAACATTAATCAAAATAATCCTGCCAAGGCGAGCCAGCCTCGTCAGGCAAGGTGGCCCGCATCATATGAATAGGCCCTGAGTGATTGGCTCAAGTTTATCAATGTTTCAACAATCAAGACAGTAAGGATGATCTTTGCGGCTCATGCAATGCTATGTTAATTTTCCTTCCCCATCAATGCTGGGCATCAAAAAGTATAAATCTGCCTTGTGGCCCTAAAGAATGTTTCCTGATTTGAGCCGTTGTTTGGTAAATTGTGTGTTGTGTTGTTGAAATTGAAACATGAATTTATCATTAACTAAATACAGTACGGTATAACTTACTGTATCAGTTGAACTAAAATGCCAGGATTTAAAGGCACTAAACGTATCGGGCATATGTGCGACAAATTTAGTGTATTTGAATCCTGGTATTTTAGTTCAACTGACACAACAGGTTATATTTATTCACTGAAACTTGCTGTACTTCACCACCAAGACCCCAGGACAAAGGAATTTACCATTCAGTGCCGAAATTATGGCTGAGTATTTCTTTCATTTCAAAGCGAGTATAGGGAGTGAATGAAATTTAGTAACAATTAATAGAACGTGCCGTTTTAATTTCTTTTAGTCCGTGAGCTACGACCCCCGACCTGGCACCCCCCCCCCCCACCACAGCCAAAGTTTATGTTTTTCCTATACTTCAAAGCATGCTGATTACGAATATGCATGTTAACATTGAATAAACTGGGACGGAGGTATTGTTTTTTTCAAAATCAATATAAGTACTTTGTGTTTTATAAACGAATCTCAAATCTTGACGTCAGAGAGCCAACTATTTTACTTTCCAGTCGTAAATAGCACTATATTCGCGAAAAGTTGCCCAAATATGAAGCAAAATATTCCCCATTGTCAAAAAACCAAGAATCAAGTTATCTTGTCTTTCAAGGTAATTGCAAAAGCCTATGACGTCATATTCCCATGTGACATCCCCCCCCACCAAACCTAAAAATCATGACATTATATGAGAGCTGCCAAACGTTTTTAAGATTTTCTAACGCTTTTTTGTGTCTTTGCTCATAAGTCAACTGTTAAGTGACCTTTGTCGTTGACTGTAGCCTCTTTTTGGAGATCCAAGCAAGGCTAATTTCATGATGCCTTACATGAGACACTAAGATGGTCCAAAGGTCAAATGGCTGACTCGATGAACATGATATGCAGCTGCTATGTTTAAAGCAAGTTCACAAGGTTTGTCGTGAAAATTCTCTTTCCTTTTTTATTTGCTATCAACTGTCAATGACCCTTTTCCTTTGATTGTCTTTTGCGCGTTACAGTTGCCACTCAATGCCTGATGGCCTAAGTTAAGCCTGGCCCACACGCTCAGAGAGTTGTACTGATGTTTAAAGAGCATGACTAATAATAAATTCTTGGAATTTGGCATTGCTATCAATAGCATTGTTTTCCTTTTTTCATTGTTGTTATCATCTTTTTTATTGTTGTTGTTCTTGCTGTTTTCTTATCATCATAACTATCAGTATCATGATCATTACTACTATCAATGACCACTTCAGTCAAGCAAGACAAAATCTATTTAATATGCAAATCAGCTGCAAAATGTGGATTTTGTTTCAAGAACTCTCTTATTTATAACAGCGCTGCAATGTCCAAGAGAAAATCTACAGAGTTGGGTGATGAGTCTGTCACGAGGAAAAAAATTTGTATCATCCACAATGAAGACAGTAAGGCTGAAAACTTTGTTCACCTTAAAGAGTCTAGTTTTCAGAAGATATGTGACATCAGGGATAAACGCCTTTCACTACCAATATGATCAAACCAAAGAATGGAAAAAGAATGTGCTCAGATTCCAGCAGATATCAGCAGTGACACTGGTTATCATAGAGACTGCTATCAAAAGTTTACTATGAACCTGAAAAGATTGCAGGTGGTTGAGAATGAAGAAACAACTTGTACAAAACGTACATCTACAGGAAACGGGAAAGAGAGCACCATCTTTTCACCTGAATGCATTTTCTGCAATAGGAGCGAGAGAAAAAAAATTAAAGTGAAAAGCACCTGGACGACCGAGGGTACATCAAGATTTGATCTTGGCGGAGGAGAAGCTTTGCAGCGATTGGTTGAAGAAAGGAAGGATGAAGATCTGGCAAGAAGAATCAGGGGATATGATTTGTTTGCTTGCGAAGCTCAATACCATAGATCCTGCAGGATGAATTATAACGACCGAGCAAAGTGGCGAAGCAAGAACGAAGAAAACAAGCAAGTGGCTATCGATCAAGCTTTGGCGCACGATACATGCTTCCAGGAAATCTGTAAAGTCATAGACAAGGAGATAGTGCATGAGCAGAATGTTGTCAGACTTTCAGAACTAACGAAATTCTATGTACATCATTTAGAAGAAACAAAGTTTGCAAATCCATCTTATAGGACCGAAAATTTGAAGAGGAAAATAAGCAACACTTACTCTGATAAAGTGGGGTTTGTTGCTCTAGACAGAGCAAGGGGAAAATTCCAGACCGATCTTCTCTATAGCACAGAGACAAATTTAGGTACTGCCATAAAGAACGGGTACATGCTTGGTTCAGCAGATCATGTCAGAGATGTTGGGTTATTTCTCAGGAATGCCATTTCCAATGCTTTTGAAAAAGCTAATGAGTTACCTTGGCCTCCGACTGCCACCTTTTTTGAAGGCATGGATGATCCCTTACCACCTGATTTAAGAAGTTTCTTGCAAGTGGTCATATCAGGTAACAGTACTTCAGTATCCATTTCTGAAAAGGTAGAACGCCTTGTAAACTCAATCGGGCAGGATATTTGCAGAGCAGTAACAAATGGAAAGTGGAAGTTACCGAAACACATTCTTTTGTCCATGACCCTGCGTCATTTGTTTAGAAGTTCTCAGCTGAATACATTGATAAATAGGCTTGGTCATGCGGAAAGCTACACATTTACCCTTGAATTGGAAACTGCTTTGGCAGCTGCCCTCGACAAAGCATCAGATGTCCTATCAACCCAAATTGTTAGAAATCCTATAGTGCCCTCAGTGTTCCATTCCGACTTTGATAACTTTGATCAATTCATCAACAATCAATTAAGCAGTGGCTCTATTCACACTGCTCATGGGATAATGCTACAAGAGTTAGAGGTTGATGAAAGTAACGACCCTGGAGGAAATGTTCCAACTTTGCCATCCTTGCCAAAGAGTGGCAAACGCTCATATGATTGTTTCTCTGAGGATGATTTACCTGCCTGCTATGTAAATAGAAGAATTAGCCCAGTGATGAAGGTTGATCAGAAATCTCTTCCTGGAATTATTGATGCAAAGAAATACTCTGATGGAATCAACTTGATATGGATTATTTCTCGTCTATGGTCAAGTGCAGAGGACCAAGAAATACCTGGATGGTCCGGATTTATTTCAGAAATAGGACGAAAGCCAGCTCGGTTGACTACAATCGATTACTATCCTGTAATAAATAAGCCTATCACGGAATATAGTACCGTACAGGAATGCCTTCAGTACGCTGAGCAAGGCACCAAGGAAGTTGGTCAAAACTATGTTATCACCTCCTTCGATCTAGGGGTGTGCATGAAGGCATATCCCTTAGTTTGGAGCAAACCAGATAGGTACAAGCATCACATCATCACTATCGGATCTTTTCATCTAATCTGCGCTTACCTCAAGATGCTTGGCAAAAAGATGGATGGAACAGGGCTGTCTGATGTGCTTTTAGAGTCTGGATTGATGACCAGCGGTTCTCTAAAGGGGGTCTTGCAGGGAAAAAATTATAGTCGTGCAATGTATTGTCATAAGGCATTGCTTGAAGGTCTTGAGAGGATGCTGCTGCAAAAATATGCCATGCTGAGCAAGGACAGTGAGCAGTTTCTTGGTCTTCCACCACATTCCATGGAAAAGCTACGAGTATTCAGTGAGGTGAGGAATCAGGCAAATCTTGATTGCTTGATGTCGGACAAAGCAATCAAACAGATGATGGACGGATATGAAAAGTTCAAAGAAGAAATGCGTGGCGGAAAACATGGCAAAACAGCCCAGCTTTGGATGTCATATCTAGACCATGTGTGGCTTGTGCTGTCTCTCCTAAAAGCAGTTAAATCAAATGATTATGAGCTGTACTGCTACTGTTTATATCATATGGCAGATTTATTCTTCTCCTTCGATGGCCAAAATTATGCAGGATACCTAACTTTCTTTGCCGTCTTCCTTGCTAATATTGAAGTCTCACATCCTGGAGCAACAGATCTTCTGAAGAGAGGCGCGTTTAGCGTGGCAAGATCATTTGTATCTGGGAATCGTTGTGCTGTCGACAAAACAATCGAGGAGACATTTATGAAGCATGCGAAATCACATGGAGGTGCAGGCGGTTGTGGAGCAGGAGTCTCAGGAATACTCTCAAGCTATGGGGCCTACCAAAGATGGGCAAAGACAACCCATGAGAGAACCAGGTATGTAGAAGCTACACTATCGATGGCAGACATGCTGGATGCAGATTCTATCAATTTGCAGAAGCACAAAGAGTGTAGACCCTCACAGGTTAGGAAAAGTGAGAAAGCGGTAAAGAAGGTGGTAGAGGCGTTTCAAAGTCTGATGAATCCTTTTGAAGTTGATGATGGATCAAAGCTGTATTCGATAGCCTCTGGTGCAGCTGCTTCTGATGAAGTAACCGAAGCAGTGATGAATGCGGAAGAAATTGGAAAAGCAGCCAAAGAGCAATTCATCAATGAAAGGCTTGAGAAAAATGAAAGATTCTTCGAGCCCATCAAACGACAAAAGCTGAAACGGCTCTGTGATATGAACAAGAAGACCACAGTCATGACATCGAAAAATCAAGTGGTTGAATTGAAGCAACAAGGAAACATTGCCCTTCAGCTGCTTATCAAGTTGCAAAGACAAGATGAAACAGTTGACCTCAAAGAACTGATGAGTTACCCTTTGATGCCTGTACCATCGTCTATCGGAACACCAGATGGATTTTTAGCAAAGACAGACAAGAGCAAAGGTTTCCATTACCTAATAAAAGGAATTGAGGATGCAGAAATTCGAGAAAAATCAATGACAATGTACATTGAAGACGGGAATGCAACCTTCTACAATCTTAAACAGTTGCCAAGTACATTCAGAGGGATTAGCGAACAGATTTTTGATATCAGTACATCAGGGAAGGAACATGTCATATTTAGCACTGGTATGTATTTTCCAAGGTCAGTAAAATCACAAGAGCGGGAAAGAAGAGGTTGTGGTGAGAAGAGAATAATCAAGGGGATGAACACAAGACGACCAGAAAGTTGGACAGAGTTTCTAACAAACGAAGAGAACAAGAAGCAACTAATCAATGTTATCGAGCAGACCTGGGAAGGAGATGATTTTCATTCCAAACTGGAGAACAAATCTGTCATTCTGATAAATGCTGGCAAAGCAAGCATGCTAAGCTCAGGAAATGATGGTAAGGTTTCCAAAACTGAGATCCCTTGCCTATTGTCAAACCAAGAAGAAACAGATACAAGGGTTGTCTTGTATAGCATTTATGCAGTAGACAACGGATTTCAGGAAGTCTGTGTCCGCAGTCCAGACAGTGATATATTCTTCATCCTGTTGCATTTTGCAAGTACCATCAGAGCCACACTTCTTTTCGACACAGGAGCTGGAAACAATCGGAGAATTCTTGACATCACCAAAATAGCCGACGATTTTACCGAAAGACGGTGCACAGCACTGCTTGCACTCCATGCTTTCACAAGATGTGACACAACAAGCGCTTTCAAGGGAATTGGCAAAGTTAAGCCAATAAAGATAGTAGAAAAAAATTCAAAGTTTGAAGATGTGTTTTGCAAATTGGGTCAGCGCTGGAACGTGACAGACGATGTATTCAAAGGCCTAGAGGAATTTACTTGCAGCATGTATGGATCAAAGAGAATGAAAGACGTAGACGAAGTTCGAGCCAAGCTTATCAAGAGGAGATGTGGACAGAACAGTGACAAACTCGATGTAAAGAAAAATATAGACTTGGCAAAACTACCGCCTCCACGGAGATGTTTGAGGGAGCACATCAAACGCACGAATTATCAGGTTGCAATTTGGAAACGGGCTAATATAGCAATAATTGATGCTCCAGAAGCCAGTGAAGATAACGGCTGGGTGCTAGTTGATGGAAGACTTGAGCCATGTTGGTGTGACGGAGAGATAATACCCACAAAAATGGCAGACATCTTGTTGGAAAACATTGAAGAAAACACGTCTGATGATGATGATGAGGATAGCGAGGAAGAAGAATCAGAGGAAGAAAGCAGTGACAGTGAAGATGATGATTAAAGATTATGTATATTGAAACTGTAAGGTAATGTATGAGAGATACTTTAGTATTTTTGCTTTCCCGTGTTGCATAACTGTTTATTCTGATTAGAAAACTCATGAAATTTCAATCTGATTCAACCTGATGGATCAAACACACTCTGTTATCAAAGAAGAATCAAAAAGCTTCATCGAGGATCTTTTCAGACAAGCAGCGTCACAACAGCTCAGGAGTATGACGTCATAGGCTCTTGCGATAACCTTAAAGACAAAATAACTTGATTCTTGGTTGTTTTGACAGTGGAGAACATCTTGCTTCATATTTGGGCAACTTTTCGTGAATATAGTGCTATTTACGACTGGAAAGTAAAATAGTTGGCTCTCTGACGTCAAGATTTGAGATTCGCTTATAAAACACAAAGTACTTATATTGATTTTGAAAAAACAAGACCTCCGTCCCAGTTTATTCAATGTTAACATGCATATTCGTAATCAGCATGCTTTGAAGTATAGGAAAAACATAAACTTTGGCTGTGGTGGGGGGGGGGGTGCCAGGTCGGGGGTCGTAGCTCATGGACTATTTGTCAAAAGGGCTGTGTTGTCCCTTGTGATAATGGTTATTGTGTCTTTATCTTTGTGCTAGAATTGTGATAGTATATAACTCCTTTAGTTTGTACATATCAACTGCATGTGGAATGCCTGTTCTTGTGAGGAGTATAAGAATGATACTGGCATATTTGTCAGTTGTCTATAATCACAAGCCAGGGGATGCAGGAAAGCAGTATGCTGTTTTGCACAAGAAGAGAGCAGTTGGTTTTTTGCCCCACCCACCCTCCACTTATTTTTCTGCCGTTTTTTTTTCGACAGCCATCGGTTGTGTAGCAGGTGCATTGGCCTGTAAAAAATGAAGCACTAATCAGTGCAGTCACCCTCCTTAAAAGTTGTTGTTGTATGTTCAAGCTAGCAAGTTCCGGCAGCGGCACCAATGTTGCCCAATTTTCCAGCAATAAATTGTTTTGGCCTATCACTTAAAAGTTTCCAAACTTGCACTAAAGTTGCTTTTTGTTGCATTTTCACCTTTTTCTGAACCGCACATGCATAACCTCTGAGACAGTAGATTGACATCGTGGCTTTTAGTCATACTAAACATTTTAAACCTTGAGGGGCATTGTCCTTCTAATTTATTATAATCAAAAGAACCATCGACGTAAAATATCCGCATGTATTGATTTTTCTGTCAATATTTTTTCTGAAGAATAGAGCCCCATCGCCCCTTTCCGATCACAGGCTGCTGTGAGCGCTTATTGTGTACAATCGCGCGATGTTTGTTTTACAATGGGACTGGGTCTTCTAATCAAAAAAGTGCGCGAAAAAATACTTTGCTGACGCCATGAGCTTCATGTTCACACGTGGTTTACTTTTTCTGGTGTGTGAATCCAACGATATGAGAAGTTGAAAAAGCCTACCTGTGATGGAATCGTAAGTAGTCGCCATTTTTCCCTTCGTGTTTCCTTGTCACAATTATATTTTCCCTTGTTTCTCTACTACTGTTCATGAGAACCGCAGTGAAAACATTTCAACCTTTACTCCAACTCTCTAAACGGATATTTACAAAAGAATCTCGATCTTAATTTCTCCGGCTTCCCAGCCAGAGGTAAATTTCTAGCTGCAGTCAGATAGGCTTCAAATCGCCCTTTTCCGATCACGAGGTTTGGCTTCGAATCCTGTGAATGGTTGCTAGTGAATGGATTCTCTCTCAATAAAGAGACGGGGTGGAAGGAAGGTGAAGTAAACAAAGAAACCTCATCAGGGGGTTCCGTTAATCTTGGATGTGTTTGAGGTAGGGTCTGAATTTATTCCAGGGGGCTTTGAAGAATGGGATGGGGCAAAAGAGAATTAACGTTTTTTATATGGAAAAGAGAGCAGCCGAAAAATAATTTGCTGCTTTTCAAATCCAGCTTAGATATTCAAAGATCCCAAAGATATATTCAATAGAGATTTCAGATCCAAAGTATGAAATATCTCCGTACTCCCTAGGATAACAAAAATTTTGCGGTGCTGCTATGCTAGAGTTTTGCTAGTTATCTTGTAATATCCTGTAACTTTCAATAGTAAATTCGACTATGGTGTTATTGAAAGATAAAGAGGCAAAAGGTTACTTACCAACCGATACCATGAGCTAAGCATCTCCTGCTATCTGTATGGCGTCCATTTCATCTGGAAGCTGCGCTTTTTTGAGTCCTCCGCGGTGGTGCTGTTCGAAATTCATGCGTGAACTGGCGTGATCGGAAAAGGGCGATGAAATGAAGATATCGCCATTTTACCGCTGTGTCTTTTGACAGTGATTTTACGGAAGAGGGTGGCTAAAGTTACAATAACTGGTCTTTATGTTTTAAACTATGAAATAACGAATAATTCAGCAGCGAGAACTTTTCCGCTAAAATTTTCTTAGGCCAAGTAGCTCAAGGTTTCTTTTTCAGTGATCGGAAAAGGGCGATGGGGCTCTAGAATAGACCTTTTAGCTGTTCTAAAAAAGGATGTGGATCGAACGATATTTCATTACATTTTGTAGAATTTCGAATGTGCACAATACTGATGGAAGCTCTAACGCCACTCAATCGAACGTCGTGTATAAAAATGCATAAAAATAACGCTCGATCTAGACTCTTTTTTAGAATAGCTAAAAGGTCTATTCCTGAAGAGTTCAAGAGTGATCTAGCGGCTGTTTGTCAATAAGATTACAATGCCTGCTGCTCTCTATCCACAAAGTAAAACTTTTGAAAATATGCAGCTGCAAAGAGTTTGAAATCTCAGATAAGTGACACCGTCTTATGACTGTGCATATGCACTTGGTTTGTTCACGAATAGGTCCATAATTTGAAATTCACTAGTTTCGAGCAACCAGTCTGCAGAACAGCTCGTTTCGCTAGCACGTATTTCCATAATGCGCTATTCGAATGGAATTTACTCGACGATGAGACAAGAAATTCAAAATCTTTGTTTCAGTTTAAGCATAAATTACTCGAAATTGTAAGACCACTAGGAAACTCAACATACAAAATCTGTGACATTTCAGGTGTCAAACTGTTGACCAAGCTCCGCGTGCATTTGGTGCCCTAAATGAACATCGCTTCAAACATGCTTTTGACTGCCTCAGCCCAGTTTGTTTCTGTGGTAAAGACAATGAAAATAACAAGCATTTTCTCCTGCATTGCCCCCTATACGATGTACTTCGTGGAGATCTCTTTGAGCAGCTCTCTGATCTGTGGATGATGATACTCTTTGTCATCGACTCGCGTTTGGAGATCCATCTCTATGTACTATTGAAAACAGACTAATACTGGAAGCGACGATCTCATTCAGAAAAAAATTCTGGCCGATTTGATTTATACAACAATATCAAACCAGCAGCAGTTACCTATTCCTAGTTCCCCATCTTCGTGTTGGTGCTCTTCTTTGTTTCTCTTGTTTTGTTCCGCATTGCTGAGGTGGATTTCTGGGATAAACCATGCACTACCGGGTGACCAAAAAGAACTTCACTAGCTAGATCATAGCTGGCTCCCTGAAATCAAAAGCTATTGCCAAATGCTTTCTACCACAGTTTAGTTGAAAGGCGTAGCTATCTTTTGAGATGCTGCATGGTCATTTTGAGAGATGATTACCTTCCGAAAAGCCAGATTTCTTTTGAATCCAGGATTACTCATATTGAATGAAAAAATCGCCATCATTTTCCAATCAACATCTTGTGAAAACTTGACGTAGCGATGGATTAGAAGTCGCTTGCAGGAATCTTTTATTTGCAAATGATTTACCTATGTTCCTCATTCAAATTTCATGCTCCAAAGCAAATTCGGAATTCAGCGTTTTTCACACTTTCCAAAACTTGGACTTTAAAGTGAAAGAATGGTCTGAGAAATGAATGAATCTCTATGTTTTTGAAACTGTTTTTTCGGACTGTAAGCATATCTTAAATTAACCAAGCAACATCTCAAAAGATAGCGGTGCCTTTCAGCTACATGCTGATACATTGTTTGTCTTCATAGCATTTGCTTTTAAGAAAATATGTGCACTCTAGCTTGTGAAGTTTTTTTTTGGGTCACCCGGTACAATATTTTTCGCTCGTTTTACAGCTACGAATTGAATAGCTGTAATTTCTTTGACCAGTTATCTGCCTTGGCTTAGTTACTTCGTTGTCGTTTTTGCGTATTGTGTCTTGGTTTTGTGGTTTTGTTCTTTGTTTTTTATTTTGTTTTTTATATAGAAAATTAATTTGATTTTGTAAGTGTCATCCATAGTGAAGCCCTGTGACTTTATATATTTTTTCACTATTGATGGCACAGTGTAATATAACATTATACATTGTAGTTTTTAATCTTGATAGAAAAAAATAATAATTTGAAATGGAAGAATGCAGAGTGAAGACAAAGCTAGAAAACAAAGGATCAAGTGTCCTATTTGATTAGTTCATATTCGGTACTACAGTATATAAAATCAACTGCAAAATCATGGACAAGTTATATAATGGGTAGTGATGTTTCACATGAGTCGTTTCAGTCAGTCATTCCAAGTAATTGCTCATCAAGCACATATTAAATTTGTTCAAAGCATTTTTGAGTGTTTCCTTTATTTCAGTACGAAAGACAAGAAAGGAAGTCCTGAAAAGAGAGGTGATATCGAGACTGCTCATGATACTTGGGAAGATTTATCAGTTGTTGCTGATAATACCGTTTATCCTGAAAATGTGTTACTTGCTTCTGGTATTGCATCTGTTAACAGCTTAGCTTTTGCTGGAACGATTCCTGGCAAGAGAAATTCTGCAGTACTGGAAGGCAGTGTTGCTTCGAAAGGTATTAAGGAGACCCCGTCATGGGGTGTCAGAGCTCCGTTGTTCCCTTGTTGTCTTTCCGTTTATTCATTTCTTCCTTTAAAGATATCAGAAAATTTATCATTTATTGCTGTTAACATTATGTTCTACAAATTTGCTCCTCGTTCCCATATTTTTTTGCTGATGTCCCCATGTTCCCAGTGTAAATATTCTAAGTATCCCGTGTTCCATAAAACCCCTGGCAGGGCCCAATGGCATGTGCATGTCTTGTGATTAATTTTTCGTATTCCTTCATGGCTGTGAATTAGAATGTTGTTCCGTAAATTCGAAAATTATGTCATTTAGTGCATTGACAGCAATTTTTGGTCAAAGGTATCGAACTTGAATTTCTAAGAAAGTCCTTGTCTGCCTTTGTATGGAAAGATTTAATGTAGCTCTAAAGAAATATTTAAGAAAGTATTTAAACGAAAGACTGGGGCCACTAATTCTAACACATTTTGCTTTTCTTTCTGTGTTTAAGTCACATGATTTAAGAATACAGGAGTACCCTGTCTATGAAGCATCTTGCTCATTTTGATCAGCAATCCTGAGTTATGCTGTTTTGGTGTACCAGAGTTAAGAACCGCACTTCTACATGCTTTATTGATTGGATTGATTAATCAGCAAAGCGTTATGCTAAATCTTAGGACAAAAAATTTCGCCAGATGCACCAAAAAGCAATATATTTGACAGCTGCATTCAGATTTGTACTGTGAGCTGTTTTTAGATTGGAGTGAGATTGTTTAAAGAGAGGTCATGCAAACTTCAAAAGAGATGTGTTAAAAACAAGGCTGATGTGCCAATTTTACTGCATTAACTATTAGCCTTGTTAAGACACTGTGCATTTCTATCAGAACATACTGCTTAGAAGTTAATCCGGTATAGGTCTTGTGGGAATGAACATGACGAAAATCCTCAAGAATCACAGGTCAGTTCAACATTGCATGATATTTTCGTGCTCTTGAAATTGAAACGTGTTATTAAGTTTCACACACAAGGCAATATTTGTCATAAATATCTGTATAGTCACATGGGTTCTAAGCGGTAGTTCTCTAGACTGATGCCTTTTCGTCCCTTGTTTCTCTGCGTTCCTTGATCAAGAGGGACTAATAACATTACTCTGAAATAGTGGGCCCACTTTAGGCCCGCGTAGGATGGTTCCGTATTCACCAATCAAATCGCTAGAATTCAGTTTTTAACCAATCAGGGGCCGCTATTCAGAATGTTGTTGTTGTTGCTCTTAAAGAACGGTTGAAGAAGCCTGGAGTTCTCGCAGCTTCGATGGATCTATTTTGCTTCTACAGAGGAAGATTACTGCCTGAAAGGTATGCATTTTGCGCTTTGTAGGTAAACACAACATCATTCTTTGTACTAAAACTTCGCTTTTCAATGTTCGAGCTCTTTAAACCAGATTTTGAAGCGATTTTGTTGAGTGTACGAGAACTCCCACCTTTTTAGGCCATTTTGAAAAAGTGGGCCCATTATATAACCGTAATATTATGAGTCCCTATTGACCAAGTGATATCAGCAAATCAAAGAACGCAGGGAAACAAGGGACGAAAAGGCATAAGTCTAGTAGTTCTCTGCAGATCATTCTTTGAGGTAAGAAGCACCGATATTCGGCCGATCGAGCTATAGAAATCTCCCCTTATGATGACGTTCATCTCGACCTATAAATATATATTAAGAATCTCTCAATAAGCAAGTTGAAACCGATATCAGCCTGATCGATCGAAAGAAATCTTTTCCTATTATGACCAGGGAAAATGTTTATTGTGGTCTATAAGTATATATTAAGAATCTTTCAACAAGAAAGTTGAAGCCGATAGTAGGCTGATCGATCGAAAGAAATCTTTTCCTATTATGACCAGGGAAAATGTTTATTGTGGTCTATAAGTATATATTAAGAATCTCTCAATAAGCAAATCGAAGCCGATAGTAGGCTGATCGATCGAAAGAAATCTTTTCCTATGATGACCAGGGAAAATGTTTATTGTGGCCTATACACACATATGTTAAGAATCTTTCAATAAGCAAGTTGAAGCCGATAGTAGGCTGATCGATCGAAAGAAATCTTTTCCTATTATGGCCAGGGAAAATGTTTATTGTGGCCTATGAGTATATATATTAAGAATCTCTTAATAAGCAAGTTGAAGCAAACCAATCTTGACTAAAATCATATGAATGACTTCCTAAGTTCTGTGTGACAGTTCCTAAGATGTGGCTTTTCCTAAGATATTCATCCTTTTTTTCTATATCAAATTCAACATTAAAACATTCAACAAGTACAACCACTGTGAGGCTCATTGCAAGAAAGGACACGAAGTCAGCGAGTTCCCACAATGAGTGACACTTAACAATTATCTAAAAAATTAAACGATATTCATTGATTGACATTAAAAGATATTCATTCTTTCGCGGGAACAGACTGATCGACTTTCAAAAGAGATCATCTCTAACTTAACAAAACTAGTTTATTTATATATGACATATATAAAGTCTGTCTCAAATAGATGCCATTTAAAATTTGCTTCAACGCAAAATTGCTCATGCAAGGTATTTTAATTGCTGTTATTTGCGGGCCTTTTCACGTGATACCTAGCTTGATACAGATTGTCGTCCCTTCAAATTACGAGGAACGGTAGTCTGTCCCCTGTTCCCAGAAAGCTACCCGCATCTAATTGCCAGAATTTACCTTCGATTCCACTTTTATGATGATATTCGTGGAAAATTACAAGTGTTGACTATTTTTGTCAATTTCAGCAAAACCCACCTATGTGTGAGGAGAATCTGCCGAAAAAGGACCATTGTTTAGAAGCGTTTTTGGCCAAAAGCCCACCCATATGGATGAAAAATACCCATGCCCAAATATTTATAAGCCCCCCCCCCCCTGAAGGCTAGTCTGCTCGTACGCCATTATTTCACGCTTTACACCGCTATATGTTGTAGTAGACGTCTTAGATCAAGAAAATGCTTGAAATAATGTGATAATTTTGTCATATCTCATTCTTGAAGAAAATATAGAAAAGATCCCTGCAACCGAAAGCACATCAAGACTGACTGCTATCAAGATCAAAGTTTGGAACTTTGTAAGTAAAGAAAATTGTAAGCAATATATACCATCATTGGTACTAACCTATGCTTACAATGATGAGTGCATTTGCAATTTTCTGGTTGCGTAACTGTTAGCTTCTTGTTCACTAAAGTCAGAGCTATATTCAGTTTGCATCAGTGACGTAGGATGGCTTTACTTGACTCGGGTGTGGGTGCGGATATGGATGTAACCCCTGAGAAACAAGGTATTGACAGATATAAATGCCGATTTGTTGAAACCGTAGCCATTTTTATTGCAAGTTTCCAAAATTTTTACCCGTATTGATACAAAATGTTTAGACTTACTGTAACTCCGTCATTGTTGATTTCCTGGCGAAGAATTTTGTCGAAAAATTGAGCTTCTCAACAGTTGTGTTTTTATCTTCTTCCTTCGGTTGGCATGATAGTGGTGTGGTTTACACACCATCGTCGTTGTTCACAGCAATCATCTCTGATGAGACATGACCCTTATCTCTGCGGATTATAGGAAACAGGACACAAGATGGCAGCAATATGCTCTTTGAGTAGCACACCCCCAGCACCCCAGATCATTAAGTTCATTTTTGATAAATATTCCCACTGGTACAAGGGCTTGTTTATTTGAAATCAATTTTATGTTCTCCTTGAAATTTAATTCGCTGCCACTGTAAAATTCCATCTCGAAGTTTGCAAAAAATGCTTAATATATTTTTCGTGAGACTGTAATTTTTATAGAAGTTCATTCTTTGTTGGAAAGTTGACTTTCAGTGGTGTAAAAATTCTTTGATTTGATAGATTCCAGTACCTCATGAAAATAAGAACTATTGGCAACCATTTTATCAAGGTAGTGGTTTGCCTGCGTACAGACAGTGCCCAAGAAGAAAGTGCAGTCTACCAAATGCCGCTTACTTTGGGGCAGTGCACGCTTCAGCCTTTTTTCGCAATGGTGGTAGCCAAGAAAACTTATTACTGTAACAGTCAGTAATATCACGTGCCTGAGAAACGGTGAAGCAATCGGATTTGAAGACATCTATCATTTGATTGATTCTCAGGTTTCACTTTGCTTTCTAAGCAAATATCACCAACATGATACACCTTTTCAACTAAGCGGCCTCGTTTTCGAATGTTTCAAAATTTCTTTAGCTTGCTTCATGTTAAATTTATGACCCCAGATTCACAGTAAGCACACTAATGATAGTCTATTTGCAAATTTTGATGATCTTAGTGTTAACGATTTTAATTTCATGAGAATAAAAATTTAGAAATCTTTTTGGATTTGAATGTGAATGATTACGAGAGTGTAAAGTTGCACCCTCGAAGATTCTCATGGTCAAATCCTTTACCAATTCCCAAATGTTTTATCTCTATAAAATCAAAATCGCAGACTCTAGTAATATGAAAATTTGCAGTTACACTAAACTAATTGTGCTGAATCCAAATCCGTGGTCAGAAATTTCGTATGAAGAAATTTTCAAAAATTAGCAAAACGAGGCCGTTGGCTGAAAATAATTATATCATAGATATTTAGGCACGACGTCCTATCTGCTAATTACACATATTTGAAAAAAGAAAAACCCTATTTGATTACAGTTAATGTTAGCAAGCCTAATAGGCTGCTCTTCCTTGGGGTCTTGCTTTAATTGCTATTTGAGGTAGATGAGTACGGCCAGTCCCCTCACAACTCCACAACTCTCCAAGTAAAGTAGGTTGTTGTCAGATACGATTTGTGTTTATTGAAAACATCGAAATCAGGTATAAAGTCTGAACAATCATCTCATTGAAGGTTCATGACCGAGCTGCCGACTTTCTCGATGATGAAGCTGGTGATACTGAAGTAGAAAAAGAAGACGACCCACTTGCAGTGAAGACGTAAGGACCTTCAATACTTCATCTTCATACTTTTTTCTATTCTTACGTTTGCATTGGTGAGCACAATAGAGATACTACATAACTGAAGTACTAAGATTGATTAATAACTCAATGATAATAAAGCCAATCATGTGCCAAAACTTTTGAGTTCAAAATTTGAGATCATGTTACTAGGTTTCTTTTATCAAAGTAAAAATGTAAAGAGTTCTCAGAATAATTCACATCGACTTTCTTTTTAGCCTCAGAGAAAACGTATCAAGATTCTGTAAGTGATGTTATTTTTATGCTCATTTCTTGATGATCAACATTTTGACAGTAACCTGTGTTATTCAAACTGTTTCTAGTAGGATAAATGATGATTACTTGTCGCATACTGCTGTATATTTGTGTTATGATATGATGTGATATTTATATAAATGATATGTGATATATGATACATGATATATGAGATATGATATGATGTGTGATATATGATATATGATATATGATATGAATTGCTTCGCGTTCTTGTGATTTATTTTTGTCGCTAGATGGGGGTTCCTCATTTTTAAGGTCAATTAGCTTCCATGAACTTCACCGCAGCATTGAGAATTTCCAGCTGTCGAGGGTTGTTGCCTCGCTTCTGAGACTACACTGCAGCCTCGTTCCAGAGGTCACACATAAACGTGTTCATCTCCGTCTCAGAATTTTACATCGATGTCCATAAGGTCCAGATTGAGCAGAAAGGGAGAATGTTGTTGTTGTTGTTATTGTTGTTGTTGTTGCTGCTATTGTTGCGATATCTGGGACTATGTCGTGAGTCTAGCCAGAAAGTACGGCAATATAACGGTACAAGAACGCCCATTCACACAGTTTTACGATGTATCATGTGACAACTAGTAAGGCTACGATTGGTTCATTAAAAGACGCCAAAATATGATTTAGACGGCTTAGACCTTGTTTTGCCATTGTTTTACGTCTACTCGTTTTTCTCATAGAATCAGGTCACAGGGCCAAAGTGATATAACGGTGTTATACGTGAAAACGAAATGCAGTAACATATTACAGCGTGATTAACCCTTTGCTTTTGAAAAGACACAGCCCATTAGAAGCGCCCTGTTTCACGGAAGCCAATGTTTCCTGTGTTTCTTGTGTTTGATAGCCTAATGATTCTTTGAAGATCACGACAATGTACTACGATAGTAATGACAGACCTAACTGTGGCTCTATCAAGCGGTCAGCGGTGATCACGGACATCAGCGCATGCGCGATATTGACATTACAACAAAGATGTCTTATTGCTACATAGCGAGTTATTATTGTTTTCATGATCACTTCATTTAATTAAAAGGCAATTTACCTTCAAATTTTTCATGCAGTTTTAACTGTTTTGGAAGTTTCATGATTTTGGGGAAAGTAGATGACACTTACATGAAGGTATTTTGCCTGCTTTCTAGTAACCACAATCTTATATGTTGACGTTTATGTAGAAGTTAAATAAGGAAAAATAGTATTGTACTGAAGTGTATCTTTTCCTATTTTAGCGGATGGTATCTTGCCTATAAGACGTTTCGTAACAGCTTTCAGGAACATGCTACATTGGAAAAATCCTTGGTTTTCACTCTCTGCTTTTGCCGTATGTTGATTTGGCTATATTTTCTGTCAATCATTGGCAGATAAGTGATCATCACACATGAAAATTCAATATTCGTAAGATCCCGTATTCAACCAGTATACATTGCACGTGCAATTTTGAGCTGGCATTTGTTGTTCCCATTTTCATGGCCCTTTATAAAAGCGACAACAAACATGAGCCAGCAGATGACACGTGCAAGGCATATTGGTTGAATAAGAGTCGTTAGAATGATATGTGAAGCTGTTCCTTCATAGATGTTAATTCTAAAATGTCTGGCAAAGCTCATTGGTTGAAAATTTGCGGTGATCAGTGAATATGTTTCAAAGGTATTTGGTCATTTACATGGGTGACATATTACGTTTTGCTATTAATACTCAAAAAGGAAGGAATGGATCTAGTATCGTGAAGCTGTCCAGATTGTTGATCGAAATATTGATCGAGAAAATTGCGAAAAAGATGTTAACGTTGTTTATAATTTTATACAAATACGATATGCATGTTCCATCGTTTCGATTGATTTTACGTGTATTTGATTTGATCTTCTGTGGTCAGAATAGGTCAAAGACTTCATTTCTATACCCGATAAATCCAAAAGAAGAAGGTAGACGATTTGTCCAAGACCTGTGATTCAATTGCGTAGATAAAATCTTTTATACCGGAGAGAATACATGACAACGACATGCCTTTCTCAGAAGCTTTCTTCAAATTATGGCTCGCCACAAAATATTTTCCTTTGATATTTCCCGTTCAAAGAAACGCAGGATTGCCCAAACACCTTTGAGGAAGAAATAGTTGCCATGCTTATTGACAGGAAGTCGAATATTGCTGAAGGAAATAAATCTCATTTTGCAACTACCGTAAAAGCTCTACTTAACCCCCTCTCTGTTAAGCCTCCCTCTCTGATGAGCCCGTCCTCTCTGGGCCAAAATTTGAAATAAGCCCCCTCCCCACTTATGTCAAGTTCCAGAAATTACCAACGAGGCTCCATTCATTTAGCCAAGCAAGATTAAATGTTAATTTTTATATGGTTTGAGATAAAACTGTGACGAATATTGTATTTGACTCGTAAAAGTGTGTGTTAAACCTGCAAAGTGTGGCGTAAAAGAACTAGCATGCTATCATTTATATCCATCTAATTTTATTTATGAATAAGCCCCCCCTCTCTTCGATAAGCCCCCCCTCTAGAATATCTAAAATTAAGTAAGTCCCTTGGGGGCTTAATAGAGATTTAACGGTATTCTCGTCTCTTTAAATGAACCAAAACACTCTTAAGGCGGCATTACACTATCATATTCACGTAAAAGTTGCTCCACATCGTCTTTAATCCGATAATTTCACACCTTTATAATTGCCCATCACTGAAAAAAATTTGATCAGAGATCAATTTTTTTTTCTGCGCTATAACTTTTTCAAAGGAGCCGACAAATGACCTGATATGATTGCCTACATGAAGTACTACATTGTTGCAGTGAAATCTTTTGGCGCCCTAGGTTTCTTCCTGTTCTTCTCTTGAAAGGAGATATCAAGACTAAGGGTATGTACTCATTGACTGCCACATTACATCATCATCGGTGTTTGATTTCGATGGTATAGCTAAAAGTAAAGTTTATTTTTTTCGCATTTGCTAAGCTTTAGGCCATCATATATGGTCTACATCGGTCTTCATGTTTTTTATAAGAAACTTGGATTAGGCCATAGTACTAAAAGTTTCTTAATTTGACATATAAATTTTGACCATTTTAGTGCTAAAAGTCTCTTAATTGGTTTCTTATTTTTTAATGCAGAATTATCAATGTGGTCACTAATACTGCTGCAGATATGTTCCTTGACATTTAAAACAACATATAGGAATAAACAGTGTTCTGTTACGTTGAAAACACAAATGGTTAGTTGATATTGCCCAAGAATAAAGGTTCAACGATACATTTGCTATAATATCCATGCTTTTAAGTTTTAAAAGTTTTTGAATACTTCTCAGACATAGTACTAGAGTTTCTTAAAATTTTGGCTATCTTAGTACTACTTTCTTATAAGCCAGTTTCTTAATAAAAAATGTTTAGGCCTAATAGGATCCAAATGTGTATATTCGGATCCATCTCGATTAGGTTCCTGGCATAAACACAAAGAATGGCTCTAATGTTGCAATCAATGAGTACATACCCTCGTTCTTTATATCTCCTTTCAAGATGTTGTTGAAAGTGTCTGTGAAGGTATTGATTCGCCATGGGAACGGAGTAGAACAGGAAGAACCATAGCGGGCCAAAAGATTTCCCTCCAACATTGTAGTACTTCACGTAGGCAATCGTGTTAGGTCATTTGTCGGCTCCTTTGAAAAACTTGTAGCGCAGAAAAAAGATTGATCTCTGATCAAATTTTTTTTCTGCGATGGCCAATTATAAAGGTGTGAAATCATTGGATTAACGACGTTATCCTTCAACTACGAGCAACTTTTAAGGCGCTTTACACTATCATATTTTACGATCACAGAAAAAATGTCGAGCAACTTTTACGTGAATATGATAGTGTAATGCCGCCTTTAAGAGTTTTATATGCCCAGGGTTGTGTCCTAAGCTCTTATTTTCTCGTAGCATTTCTTTAACTAAAAACTGTTGAAATTTCTGGCTTCCTTTGAACGGCATCTTTTTGAGAAATTTTTGATGCCAGCTCGAAAATTCAGCTGAAGCATCAAGCTGGATATTCATTTTTGAATTTATTGTCTTAGCAACACAAAGCAATTTGTAATCAGCACACTGAAATCAAAGCTTTGCTATATATTCCTGATGGATTATATGACTGCCAACACATTGAACTTTCTTGCGATTCACCCAGCATTATTATTCTGGGGTAGCTCCATCATGATCGTGCATCAGTAACTGACCACAGTCTCAGCCTGTATATCTAATCTTCATTCCACCAAGCATATCTCAATGTGCGAGACTGATCAATGCATCTGTGCCAGCTTTTTGTCTTCGGTAATATTGCCATTATCTCTTATGTAGATTTATTTGTATTCCATCTGGATTGGTTGCTTCATACCATTGGTGCTACTTATTGCCATCATAAAGCTATCAATTAACTTTTTGTATGCAAAGTAAGCTCTTTGTTCTTTGTTAAATATTTAATGCACAAATTTGACACAACTTTGTAAGCAAATGAGATTCCGGGACGATGTTCCGCTGCGAAACTAGTGTGCCAGAGATTGCGTTGAGTTGAGTGCAACTTTCTTTCAAGTCATATTGAAACTACAGTGTGCATTATGGATGAAAATACCCTTCTTTGTTTCAGTACTTTGTCCCAAAGGGCTCCTTGTGTAGAAAATAACCAATATATATGCATCAAAAAACGTTTAAGATAGCTAATGCCTAAATTTCATTGTACGATGACTGACTTGTGCTTCTTAGTGGGGTTCCATCTTTCCAAGTCAATTTGGTATTAGGCTTTTAGGTATTAAAAAAGATGGATTGAGAATGGAAGAATCACTGTATTTTCCAATCTTTTTTATGATGGAAGTTATAACTATGCCGAGGAAGCAGAATCTCGAAGATTGCTTGTCCCTTGAAAGTTTTGCTGATAACCCTTTTGTGTTCATAAGGTTTGCTTTTTCGAAGCTAGGCACGAGCTGCCTTTTGATTATTATCTTGTTGGTCACTCGTTCATAGTTTTAATTGTTGACCTTCTGTTGATGAACAGCTCATATGCTCTTTGAATTGCTTCTACGTGATGCTTAAGAACCCACTTGTCCTTTCTCTGTAGAGGGATTGCACAAAAGTTTGGTTATAGCGAAAAGGCAAAAGATACGGAAGAGGTATTATTTTTATTTTAAGTTCCGGGTACCGGTTATGCAGAGTATGTAAAAATAACGACCTGTTGGAAAATTTAACGAAATCTCCGAAAGGAAATGGTTGATGCAAATAAGACAATGACTTGCCTAAAGATCCGTTCACTTACGTTTTACTTCACTTCACTTGACTTTCAATTGTGTGCTTTCATTTGGTGTATGGTACTTGGCAGCAGAGATCGCTAGGGAGTTCCCAAGAGAGAAAAAGTGATCCTTGGTCACAGCAGGCTGTCGCGTTTCTTGCGGAAAATCTTTTTATTTACATCAAATCTTTTCATTTACATCAAATCTTTTCTTTTTAGAAGGAAAAGATTTTTGACCTGTTGTCTTTTTACATGCATTCTGTTACTGGAAAATGAATGCGTCTACTGACTTATAGTTGGAAGCTATTTTCCGTAGATGTTCTCGGATAAGAGTGTAACAAAACTTTATATCTTTAAGGATAAGACAGATGTATCAAGCTGGTCTGAGAGATACCAACTGGTTTTGCAAATAGCCAGGAAAGTGCAGGTAGTACTTCGTTTCTGGTTTCTCTTAAGGTCATTACTTAGGCGTGGTATACTTTGAGAATTCAGTTCAAAGCTTTGTGAAATGAAATTGAATTCCATACTGTTTCAAATGTTGTTCATTTCTGAATTTACTTGATCTTTTCTTTCATTATACAGAATACTTTGGGAAGCCTCGCTGATAATCTCGAGAAATTTGAAAGGTTTGTCTTTCCTAATCATGCTACCTTATTGTTAACGTTGACTGAATTGAATCAACCGTTTTGTCAGAGCCTCTGATGATACTTTGCTGATTTCTTTGTTTTTATTTCTACTGTTGTTGAAACATCCCAGTAGCATTAATAGCCATAAACTCTCATTTTTTGTCTACCCTGTCAGATCTTTCATTACGAAGACCAGTTATGGCTGCACACGAAGTACAGGCTCGTCGTGTGCCAAATAACAATGTCAAAGACAATGATTTCACAAATCCATTGTCAGGCTAGCTGTTTAACTTGCTTTAAAAACTAAATACCATTTTCAAGAGATTCTCGCTGATTTGTCACTAATGAGTAACTTTTATTGCTTTCAATGAGGAAACTAATGCCCCATTCACACTGCAAATTAAACCATCTCAGTCAAAACCAGGTTCTCGAATGGGGCTTTCTGATTGGTCAGTCAAACAAATCGCGTCATTTGATTCGTTGAAATTTAAACTGGTTTAACTAAAGCTGGTTTAATTGTGTCATAGTGAATGCAGTATAAGACGTAGAGATCTTCATATCAAGTGCATTCTGTTTCCTCAAAATTGATTTCTTTAGTCAGATGAGCTCATGATCCATATGATAACAGCAGCGAAACGAAGTTCTGTATTTTTGCTGCTGATGACCCTTGGTTACCGCACAGTATTGCTAGTGTCAATAGCAACGTGGAGCAAACTTGCTTGGTCGTCGCAAGACCGTCGGGAATTCCTTTCGATCTGCTACAATAGCGATAACATAACAATTGTAACAACAATTGTAACATTGTCATTGAAACAAGGTTTATATTAATCAAGAGCAAGATATTTATCCGGACGCAATGTCTTCAACTTCAGAATTTGTTGGTAAATGGACAATGAAGCTAGTTTCTGAAGAATTTATTTTTATAGGCAAGAACGTTTTCCAGTGATCCCAATTTCTTAAAATTCCTGTTTCTTTACTTTTCATTTCTCAGTCTATTTACCTGGCGTCATGACGAAGCATCAAAAAAGTTGTACACTGGCCTATGGATTGCTTTCTTGGCTACATTGATTCTACCAACAAGATATTTTTACTTACCTTTTGGTGAGCAGTAGTATTTATGCTCCTGTTTATTTCTGTATCTGTGCTTCCCTTTCACATCATTCCTCATTATTTACTTCGTTCAAACAAATCTTTAAAAAATTTATCAGTAGATTTCGAATGTGTGGCAGCTTTCATTTAGGCTATAAAATATTCAGACGTCTAAAATGGAAGTAAATCGAAGTAGAATTTGTCAAGAACGATCGTTTTATAGGAAGTGCATTCTACTCGATTCCATTAATAATTGCTCCTCTCTTTCTCGTTTTTGGTTACGTTATTCTATCGAGTAATTAAGTAGAGTGTGTTGGGGGGCTTAGCGTGGAAATTAAATGGGTTTCGTCGGCATTATTTGGAAGTATCCTCTCTCCCTTCGCACTGTTTCTTTACAAAATGAGATTGTCTCATCGAATCTGTGGAGACTAAATTAAAAGTGCAATTCAGAGATTTCCAAATTGCCAATCTGACGTGAGTTTTAAATAATGGCGGAGTTTCATTTGTGCACCAAAGGGCCAGGGAAGAAATTCTGTGTTGCTCATATTGCAGAGCCACTTGAGATTAGGAATTTGGAGCTTGGTTTGGTATTGTGAAATAAAACAGAAGTCGCGAAAACAAACCAGTGACAATTGTTGATTCCCAATTATGGTCGTTAATTGTACCAGACCAAGGGCGTATTCTTTTGGGGATCTGAACTCTGAGTAGTGTTCTAAAGACAGTAGAGTGATGTGGCTTAATTTTAGTCTGATGTGGCTTAATTTTATTTCGGGTCTTTTTACTTTTATCACAGCGGTCGTAAGTTGAAAATTTGATTCATGGATGTGGGTAATAAAATCTATACTTCTAGGAGTTGTATAAGTAAAATCGAAGAATCATTGGAAAATTTCTAGAGATTCAATTTCCAAATTATCACTGGCCTAAACTTAAATTATTATCTGACAGCATAGGAAACTTTCAGTTGAGCCAACGTACAATTGTTTCATCAGCATATCATCATGTACCTCACGTTCAATCATTTGGAAAGCTGTTAAGGGTGTTTTTGTAATATTTTGTCTTTCGGTGGATGTCATTTCGATTATTTTGCAATAATGAATAATAATAATCATAATAACGAATTTTTAATAGGATAAAGAATCCAACAATTACGAAAATTGCCGTTATCAATGTTTGTCCTGTAAAAAGAAAGGTCCTTAAAAAGAAAACATACATACGTTACAATTGGAGGTCTTAAAAGCAGATTTATGTTATTGACATGGTAAAATCTTACACATATATATTGATTATAGTCTACCTAGTTTGTAGTACTATCCATGTTAAAAACCTCCAGAAATAAATGACGGAAATCTACAAGTCAACCAAAAACTAAACCATCATATTTATGGCAATTTCACGAGAGGAAAGAAGTAACGTATGACCTAAGAACTAAAGACCTGTGTAAACTTCCAAAGATCAAGAAACGTTATGGCGTGGAGTCACTTTCAGAGGGAGTTTCCTCTGGGACACACTTAGTGACAAAATCAAGCAAAGTCCATCCCTTGCAGCATTTAAGAATCAAATAAAATCATGTACTGGTGACAAGTGCACCTGCAGACTATGATTATAACGTTTTTGTTTAGACATATACGGTACATCTTTTATATTATCAAATAGTTTACATTACAGTTGGAACGAATTAGTACCATGTACTAGGTTAAACTCAACTTTAAATAATGTTAATGATGATGATGATGATGATGATGATGATGATGATGATGATGATGATGATGATGATGATGATGATGATGATGATGATGATGATGATGATGATGATGATCCCTAAAATCGAATACAATGGCATATCCTTGCAGTAAATGGTACTTCATTAAGAGTCTTTGAAATTTTGGGGTTATTTTGGTCTATTGGGACTGTAATTTGGGTCTATTTGGGCTCGAGTCGCCTTGCGCAAGAATTGACAATGGCTCCCTAAAAAAGAATTATGTGTTGAAAATGTTGTTGTGCTTGGCCAAGCTCGTTGAAGTCATGGCAATGCCGCGTACTCTTGTTATGCAAATCCCAAATGAAAAGAGTTTACCATACTTAGTTGTATTTTGAATGTCTGTAGACCCGTTCATTCACAAAACAATGCTCTCTACCATTTCTCGGAAGTCTACCGTTTCAGAAGATGCCCAAAAGAATACGCCCTAAGTGACCTGTCTCAAAAATTTAGGGCTAAATGTATGAGTGAATACGGTGAATAATGAATGCAAGCAAGAAATTTCATTGGGCCTACGTCTTTCCACCATGGATGAAGTTGGCGAAAAGAATTAATTCGACTAACTAAGAGGTATAAAGTAAAATGTGGATTGTTGATGTTGCCCCCCCCCCCGTTTTTTAGACCTTAACTTGATTACGACATCTTACTTGGAAAGGAGGCACTCGATTTTATTGTCTATCGGAAGATTTTAGTCCCTGTTTCGAATTTGTTTGGTTGAAATTAAAACGTCAGATTAAAAACGTGGAACAAATACAAATAATCATGTCATCAACCTACCAAACGTTAACCAAGGAAATTTTCAACCATTGTATTTACACTTCATAATCACTAAGTCCCCTTATCTCTCTTTCTTTCCCATGTAAATTTGTTTCACATTGTTTCTCATTTAGTCTTATTGGGCACACATCTATCCAAATCTGAAATCGAATCTCCAGTTCACCCATTTTGTGAAAAGACTTGCCTGTCTAAAGTTAGCCGGACATACAAAGTGAAACAGATCTTAGTAATTATCAGTTAAAATCATTTATGTGTATCCGTCGTACCTGCAATAAAAACTGATATATATATATCATAATATAAGCACTGAAATAAACAAAAAAAGCGCGAAAGACCGAATTGATGCCTGCTTTCTTTAGTTGTCAACCCTCTTCTTTCATCGTACATTTAATGTTAGATTAGTTGCACATTCTCTATGTTAATGACTGCGGAGTTGTCATTGTGTCCTACACTCCGTGGCGTAGTCCTTGTCGTCTAGTAATGTAGTTTGTAGATAGTGTCTTAAGTAGTTCGTTTTTGAAAAATATATATTGAATATTAAAATGGTCTACTAAACCATGTCAAAGTTAACATGCAAACCTGTTCAGCTAAAGAATTGGGAAATCCATGGTAGATTCTGGAATGGGATGTCATTTAGGGTGAGCTTAATAGGGAGTGGGGCTTACTTATAGTTTTGGCTCAGGTGGAGGGCTTATTAGAGAGTTGAGCGTAATAAAGAGTGGGCTTAATAGAGTTTTTTTATGGTATTGCATAGGTGCTCACGTTGTGAACGTGTTTGTGAAAACTTAAGAGTACATAGATCATGACTACATTAAAAGTTATTCTAAAATCGATGATACATTCTCTTAGATCACTTATGGTTGACCAATCTGCTGTCAAAAAAATGCATTTTTGTCCGAAATGTTTCTGTTTGTTTACGCCGTAGATTAATGATATCTGTCTGATGGATTGTTGTCTTATTTGTTTGATTCATGCAATTCCCCTACAACTAAGGATGCCTTTATGTCCAAAAATGAAGCTTTGCCTGAGCGAAAAAGTTTACTTCGAGTTGCGTTGTCAGTGAAACTTACATCATTAAGAGTGATTTGCTTATAGTCAGTCTCTCAACGTGCTATTCATAGTTAAATGTTTCTGATTCGACCAACCAACCATCGTCCCCAAGCGTAGAGCTGAAGACGGATTGGGACACTTTCATTTTGGCTTTTTATGAAAAATTCATTTTGATAACTGCTGTTTTTATATGAATGCAAATTTTCAGTTTTTTTCATAATTTTGTGATTTGTACAGGTTTCGGAATCGGAATAAAGTTCTTCATCATTGGACCTATATACAAAAGATTTCCCAAGGTTTGTGAGCTTCTCTAGAACAACATAGTTAGTAAAGTTTTTAAAGATATTCTCTTAAGATTATTGATTGATTTTTTATCTTCCATGTTTTTAAAGTTATTTAGAAGATGATATGTACAATCATGAACCTTGCATTTGTCAGAATCCTACGCGAACAGTATTCCAAACTTATCTGACAATGCTGCAGGCAATTAGGTAATTAGATGTGTGGTGAAGCACGTTTCTGATTATTTAGCGTTGCTCTTCATTGCAGTCACAACTTCCCGCATTCCTCTGACTGTATTAGATCAATTCGTGTTTTTCTTGCAGCATTCAGCTGTTTTCTCTCGAGTTTCAGGTTTATTTCGGTTGTTGTTCTTTTTCAGCAGCTAACAGTTCTTTCCAAAGATGACAGTGTTTCTGCTGCACGATTGGGCCTCGTACGACGAGTCCGTTATTCAAGGGTATCTCATGATTAGGATGGTAGACTGACAGTGCGAATAACGTGAATTTATAGAATGAGTCTCCGCGATCGCACAAAGGTCCGCAACCTTCAGGAACATTGAAGGCCACGTCGCCAGTTACCAGTTTTTTCAAAATCTTCCTTGGTTTTACCACTGGAGTCCTCGTCAGATTGCCCATAGAGCTTTCTGACTCGTATTTATTTCTCTAAATTTGTAGGTTCAAAAAAGATATGATAATATTGACAGGTTGTGGAGTGAACTACCAACAAGGGAGGAGGAACCTGTAAAAACATCGAAAACAGAAGAAGTCGAGGCTGCAGCTGAGAGCAACGGATTGCATTCACCGACCATAGATAGTGACGGGGACGTAAGTGTTTTCTGATATGAAGACAGTGTTCAGTATTATCATTCATCATTCTGTTGTTCAGCATTATCATCCATGATTCCCCGACACCCAATGTGAAACTGATTCCAATGCTTGTGAGAAGGAATTGTTTATGCGTCGCCTTTTGTTATTGTATTTGATTGTGTATTTAGGTTTGATTTAGTTGCCTGTCTTTATGTTATAGCAATGTGGTTCTCATGTTATTCTGCTCCTCGTGGTAATGTCCTCGTAATGTAGTCGAGTACTTCGTGTGTGAACGTTTTTTGGACACCCAGCATAAAAATATTTCTCGATCCAGAGACTCGTAAGCTGAAAAAGGATAGAATGACTCAAAAGTCTATTTCATCGGATCATTCACTCAGCGCTATGACTTATTTTTGAGTGATCAAAGAGAATAATTCGTCATTAAACATGACAGAAATTTTTATGACGGAGGTGGTTATTTGTTTATGTCTTTCTTGATGGCAGATATCTCGTCCTGGTTCAAAGGGTTCTGGTCACGCTCGAAATGAATCAATGGATTCAGACAGTGGAGGTCTTACGTGGAGTTCTATTGTATTTTGTGATCGATTTCACTTGCCTCAGACTGAAGTTCAATTAATAGGTTAGTTTACAGTTTCTTTTATTCTGTAAATTGGAACATCCTTAGGAAAACACGGGCAGAATGTAAAAATTTAGTTTATGTCTTGCAATTTATCTCCAAAGAAAAACCCAGCCCTCGTTACGCTGGGTATCAAATTCTGTAAATTGCTATTGCATTTGCTTTGGATTGTTTAATTAATGGTAACTTTAAACACACTGGTTTTACTTTACAGGTTTTTGATATCACAATTAATTGCATTACTGCAAAGTCTCTCCTTGTTGAAGAAAGTATTCGTGAATATAGTTGAAAGCAATCAAAGCCATCATAAATTGTACATTAGTCATCAACAGAGGAAACATGGCTAAGTGTAAAAAAAGAAGAGAGATGAAATATGATAGTGCAAAGCGCCTTAAAAGTTTCTCGTAGTTGCGCAATGACGTTTTTAATCTGCTAATTTCACACCTTTATAAATGGCCATCACAAAAGAAAATTTGATCAGAGATCAATTTATCCCTGCGATTCAAGTTTTTTAGAGGAACGGACAGATGACAGAACATGATGGCCAACGTGAAGTACTAAATTTTTGAAGGTAAATCACTTTAGCGCACTAGATTTTTTCTTTGTGAGGCCTCAGTTTGCTCACGACGAGTTTCGAGTAGATGCTTCCTTTAATCCCTACAACTCAGTCAAGGCTTCATCCAGCATCCCTTTTCTCCCCTTCTTGTTGATATTTGCTTTAAACTTAACCTTTTTTTCACCTGGGGGATGGATTCCACCCCCCAAACATTTTTCTTTGGCCATGCTGAAATATGCAAAGCATCATTCCAAAATTCTGGCACTTTGACTTCACATCTTTACTATATCGAACGATGAAGTTTTCAAGATTCTAAATATATCACCTGAACTTTGGCAAACAATGATTTACTTAGCAGTTAGCAAAACTTGTATAACTTTTTTCAATGGTTGCAGATATTAATCCCAAATATGATGGAAATTATGCTTACACGTGTACCAAATGATATTCAACTCAATTTGAAACAAAAATCTAAATTAAGTCTTCATTCTATTGTTTTAATCATGATACTGGTAGTCAAGATAATCATACCTTAATTTTTGCTCATTGTCTTAGCAACGGAAACAATAGAGTTATTTTGATTTAATCTCAGGATTCTGATTGTTTGTATCAAAATCCACCTGCTTATCAAGTTTGATGATGCAAAGAAGAACAGCGGGGTGGAATCCACCTTCGCCTTCAGATATCGACCACTTCAAAGATCCCAGAAGAGATAGGGTTAATGCACTGCTAAGCAAAAGTGCACAGAATGCCTTTTGTCGATCATCGTCATCCATTTTGCAGCAGTTTACCTTTTCAAACATAGTGTGTCATAACGATGTCCTTTCAAACGATTTAGTACTTCATGTAGGCAATCTTGTCACGTTATTTGTCAGTTCCTTTGAAAAACTTGTATTGCAGAGAAAAATTGATTTCTGATTAATTTCATTTTCTGTGATGGCCAATTATAAAGTTGTGACTAAGCGGATTAAAGATATCGTCGTGCTATTACGAGCAAATTTTGAGATGCTTTACACTATCACATTTTGTGATCGCAGACAAAATATAGAGTAACTTTTACTTGAAGATGATAGTGCAATGCCACCTTAAAGCTTGATATAACCAACGTATGTGTGTGGCCCCCGATTATTGACACAGAGCTCCCCACCTTGAAAATTAGCATGCAACCTATAACAGTACCCCAAGACCAATTTCCCTTACAGTTTAACTACTCCTTTAATTGTTAGATTATAAAGCTTAATGATGTAATCTTTCAATGGGATCAAGCTTGAAAATATTTCAAATGCATCTCCTTCATTTACTAAGTCCTTTTGAGTTTAGGTGTGAACGTAAATGAACGGAATGTAAGTCAAACTCTATGAATGTACAGGTCTAAAGCTAGCCTATTGTGTTTTTGATACCAGGACCATACTGAGCAGCTCATAGCTCAGGAAAAACTGGCGTGTGTAGATGCTTTTTTAGTTTGCTTATGTGTCATTCCACGTTGCTCCTTTCATTCACTTTAACTTACTGTAAAAAGTGTGCTCCATTATTTTAAAGTGTGTAGCAAATTGATAGTTGTTCATTGCGATTCTTGCTTTATCAACAGGTTGGGAAGATGGCCGCCGATGTACCTTGCTCAACAAAGATAGTCCACTCTCTAATATGAAGCACGGTCGTCTCTATCTTACTAGAAAGTTAGTTGCGCTGATTTTATTTTCAATTATCTTCATGCTATAATAGAAAGAAAGTGTAAATTTTATTGCATCTTGCCTATGAGGGATATGTTAAACAGGTTATGAGCCACCAGAGTTACATATGTAATTTCAGATGGCCAAAGCAGAAATTCTTCTTTGTACCATCGGAATTGTGACATTATTGATATATCAATAAATTCTCTCAAGATAACTTCATAGTTTCCAGGAAAAAGTTATGCTTATCAATGCTTACTGCATTCGTAAAAGTTTTTGAATTGTTTTATGAGCCTTTTTTATTTGTGCGTACATATGTTTTAGCAGGGGAATCTTTGAGCAGAAAAAAATATTTGTGTTGAGGCGATTTTCTTTATTTATTTTCTATACTAGCTACCTGTGCTTTGAAAGAAATCAGTTCCATTCTAAGAAGAACTTTGCATTGCGGCTACATGATATTGTGGAAGTTCATAAGGTAATGTAGCTGATAGAGCTGTGTCTCCTTGCATATATTTCTTTAATTGTGTTCTTCGATTATTGACATGCTCCTGTTTTCATTCAAATACTTTACCATTTTGCTAGTCCTATGGTAATTTTTCCTTATTTTGAGCTGAAAGGTCTGTTTCAACCAGCGTTTCCTGCACCTGCTATTTCTTTGTAGATTTTCATCGTTGCCAGTTCCATATGGGTGGATGAATCTGTTTCATTAGTCTGAATAATGTCCTTATGTTGATTATGTTGACCATCTTGCCTTGGCTTGCCTTGAACTGACTATGCTCAACTTATTTTGATATGGGTTTCCTTTCGTTAACTTAACCCTATCTCACTTGAGACTTTTTAAGTGGTCAATATCTGGATTTCACCCCCATTTTTTCTTCGCTGTTATAGTAGCTGTGCTCTTTTAATTTTTTAAGTACAAGGACTTCGATACAAACAATTAATATTTCAAATTTAAATCTAATCAACTCTATTGTTCTAGTTGTTATGACATCGAAAGGAAACTAAATTAAGATTGTCTTGGGACCTGATTATATGGGAATGGGCTGGCCCAGTAGATGGGCTTGCTCGTTTACCCAGGTAGAATTTCTCCGCTCAGAAAACATTTTCACGGCTAGCCGAGATCTCGCTTGAGCTCTAGCAGGATCCCGCCTAGCCAAGGAAATATTTCTCATATGAAGGCATTTTCCCGGCTCGGCGGGGAATCTCTTTTGTTTATGGATAATCCTTTTGCGCCAGAGACCATTGTTCTTTCCGGAGAACTTTCCTCATATGAAATTTGAAGGAATACTACATCACCTGAACAATTTTCCCTGTGAAATCGGAAAATGCCAGAGAAAATTTCTTATCTGTAGAGGCCCTTGAGCTGAATTAACGTTGCATGAAGTGATTCCAATTTTCTTGATTTGACTTGATTTGGCATGACTTGTATCTTTTGGTTTGACTTGATCTTATTTGGGGTGACCTAACATGACATGACATGACTTCACTTTGTTTGATTTGAAATTACTTACCTTGACTTGAGTTGATTTGACCTGTTTTTGCTTGAATTGATTCAACTTGAATTCACTCGATTTGATTGGATTAGCTTTTTGCATGAATTGCTTTGATCTCACTTGACTCAACTTTATTTGACATGACTTGACTTGACTTGATGTGACATGACTTGACTTGATGTGACATGTCATGACTTGACTTGACTTGATGTGGCTTGACTTGACTTCATGTGACTTCACTTGAATTGATGTTGTGTGACTTCACTTGACTTGATGTGACATGATATGAAATGACTTGACTTGACTTGGCTTGACGTGACATGACTTGACTTGATTTGACATGATTTCATTTATATGTATGGCTTGACCTGACTTGAGGTGATATGACTTGCCTTGACCTGACTTCACTTTACTTAATCTGATTTTCCTTGATTTGATAGGACTTTTCTTCTTTGATCTGACTTGGTTTGGGTAGGGGCCTGGTTTGGCTAGGCTGGACTTAAATTGATTTGCTTAGGCATGCCTTCACTTCACTTGATTTGATTTAACATTACTTGCCTTGATTTAACTTGACTTGCCTTCGCTTGAATTGATTCAATTTAACTTCACTTCATTTGATTAGATTTTGCTTGACTTGCATGATCACACTTCACCTTACTTGAATTGACTTGATCTGACTTGATTTGACATGATTTCATTTTATATACATATATGGCTTGACTTGACCTATATTGAGGTGATATGACTTGTCTGGATCGGAACTCACTTTACTCAACCTGATTTGAATTGATTCAACTTGATTTGACTTACCTTGACTTGCTAGGACTTGTCTTCTTTGATTTGACTTGGTTTGGCTTGGGGCTTGGTTTGGTACGACTTGATTTGATTTGCTTTGGCATGACCTCACTTCACTTTATTTGATTTGAAATTACTTGCCTCGATTTGATTTTACTCACTTTGGCTTGAATTGATTCAACTTGACTTCACTTGATTTGATCAGATTAGATTTTTGCATGACTTACTTTGATTACAAGTCACTTTACTTGTACCGATTGACTTGAGGTGATTTGACTTGCCTTGATACGACTTCACTTTACTTAATTTGATTTGACTTGATTCAGCTTTATTCAACTTAGCTTGATTTGATTGGACTGGTCTACTTTGATTTGACTTGGTTTGGCTTATGTCTTGGCTTGGCTTGACTTGGCTTGGCTTGAATTGATTTTCTTTGGCATGACTTCACTTCAGTTGATTTAATTTGACATAGCCTGTGTGCAGGCTCTACTGATCCTTTTTCAGACAGGTCCTCCTCCTGTAGAGTCTGCGCATCAGCGACCAAATCCTTGTTGTCATTTCATGAGAAACATGGAACCTTTCCTGATTGACTGACGCATATCCCCTTTCTTTCATGAGAGTCTCTGTCTTTGTTCGAGTCTGCAGGTATTTAATCAACTCTTCCATGGACAAAGCTGGCCAATGAAACCTTATTGTTTGTGGGTGTTATGCCTTCCCACTCTATAGGTCGCTCTATTGAATCCAATTCAGTGACTTGGTTCCTCAAGAGAGGAAATCACGTCTGGCTCAGAACAAGGATTTAGTCGCCGATGCGCAGACTCTACTGGAGGAGAACCTCTCTGAAGGGAAATCAGTTGAGTCAGCACGCAGGCTAATTTTACATGACTTGCCTTGATTTGACTTCACTTTGCTTAAAATGATTTGACTTAATTTGGTTGGGATTGATTTTGGCATGACTTGGATTAATCACACTTCACCGTCCTGAATTGATTTGACATTATCTGACTTGATTTCAGTTTATATGGCTTGATTAGACCTGAATTGATTTGATATGACTTGCCTTAATCTGACTGCACTTTGCTTAAATTGATTGGACATGATTCAACTAGATTCCACTTGACTTGATGTGATATGGCTTGTCTTGTTCGATTTGACTTGGTTTGGCTTGGTTTGATTTGACTTGATTTACTTTGACATGACTTGATGGCCTGACTTGATTTCATTAAATTTTAATTTTCACATGACTTGTCTTGGTCATACTTCACTTGGATTGACTTGACCTGGTTTGACCTGATTTCATTTGATATGGCTTGACTTTATTTAGTTGGTATGATGTCCTATGATTGACTTTACTTTTCTTAAATTGATTCAACTTGATTTGAATTGAAATTTCTTGACTTGATTCTACTTTTCTTGAATTGACTTTAATTGGTTTGACTATTGCTTGCCTTGTTTCATGTGATTTGGTTTGACTTGACTTGAATTTATTTCAATATCTTCAATTGACTAGATTGGAAATGATTTTACTTGTTCTGACTTCCCTTTGCTTGAATTGATTTACTTGTTTCGACTTGACTTGATTTGACATTACACATTTGGTTGGATTTAAGTTGGCCTGGCTTGATTCGACATGATTTTTCTTGTTTAGTTTGACTTGGTTTAAAATGACTTGACTTGACATGACTTATCTTGATGTCCATACACTTCATTTTAATTGATTCAAATTGATTTGACTTGAGTTGGCTTCACTTGATTTTGCTTGACTTGACTCAACTTGACTTTATTTTACATGAATTTACTTGATTTGGCCTTATGTGACTTGATTTGACTTGAATTGACTTAACTCAATGTCACTTGACTTCACTTGACGTGATGTGATGTGACTTCGCTCAAATAAATTTATTTGAATTGACTTGGTTTGATATTTCTTGACTTGATATCACCTTACTTAACATTGCTTGAATTGAATTCATGTGCCTTCACGTGATCCGATTCAACTTGATTTGGCTTGACTTGACTTGCTTTGCTTTGACTTGACTTGACTTGACTTGACTTGACTCAACTTCATATAATCGGACTTATGTGACTTGACTTGAATTTGCTTATTTTTTCCTTCCTTGACTTAACTTGTCAAGATTTGACATGACTTGTCTTGTTTTTTGTTAGTTGGTTTGGCTTTGCTTGTCTTGATTTGATTTTATTTGTCTCAAATAACTTGATTTTGACATGAATTTATTTTACTTTACTTGGTGTTGCTATGTGACTTGACTTGATTTGATTTGACTCAATGTTGCTTGACTTTACTTGACTTGATGTGACTTTGCTTTACTTGATGTGATCTAAGATTAAGTGTCTTAACTTAGCTTGATTTAACATGATTTGACTTTTACTTTGTCTAAATTAATTTGATCAGACTTGCGTTGATTGCACTTTGCTTGATTGGTCTAACTTCACTTGACTTGCCTTGATTTTACTTGACTTATTTTGACGTGATCTACCTTGGTATGACTTGACTTGAGTTTGAATTTGCTAGCTAAATTTAATATAAACCTCCTTTCATCAGTTTAAGCTGATGCAACCTAATTTCGAGAGCTTTGATTCGATTTGACTTCATTAGATTGGACTTGAACTAGCCTGACTCAACTTGATTTGACATGACTTGGCTTTCTTTGATTTGAATTTATTTGATCAGATTGTTTAATTCTACTTTTCCTGGCTGTCTAGAATTCATTCTATTTTACTTGACTTGATTCTATTTGGCTTGATTTGGATGACTTGACATAATTTTGACTTCAATTGAGATGATTCAACTCCATTTTGACTTTACATGGCTAGATTGGATTTCATTATCTTTAACTTGCCCTGCCTCGGTATGGTTTATCTCGACTTCATTTCATTTGACTTGATTTGCTTTGATTTGATTTGATTTAGCTTTTTTGTGACTTGACTTGGTTTAAGTTGATTTGGCTTGATTTGACCTGGCTTGATGTGACCTGGCATGGCTTGACTTAGTTGATTCGATTTTCAGTCAAGAAAGTTAGCCGTGATTTGACTTTACTTCATTTGACTTGACTGTGCTTGATTGACTTGAGCTTTAAAGTGGCTTGACTTAATTTCATTGAAGTCACTTTAATCAATTGACTTGACCAGCTTCGATCAATCTGACTTCAATCAAACTGATTACATAAAGTGGCTGAACAGACAAAGTTGCTTGACTTCTTCAACTAGATTTTCTACCGATAATGTTTGTTCAATTCGGTATCCAGCGATCTGTTAATTGGAGACAATAATGTCACGGTTGTGATTGGTTTTTCATCAGCTAATTTGTATCGTCCTTCCCAATTCTGTTTTGCAGTCAAAACCATTTTCATTCTTGCCTGGTGGAGGCATGTCAATTGAAGTAACTACAAAAACAAATGAAAAGGTAATGGAATTTTATTCATTGTTTATCATAGTTGCAATGTAATTTGTCGTCATATTAGGGTTATTCTAAATTTGAAAGCAATGAAAAGTTAGGGAGTAAGAAATGTATAGGCCTTTGAATGCTCATTGCTTTTAAACCAGTTCTCAAATTCCAGTGAACTGAAAATCCTTGTGTTTCAAACACATGAACTTACATGAGAAAAATCCATCTTTGACGGAAGTGGTAGTGCCGTTCTCAGCCTGAAAGCGATTCTGCGAAAATGTTTCATCCGAAGGTCCTCTCAACTGTCCAAAAATTCTTCATCAAATAATCATTTGGTATGCAAGATGCGTGCTACATGATCGCATCCACTATGGAGTGTCATTCCTTTCTATGTTCTATTATCAAGGCACTTGATTGCTAGCAAATTTGATAATTGAAGCAGTTTGACACAATGTGTTTTAACGGATTACGTGTAATTTTAAAGCTGTGCTACGCTGGCTAAATTTGTATATCTGAAGTGATGTGCTAGCTTCACAGGTGTTGTCAGTTTACAGGAATTTGAAACTGGCTTGAGAGCTAAGGCTTACAAACGTCTGTTCATTCCTGGTAGTTACCATTACTAAGTAGAATTTGTGAAAAATTCGTTACTATCGATGGCTAAAAGAACGTTAGCACGACTTAGAACGAAAAGTTTTCAAGAACTTACGAAAAGGAGCAATTTTAAAGTTTGTTAGTTTCATCGAACAGGAGTAATTGTGACATTAAAGGGTTTGTTATGCAAGGTCAAAAGCTTGCATTTGCACAGGGCAGGAAATCTAAAAATATCCCATTCAAACTGAAGTAACACACAAAGTCAACAAAGGATAGCTCAACAATAAGATAATTTCCTGCGAAGAAACAATGCTGTGTATGAGTGATTTCTTTGTTCTAGAGGAGCCCATTTACTATTGCAAACTAGCTTTTTGCTAGATCTGCTTCAAATTTTGAAGCTCAATCATAGCGAGAGATCCCTTGCCGTATTTTTTAATTTGCAATTGATTGGTACATATTCCGTGTCCTGTTTCTCATCTGATTCTCTTGCCATAGGAAACTAGAATTCTCGACTAAACATGCATTCCTTGCTTCAAGGGTTACAATTAGTATCCTTCCTAATGGCTAACAGTAAATCACTGTAAGTTGAAGTTGCCATACAGTCGATAGATAAACTCTAAAATCTTTGTTTAAAAGATGAAAGCTTCTCTGTAAGCAATCATTAATTCATCTATAGCTTTTCTGAAAATTAGACATCACTTGTTAAGATAATTGAGGGAATTTCAGTGATGAGGAGGCTTCTTTTGTAACTGTTAACACTTCTTTTTCAGCCGTTCTTGTTTGGAGCTATGATGGGACGGGATGAGGCTTATGAAAGTATTCTACGAGCTGCTAGAGCGCTGAACCTATCATGGGGAAGAAAATCGTAATCCTGAAATGTGCCTGGTTCAAGTGCAACTGCTGTAGGAAAGGCGTCCTTTTCGCTTTTGCCACTACTGAGCTGTCTATGGTTTAACGATATACTATCTTCACCATGATTGGCTCGTTTTTCGGAAGGAATCGTTATATACGATCTAGGTTTAGAATAATTACCAAGCCGTTATCTTCCTGGATCATGTTCTCTTTGTGGATTGATGGAGTCAGATAATTTTCTCCTACTTTGATTTTGATGTACATCGAAGTTGCTGAAGCATGCCTAGTGCTACTAGAGCTGTTTGTCTGCCTTATTTACATAATCCAAGCTATTTTAGTGTGCCTTCAACGATCATACGATCAGCCTTGAGTATCGGTTGTATCAATTATGTGTTGCAGATTTGTAACCTTCCATTTACGGTACCCAAATTAATAATTAACGCGATCGTAGTTGCAGTTGATAAAAGCAAGGTTGTTCTGCTTGGAATATTACTGAAATTCTTCACTGAGAATTTACCCAAAATATGTTAGCTCGAGATCCGATGATGGCCAGTAAAGATGCCACCATCAACGCTTTAGATTGCTACAGCTATTTCAAAGGGTAAAATCGTGTATTAGACAGAGACGATGATGCGAAATAGCTATACCCAACTTATTTCAAAGCTGTTATCAGAATTATTGTTAATTGTAAAACGAAGATAAATGCCCCGAGGCCCCTAGGATTGAAAAATCCACTAACCACAGTAAGATAAAGCTATTTTGTATCCAATGAGCCAATCGACTGGCTGTAAACACTGTGCACTGTGAGAACGGTCTTCAGGCTAGAAACATTTTCCTCAGAGTCGTAGAAGTCCTCGTGTCCGTCTTTCATAGCCAAATATGGCTTTGGATGGGCAGAGAAATAGTGCAGAACTATATGAAAACGTATATTTTGAACAGAAGGAGGAATTTGAAAATCTGAGACACACTTTGGTAGCTTTAGACTTGCATTTTCTGTAGATATGAATAGCATTTTTCACCTCTAAAACAACGGTGCGAAGTTGATTTTGAAGTTTTACACTCTTTTAAGCAATAAATTTTCCTGGAAAATGTCATTTTTACAATATTTGCTCATTTTCTTGATTTGGCTAAAATCTTGGACTTGGCTAAGTCAACCCGAAGGAAAGAAAGAGACAACTTGTCGCGAGCAGCCCACAGCTGGAAAACACAGCTGGATGGCCGGACGATTATTGGTACGGCAGGTGGCACCTATGATCTTGATGTTTGACCAATAGCAGACAAGATACTTTTCTATGAACAAACATGACGGGTGCGCACCAATCATTGAACGAACAAATGCTTATATATTACCACCACCATTTCCACAACAGCGCAACTGTGTAGACAGTTACAACTGACCCCCTGGTTTTCAATTTTCTTGCGGTTAGGTCCTATTACAAACATCGGGTCAAGTCAAGTCACACGCCCTTATGAATGATAATGAGGAAGTGTTCGCGACAAGTCGTCTCTTTCTTGCATGACGACTTGGGCAAGTCCACTACAGTCCCTACATGCTTACGCATAAAATGATGTATTGTTTAACTAGATTCCGCAAATAGTTCTCTTATTGGGAAGAGAAAACCCAATCTAGTGGTTCAAACGTTTACCATAACCTTAACCCGCATACAGCAACCTACATTGTGGAAGCAAGTTTCCACCAACGTCTTTTTTGTTTTATGTCTTTGAAATGTATCTGTTGAAATACCGTGGTAGAGGATAGAGCGATACCATTGCTGTGGAATCAGGCATGTCTATCCATCTTAGATAACAGAGGAGCACGTTAATTTCTTTTGGCATTAATCGAATAATGCTTTCATTTGCAGAATGAATGCAGATCATAACCAATCCTTTCCTGAATCCCAAAATTAAAAAAAGCACAGATTCCAGACCCTAATTCAGGCAATTTTACTGATCTAATGAAAATTAATTCATAAATCTCGAGACTTGATCCATTTTTATTCATGGTGACCTATCAACATGGGATAGTTTGTTCTTGTAGCATCCGGTATTGAACCCAGTCCCCTTGTCAATTTTCTACTGGTTGCATTTTGCCTGGTTGCATTCTGAGTGATTTAAAAAAAAGATCATAAACAGCAGTTATGTTTGAAATTCTATAAATGATATAATATTTCGTGATTTCTCCCCTAATCAATGCATGCATTTAATGTTTGTGTGTATTTATCATAATCTATGTTTACAGGGTTTTATAATGCAGATTATATACTTATGTAAGTTTAATTCTTTATACCGTATATTATTGAATTTAAGGGTTGCTGTTTATCTAACTATGTTTAGAGGGCAATGAAAATCTTTGTGCTTTATTATTACAGTTTAAGAACAGTGCTTATGTAATTTTTAAAGTACCTGATCTGCTTGTAGTCAGGATTATTGTGCCTTAAATAGTCCTGAAGACATCATGCAAGTAGCTATCGATTTATCTATCTATCTATCTATCTATCTACAATTACTGTACATTGACCTATGAATAGGTATTACGTACAATGGTTAGTGTGTTAATAAAATTGAGAAAAAAATTTAAACAAGATAAAAAATAAGTAAGATATATAAGTGTTTTGGCAGTGTGACTCCTTGAAGAGCTTAAATAAGGATGGTATTCGGTTGCTGTTGGGTTACTGTATCTTCAAGAGTGTGAGGGCGATATTCACCCCGTCCTCACGCTCTTCAACACGTTCTAGGATGGTCCTCAGTCTCAGACTGGCAGTAATAGGAGCGGCTACAGGAGGTAAATATAGGGAAGCAAAGGGCTTCTATCGGATTTGCATCGAGATCTCAGACAAAGTGATTTGCATCGTATCTCAGAATGATTCAATACCGTTTTTACGGCTCTAGTGGAGGATCTATGATTTTGATTTTGGATGTTGATGTCTTTTGATAAATGGTGCTTTTAACCTAGAATCTGAGAACTGTTTTGATGAATCATGCAAGTAATTGCAGCATCATAGCACAAGAACGACAAATTCAACCCTACTTGAAGACCAAACTTGTTTTTAAGTTCACCAGAATCATTGCAAAGCATGTGAAATTCATGCCAAAATACTTATAGCCTAATTAACTCGTTGTTGTGATATCTTTTGAATTGAACTAGGCTACTAAGCTATGATCTTGAAGCATAGCCGTATCAAGCATTTGGGTGAATCAGCTCCCCCGTTGCCTTATTTTAACCCTATTTGACCTGGGGGTGGATTCCGCCCCCCCCCCTCGTACATTTTCATTTATACGTTTTTTCCGTGTTTGCTGAATGCCCAGGCACGGTCTGGCCCGGGTGGCAAAGTAGCGATCGCAACCCGGGCCCTCTGATATTGAAGGTGGAAAATAATCACGGGCCCTTTCTGAGAAAGTTTGAAAAAGATCGATTGCATAAATTGTAGTATTGCGGTTATAACCAGGGCCCTTCACTGACCGTCATGTCATCTGCTCTTATTTATCAAAGAACACCCTTGAGTTATTTTCTTTCATAAGCCAATTCAAATCTAGCGCAAAGACAGTGGCATTACCAACAGTGGTTGTTCTTACACCACGCCCTAAGCCCCCCGCCCCTCCCCTACGATTTTCAACAAAGTAGGTATTTGGAGAAAGGTATGTGTTGATTTGCTTTGAATACTTTACGGCACATCTCAAATGGGGCCCTAAATTTTTAGTGAATTGACCATAGTTGCCACAGTTGTGAATCAAATCGAACACAAGAACTGCAAAGTTGTAAAAGGATTTCTAGACCTTCTCTAGACAACATGAACATCTTCAGGAAACGGCTTGATGGACCAAACCTCGCCAAATTCATTTCTACCAGCACAATTTTCAAAAATTTCCTAGTGAAGGGTTTCGTCGATCACAAGCTCTATTCCTCCGCTCAATAGTAAAATTCTTACGGGAGATGGATTTTCTACCAAACCAAAGAGCGTGTTGCAAAGACTTTTTCCTCAGGAGATGCCTTGGACCCCATTGGCTGGATTTGCCTCACATTGTACCTCAGTGGCCCTTCAACTCAGTATGTTTTCCACTGCCAATGGGGCTTCGTATGAGACCTGTGCTGGGCTCACCTTTAAAACGTTATTTCCAATAAAACACCATTTTCAATCTTGAAAATTTGTCAAACATTTGTTGATCTATTTGCAGCAGGAGGGGGGCGGGGGGGGGGCACTGAGTTGCTAAATTACTAAGGGCTGACGCTGCTCTGTTATGCCACTGCACAGAGACAAGTTCCAAAGAAATGTTTTGCACCATAGGACTTGCGACAATAGAAGCTTAAATGTACAAAGCAGTCCTCCTGCCCCTACTACAGATGGTTCCCGTGACTCCCATAAGTCTTGCATGGAGCCCCCATTTCATTATCAGGAATCAACTTGCCTACATAGTCCTCCTGCCCATATTCCCTTTTCCCTGCCTGCTGTCCTACAATCCTCCTACCAAATTCCCTGTTCAGCAGTTTCATTTTCAGTCAAATACGTTGGATATGGGGGACTGGGGGGCTTTGACCCCCAAATAATTTTTTGAAGCTCATTCACTTTGTAAGGCAAAAGGTGTGAAAGCTACATGTTCATCCAAATGAATTTTCGAACTTATCCATATTACAGAAATTTATCACGCTATAAGTTTTGATATCATACAACTCAAAAATAATCTGTATTCTCGTAAACTGAAGTCCTATTTTCAAAGTTTTCTGCGGAAGACTTACCCTGGCTGCAAAAGAAATTTTCATTAGGCTCTGGTACGCAGGGTACGAAAGACTCTAATAAGTTGTGAGCCTTTACCCATTTCGAAGGCAAGTCTTACGAAAAATAGTGCGTTTTCCAATGATCCAGAGTGCGTGGTTATGGAAAATTTCCCGGGGCAAGCCCCTGGAACCACATTTTTGCAACTCCAATATGAATTTTGATCGGACGAGACTAGTCAGTTCAATTTTGGAGCTGAAGATATTACAATAAGGAATGCACAGCGAAGAGCTTTGAGTGTAACTATTCTTATTTGCCACTCTTACTATTATTATCATTCCCAAAAGAAATGGTATTTTGGAGTCATGAAGAACCATTCACCATGATGTTGTATTAGAATCTAAGTTATCTATAAAGAACGTTTGATTCAAATAAAGTACGGAACGTAGAAAAGTTGATTGTCAAATTAAAGTGCAAGCATTGCTCTCCAGTATATCTATCAATAAGTCAATAAGTGCTATCGAGGACAGAGCATGCTTGAAGTGATTTCTTTATTGGATGTGGTTAAAAATTATTAACCACACTCTGAACCGGGCCCTTTTGGCTTGCTAGCCACCCTACAATTATCATGCCAGACCGCCCCTGTGAATGCCTCTGAGATTTAGCAAGTTTAACTTTCTATCATACAGCAATCAAACTGTGACAATTCTGGTGTTCTATTTATAGCCTGTCTCCATGGTAACCAAGTTTTCATGCCACACTCTGTGTAAAATATACATTGTATCTCTCTTAATCCTTTTTAATTGGTCCAATTAAGTCCAAACTATGAATTTACATCTATTTTGATCTATATATTTCATTTCTTTGCGAAAAGTAAAGTTTTACGACCTTTTAACACACTTTCATTTTTATGACGTCATGTGACATCATAATGTTAATTGTGCTCTAGCAACAACAACAACAATGCTAATTAAACTATTGTTTCAAAAAAATTTATTGTTTATATAATGAACAACCCTTGTGCCAAATTTGGTTGCCATATCTCAAGCAACGGCAAAGATAAACAGGGGGGCGGAATCCGCCCCCCAGGCATTGGGTGTTTCAAATCATCCAGGTCAGATAGGGTTAACCGGTTGAAAAGGTGATTTTCTACCGGGGGAGGCGTTTTTTGCCCCCCCCCCAACATTCTTTGCACCTATAATAGCTATGACGATGAAACTTGGACTGTGTCATAATCAAACAAAGGAAAATCAAACAATTGTATCATTTTATTTTTAATCACATGATTTTTTGCTAGGCAACCAAAAATAGGGCAAATTTTGATGAAATTGGGCTATTAGGAAAAAAGTAGATTTACATTGTGGTTCCAAATTAATCAGCTAAATAAATAAGGGTAATTTGATTCTATGCAAAATCGTTTCCTTAAATCGCTGCTTAAACATCATCAATTTCGCACAATTTGGGTGAAATCAAGTAGTTTTATCAACATTTCAAGTCATTACATGATATTTCATATAAAAATTGCTAATTCATTAGAAATATGACGTCATAAAGATGTATGATGTCATAGAAATTATAAATTGCTTGCGTCAGCAAATCTAGATAAATTATATGTCAAATGAAATTGCTCATCGAGACAAATCAAATGGTATATTTATTGATGAGATTTGAACTGAAATGAAGAAATTAGAGCGAAATTAGACTTTAGACTTAACGTAAGTTTCTTTGGACACATAATAAAGATTTAGTTCGGTTGATGTTAACCTACTTTATCTCTGTTAACCTACTGAGACTTTTGCCTACAAGAGCAAAGCTAACGGGAATTTCGAGACGTATCAAAGCCAAATCGAGAGAGCCTGGTCGTATAAGTACCTTGCAATAAGGAGGTTTTATGTGATGACTTTGACATAGTATTCCATGGCTTTTTGACATCATAGATATTGCTCGACTTGAGGCAATTTGATGTGATGCATCATACACTGATATGTTCTCACATGACGTTCTCACGTGTCGTAGCGTGACTATTTTAAATTTCAATTCAATCGATGTTTATTTAAGTAAGAAATTGAACTGACTTAATGATCTGAATTCATATGAGGTAACTCGATGTAACAGAGCTGAAACTGACTTCATTTCCATGCGGGGTGAGTGGCCGAGTGGCTTAGACAGTCTTCGTCAGGTGACTGAAGTTAAGCTTGGTCGAGTGAGGTCAGATTTCGGATGGGTGACCTCTGAGGACTGACCTCACAACTCACCTCGTCGTCCTTCGAAAGGGACGTTAAACTAGGGGTCCCATGCCTGGATGCGGCATGCACAGTGGGCCTAAATTAGCATTCAGTAGCTAGAAATCCTGACAAGCTCACTCAAAACAAATTGAAAACAAAACAAACATTAGATGTACTTGTTTCGATGTGACTTACTCTGAGGTGGGTTGACCCGATGCGTATGAGCTTGATGTTGCTTTACTTCAAATGATTTGATTTGATATGACTCAAACTTTTCAATGACTTGATCCCGGGGGGGGGGGGGGGTACATAACATGTTGAGGGTACGGGTATGTGCCGGCCACATGGGTGGGTTTTTGGGCCCAAAGTTCTCTAGACAAGGGTCCCTTTCTACACCCCCCAGTAACGACCCCGCTGAAACATTGCCCCGCCAAGGTTGAAGGATGACCCGCCAAGAAAACGCGTTTCCCCGCTAAGTTTTGAGCGTAAAGAGTTTCCCCGCCTTGTTTTTGTTGTTTCCCCGCTGAAATCCTTTGCTTCCCCGTCAAAATTATGCAACTTCCATCATAGATAATAGCCTAAAATTTCAATTCCCCGTCATGATATTTCTAATCCCCGCTGAAAACGTATGTTTTCATAATTTCCCCGCTGCATTTGCAAGGTCCGGCGGGGTCGTTACTGGGGGGGGGTGTCTTTCTCGGCAGATTTTCCATAAACATGGGTGGGTTTTCCAAAGATTGGCGAAAGATAGTCAAAAATGGGTGGTTTTCCGCCAAAATTCGTCATAAAAGTGGGTATGACAGCAAGTTTCGGCAATTAGAAGAGGGTACCTTTCTGAAAACCGGGCGGCAGACCCCCGTCCATCCGCAAGTCATGTACCCCCCCCCCCGGGGGGACTTGATGTAACCTGTCGTGATGTGATTTGACTGAAATAAACTTAAAGTCTTCACTATGACAAATAGGACTTGAGAATGATTTAACCTAGGGTTAGGGTTAGGGACACCATAGTTTTTCGTTTACAGACAAGTGGGTGATAATGAATTAGGCTTAAAGATTTGTTTGCTGCTGTTTTGTTTTCTTACAATAGCTCAATGAATGGGATCTCGAAGCTGTAATTTTAACCAAAGACTACTGTAGCTGCCCGGCATTGCTCCCTCATCCAGTATCCAAATACCTAAAAGAATCAGGCGAAACAGATGAAGCTAATTCGCTTAGAATTTTAGTATGATGCACATAACATATTTTTTGTCAAGGAATAATGTCAGGAAATTCACATGAATAATGATGGTACATAAATTCAAATCCAGTCAAGTCACGATTAATGGAATTCATGGTAATTCTTGGGGTGGGGTTGTGTTTTGTATCCTAGTCTCAGGTTTCCTTAACCCAATTTTAACCGGGTAAAAAAAAATGATTTTCTATCGCGGGGGGCGTTTTTCGCCCCCCTCCCGTGATTATCTTCGGAACGATAATAGCTATAACAATGAAACTTGCACTGTGTTATAATTAATCAAAGGAGAATCCAGAAATAGCATCAATTAATTTTTAATCACGTGATTGGTTGCTAGGCAACCATAAATAGGGCAAATTTTGACGAAATTGAGCTATCAGGAAAAACAAGTAAATTTACATTAAATAACTGGCTAAAATAGGCTAAAAACTATCCAGATACTTACTTGATAGCCTTAGTTTGAGATTTCATTCAGTTTTGTATGAATATTTGTGGTCCATAATTAATTAACTAAATAAATAACGGTAATTCGATTCAATGCAAAATTGTTTCCTCAATAATAATGCTTAAACATCATCAATTTCGCACAATTTGGGTGAAATCAAGTAGTTTTATCAACATTTCAAGTCATTACATGATATTTCATATAAAAATTGCTAATTCATTAGAAATATGACGTCATAAAGATGTATGATGTCATAGAAATTATAAATTGCTTGCGTCAGCAAATCTAGATAAATTATATGTCAAATGAAATTGCTCATCGAGACAAATCAAATGGTATATTTATTGATGAGATTTGAACTGAAATGAAGAAATTAGAGCGAAATTAGACTTTAGACTTAACGTAAGTTTCTTTGGACACATAATAAAGATTTAGTTCGGTTGATGTTAACCTACTTTATCTCTGTTAACCTACTGAGACTTTTGCCTACAAGAGCAAAGCTAACGGGAATTTCGAGACGTATCAAAGCCAAATCGAGAGAGCCTGGTCGTATAAGTACCTTGCAATAAGGAGGTTTTATGTGATGACTTTGACATAGTATTCCATGGCTTTTTGACATCATAGATATTGCTCGACTTGAGGCAATTTGATGTGATGCATCATACACTGATATGTTCTCACATGACGTTCTCACGTGTCGTAGCGTGACTATTTTAAATTTCAATTCAATCGATGTTTATTTAAGTAAGAAATTGAACTGACTTAATGATCTGAATTCATATGAGGTAACTCGATGTAACAGAGCTGAAACTGACTTCATTTCCATGCGGGGTGAGTGGCCGAGTGGCTTAGACAGTCTTCGTCAGGTGACTGAAGTTAAGCTTGGTCGAGTGAGGTCAGATTTCGGATGGGTGACCTCTGAGGACTGACCTCACAACTCACCTCGTCGTCCTTCGAAAGGGACGTTAAACTAGGGGTCCCATGCCTGGATGCGGCATGCACAGTGGGCCTAAATTAGCATTCAGTAGCTAGAAATCCTGACAAGCTCACTCAAAACAAATTGAAAACAAAACAAACATTAGATGTACTTGTTTCGATGTGACTTACTCTGAGGTGGGTTGACCCGATGCGTATGAGCTTGATGTTGCTTTACTTCAAATGATTTGATTTGATATGACTCAAACTTTTCAATGACTTGATCCCGGGGGGGGGGTACATAACATGTTGAGGGTACGGGTATGTGCCGGCCACATGGGTGGGTTTTTGGGCCCAAAGTTCTCTAGACAAGGGTCCCTTTCTACACCCCCCAGTAACGACCCCGCTGAAACATTGCCCCGCCAAGGTTGAAGGATGACCCGCCAAGAAAACGCGTTTCCCCGCTAAGTTTTGAGCGTAAAGAGTTTCCCCGCCTTGTTTTTGTTGTTTCCCCGCTGAAATCCTTTGCTTCCCCGTCAAAATTATGCAACTTCCATCATAGATAATAGCCTAAAATTTCAATTCCCCGTCATGATATTTCTAATCCCCGCTGAAAACGTATGTTTTCATAATTTCCCCGCTGCATTTGCAAGGTCCGGCGGGGTCGTTACTGGGGGGGGTGTCTTTCTCGGCAGATTTTCCATAAACATGGGTGGGTTTTCCAAAGATTGGCGAAAGATAGTCAAAAATGGGTGGTTTTCCGCCAAAATTCGTCATAAAAGTGGGTATGACAGCAAGTTTCGGCAATTAGAAGAGGGTACCTTTCTGAAAACCGGGCGGCAGACCCCCGTCCATCCGCAAGTCATGTACCCCCCCCCCCCCGGGGGGACTTGATGTAACCTGTCGTGATGTGATTTGACTGAAATAAACTTAAAGTCTTCACTATGACAAATAGGACTTGAGAATGATTTAACCTAGGGTTAGGGTTAGGGACACCATAGTTTTTCGTTTACAGACAAGTGGGTGATAATGAATTAGGCTTAAAGATTTGTTTGCTGCTGTTTTGTTTTCTTACAATAGCTCAATGAATGGGATCTCGAAGCTGTAATTTTAACCAAAGACTACTGTAGCTGCCCGGCATTGCTCCCTCATCCAGTATCCAAATACCTAAAAGAATCAGGCGAAACAGATGAAGCTAATTCGCTTAGAATTTTAGTATGATGCACATAACATATTTTTTGTCAAGGAATAATGTCAGGAAATTCACATGAATAATGATGGTACATAAATTCAAATCCAGTCAAGTCACGATTAATGGAATTCATGGTAATTCTTGGGGTGGGGTTGTGTTTTGTATCCTAGTCTCAGGTTTCCTTAACCCAATTTTAACCGGGTAAAAAAAAATGATTTTCTATCGCGGGGGGCGTTTTTCGCCCCCCTCCCGTGATTATCTTCGGAACGATAATAGCTATAACAATGAAACTTGCACTGTGTTATAATTAATCAAAGGAGAATCCAGAAATAGCATCAATTAATTTTTAATCACGTGATTGGTTGCTAGGCAACCATAAATAGGGCAAATTTTGACGAAATTGAGCTATCAGGAAAAACAAGTAAATTTACATTAAATAACTGGCTAAAATAGGCTAAAAACTATCCAGATACTTACTTGATAGCCTTAGTTTGAGATTTCATTCAGTTTTGTATGAATATTTGTGGTCCATAATTAATTAACTAAATAAATAACGGTAATTCGATTCAATGCAAAATTGTTTCCTCAATAATAATGCTTAAACATCATCAATTTCTCATAATTTGGGTGAAATCAAATAGTTTTATCAATATTTCAAGTCATTACATGATTTTTCATTTAAAAATTGCTAATTCGTTAGAAATATGACGTTATAAAGATGTATGACGTCATAGAAATTATAAATTGCTGATGTCAGCAAATATAGATGAATTATATATCAAATGAAAGTACTCATCGAGAAAAATTGAATGGTATGTGTATTGACAAGATTTGGCGCAAAATAAAGAAACTAGAGCAGTTTTCACGATTTTCTTTGTGACCACTCTCCAAATATGAGCATCTGGTGGTCACGTGGTCCAACAATGGGCATTGAAATTTGTATTTTCTGATTGGCAGTTAAATTTTAGGAAAATTCAGCAATTTTCAGTGCCATAGCTATCATCGTTTAGGAGCTATTAAAAAAAGTTCGGGAGGGGGGGTGCCGAAAAACGCCCCCCTGTTAGAATAGGGTTAAAGTGTTTGAAACTCACACATGTTATTGTCCATAAACTTCTGTTACTTTAGCTAATGGTGTAAATTTTATGAAAGATTTGCTAACAATATCACAGATCGATTACATGACATTACCATAGCTCAAAGCAGATGCTCACAAACTAGATGTTCTGAAGGATTTTAATATCAGGAACTGCATCAAGCTTCAAGTACTACATCTTTATGTTTTTGCAAACAAAGACTTGCAATTCAGTAAGCTTTTAGCATTTGATGTACAGTAAGAGATTTTATTGATCATAACATCATATTGCCTTCTTTCTTGAGCTACTATTCTGAACATTTGCAACTAAACCACTTATCTCAATTGAAAACTTTGTATTTAAACAGTTGCAATTGAAATATATATTTCATATTTGTATTCAAAAGATTAACAAAAAAATCAGTGATATCATTAAAGTTAGCTATTTTCTTTACAATTAATCGCTGAAAAACGGGTATTTGCCTTGAAGTTAGGATCCTGAGCAAAATTTTTGCCAAATGCAAGCCAAGATTGCCAAGAGATAAACTCATGTTTAACCCTGTCAGGCCTTTAACCCCAGGCTTTCTTGAAACTTTGGGGAGACTAGTGGGCACCATTACTAAACCATACATGCTACAGACGTGAAAATTGGCACAATTGACAAATTATGATAGGCAAAGAAGTTGAGGTAATTTTTTTATGTCTCATGAGTAAGTGCTGACGTCAGCAAATGTTGCTAAATTATATGCAACATTACATGGACTTTGTCGCGTTGTATCTCCTAATTAATAAAATAGACCAATATGAGTACCAAAATATCAAAATAGAGTTAAACTATCCTTGTGACTCTTTCTTTGAACTTTTTGCTTCGTAACGCTAATATTTTTTGCTGATTTTAGCATTTATTCATTTTGTGCAGAAAGAAACAATTCAAATTTGATCACATTTGATCAAATAATGAAGTATTGTGTACCAAACGAGTCAGTAAACAATTGGCTTTAATTTGATATGGATTTTTGTGGAATACGATACTTCATCCTTTCTGCCATTGTGGGTTAATTAGCAATTTTTGTGAATATTTTCGAAATTTTTCAGTCAAATACACTCTATTGATGTGTTTGGGATGGGGCACCACAATTTTGCAGCTTCTTTTTCTCATTTTTTTACATTAAGAAAATCAATAGCACAAAATGACATTATCACAATTGGTTCATTTCTGCCAAAAACACTCAAAAATTATAGATTTCAATAAAATAACACTTTCATATCACATATGTAGCTAAACTGACTCAAAAAATCCATATCAAATTAAAGCCAATTGTTTACTGATTCGTTTGGTACACAATACTTCATTATTTGATCAAATGTGTTCAAACATTTGAACAAATATTATTTGAACAAAATGGAAAACAACGATTTTGCTACAATCTGCTTTCAAGTATGGGCAGGTCACGTGACTTTTGACCGCTATCTTTTAAAATTTTGTCTATAAATGTGTGGCTAATAATAAGCTAGTAAAAGAAAGGTTGGGGGTACGAATTTGATATCGTTGAACCCTATTTAACCGGGTGAAAAAAGCGATTATATATCGGGGGCCGTTTTGGCCCACTTATTATCTTTGCAAAAATAATAGCTATGACAATGAAACTTTCAATGTGCCATAATTAAACAAAGAAGAATCCAAAAATAGAATCAATTGTTTCCTAATCACGTGATTAAAACATGGCAAATTTTTTTACGAAGTGAAGGTATTAGGAGATAAGGTAGATTTATATTAAATAGCAGGCTAAAATAGGCTAAAAAGTATCCAAATACTTACTTGATAGCCTTAGTTTGAGATTTCATTTAGTTTCAGATGAATGTCTGTGGTTCCTAATTAACCAATTAATTAAATAAAGGTAATTCGATTCAATGCCAAGTTGTGTGCTCAATGATAATGCCAAATATAATCAATTTTGTATAATGTAGGTGAAATTTAGTTGTTTTATCAACATTTCAAGTCACAACGTATTTTTATTATATAATATTATATAAATTCATTAAAAATATGACATCATAAAGATGTAAGACCTCCTGGAAATTATAAATAGCTGACGTCAGCAAACATAGATAAAAATGAAAGTACTCATCGAGACAAATCAAATTAAAGATATATGTATATGTATATCTACATCGATGAGATTCAAAACAAAATGAAGAGAAAAGAGCAATTTATCTACTTTCTTTGTAAGAACTCTCCATGTATAGGAGTCTGGTGGCCAAGTGATTCAACAATATGCATTGAAATCTTAACTTTCTGATTTCCAATTAAATTTTAGTAAAAGTCTGAAAGTTTCAGTGCAATAGCTATCATCGTCTAGGAGCCATTAACAAAATATCGGGAGGGGGGCCAAAAACCCCGTCCATTGTTAAAATAGGGTTTAAAACGCCGTAAGAACAACATCAACGGATGGAAAACACCCTGCTGGGAATCAAGGTTATTTCATGTCTATTCCATTTGTATCTAACTATTTCCCATCAAGCCAAATCACTTCATCAAGACATCATGTTCAGTCGGCTCATATCGAGTGAAAGTAGCATCGATTCATATCACATTAAGTCAGTTCACATCAAGTCCATGCACATCTCGCTACGTCATAGCAAAGCATGCAAAAACCATGAAACATCAAGCCAGATTCTATCAAGTCCAGTCACATCGATTTCAAGAAAATTCAAAACAAACAACGCCATGTTGAATCAATGTGAGATATGTTAAGTTAAATAAAAGCCAAAGTAAAATAAACTACAACGGCCAGTCAAATTGATTTGAGTCACTATATATCAGGTCAAATGGCATCAATCAAAGACAGAAAAGTCTACATTAACATAAACTTGGGCTGCATTGAAAGAAGCCATGTTATTTCAGTTCATATCCTTTCACATCACACAAAGTCAAATCACAACAACTTCAGGGAGGGACATGTTAAGTCAAATAAAGTCCAAATTGCATTTATACCAAGTCACATCAAGCCACAAGTCAAATCACTTCATGTCAAACAGCATTTGTGAAAGTCATATCGAATGAAGCCATGGAAAATGAACCCTAACCCTCACTTTCTGGAGAAAAGAGACACGGTCTACTACCATGAGATTGCTTCTTCTATGTTCATGTAGTATTTTGGCAATTTTTAAAGCAAACAATTACAAAGAGAGGTCCCCTGTGACAAACGAAGCATTTAAGTCGTGTTATAAGGAGAATTACTAATCATGTAACACAGTTATTTCAAAATAAGCATAAGAAAGATAACTATAATCTTACCTTAAATTTCACAGTAATATCACTATCTAATTTTATTTAGCAGCCTAATAAAACAACCACGAAAAACAGTTAAGGATTCAAGCACGATAAAAGTAATTAGGTGCTAAAGAACTTGCATCAAAACTAGAGAAAACTAACTTGTTACTTTCATTTCCTGCAAAATTCTTTGCATGAAACTGTTACCCTCAAAATTAGTAGGGAACACGTAAAGCAGGCTAATACTGCATTCACACTGACACAGTTAAAAACGAGCTTTATCGAAACCTGTTTAAATTTCAACCAATCAAATGACTGGATTTGTTTGATTGACCAATCAGAAGGCCTTATTCGAAAACCTGATTTAGATTAACCCTAATCCATATGGGCTTTTTTCGAGCTACCATTTATGGGGGGGGGGTTCTTTCCACCCCCCCCTCTGAAAACTACCTTAGACTCCTCAGAATCCAATGCAACTTGGCACAGTTACAGATCAAGTCATTTCTAGCTTGTAGCGCAATTTGAGTGTGGCTGCCACACCTTATGACGTCACAGTGACGTCATGAAGTTGAAAATCAGTGAAAATCAGGCTTCCAAGTTAAATTTGAATTTAAAGATGGTTTGGCACGAAAACTTAGCAGTTTTTGGTTCACTTTAGCCACAAATTTGATGTTGAAACATAATTTCATAGAAATTAATGATTTTAGAGTGATATTTTTGCAGAAATTAGCCAATTTATATGACGTCATTTGTGCTATTAATTTGTTCTCTGTAAAAATAGACAAAAATAAGCTGCAAAGTGGTTATACCCCATTACAAACGCATCATTGGAGTCTTCTCAATTGAAAAATTTCGAAAAAATTGAAAAAATTTACTAATTAGCCTAAAATGGTGGCTATTATGACGTCATCATCAAAAAATGCTGACGTCATCAAATTCCAGAAATTCGGTATCAAATGAAAGCTCTTCGTTTACTGATTCATTTGGTGTATAATACTTCATAATATGACCAGACCTTTCGATTGAAGTCATCAAAAACAATGATTTGTTTGATACCTGCTTCCAAATATGGGCATGTCACGTGACCTGTGAGCTCTATTGTTTGAAAATGTTTTGATCTAAATGTGGCAAACAGATAATTAGTAAAAGTCAGGTAGGTTTGGGGGACATAGTTGATGTCTTTGAAAAACAAGGCAAGAAAAACCTCGAGGGGGGTGGAAAACACCCCCCCCCATGTGGATTAGGGTTAAGCTGGTTTAACTTGCAGTGTGAATGGGCATAAGTATTTCAAACTATTTGGTCCTCTTTTGGATAACAACTCTATTTCCAAAGGCCCCAAAGTCACCTTTCAATGCCCTTTGGTGTATTTCTTTTAAAATCAGGCGTAAAACATTTGTTTAACGATGATCTAGATTCATCACGGGTTCTCTGACGGTTTCCTTATGTGGAGTGGTCACTGTAGTGGTTCTTTTTTCTTCATGTAGTTTCTGTTAGATTATTTTCCTGTATTTGTCTTAGTATCTTTAGCATTCGTATTGGTATTAGTATCCATGTTAAGTAGTATTTATGTATTCAATTAGTGAGTAGAGTAACAACGTAGTGTGATGTTAAGTGTAATGGTGCAGGGTTGCAATGTTTTTTCATGCTCCTTGCACTATCGTCTTGTAATGTAAATTGTTCGTTAGTATATTGTAAATTTTAGATGAATATATATTTCTGTTTTTATGCAGAATTATTTGTTAGCCTCTTTTCTTTAGCAAAGAATCATTTGGGTCTTACCTACTGCATTCGTACTGCACAGAAGGTTGTTAAGGTTTTACTCTTCTGGCCTCAAATTCGTGTGTTTCTTGATTTATTTGAAGATGAATTTCCTGATATTTGTGAGTTTGTTAATATGGGATCTCAGTCTGTCCTTCAAAATTTTTCAGGTATATTTCAGTATGACAGAAGACTGGCTTGCGAAGATGATATTCATGACACATTGCAATATGGTAAAAGATCTATCCTGGTGCTAAATATTGGATCAAGTTCCATTTCCCTCCATTACGAGATTCGTCACCATAAGGAATTACATATGTTCTCCACTTTTTTGCATCAATCAATCCCTAAGGGAACTGTCATTTTAAATGCTGGGTACAGGGGTGGAAGAAATTTTTATACAAATAGCAAAATTGTCTTACCCCATTCAAGAAGTTGAACGAAATTTGGCACCCCATTTCAACATAGCAAAAAATTTTATACCCCACTGTTGAGCTATTTAGCTTGGATATATTACAAAAATTTACACGAAACCCAATCTAGACATTAAATGAATCAAATTGGAACCATTGGAAGAATCATTGAAACATCGAATCATCATCACTATTTCAAATAACTTCCTTCTTGCCTGCTGAACATAGCAGAAACAGATGAAACTTTTGTTGTAAAAGAATGCATAATTTTTACTTCGGTCTGAAAGATACTCCAAAAATTTCACAGCCCATCAGATAGTTTACAATTTTTTCTGAAATATTTGATACCCCAATAAAACGAGGCCAAAAAATTTGGTACCCCTCCAAAAATTCTTCCACCCCTGTACGCAGCTTTAAAAATGACAGCTCCCTAAATAGATGTTCAAGTTGCTGCAAACTTAATGTATACTTGGTTTTTAGTTATGTTTTCTCCTTTCATGTTCTTCATTTTGACCTCCACTCTCAGGTTGTAATTGTTCGTTTGAAGAGATGTTTGTATATTGCTGAATTTTCAGATGGAGCTGGAATGATTTGGGAAGATGAAACCTCAAAGTTTGTGTGGTGTTGCACCTAAACATTTGCTGACTTCAGCACTCAGCCACCGTAAATAAACACCAATGTCAAAATCGTTTCCCCATTTGCCATATGGTGTTAGCTATTTGGACCAAATACCAAGTCCAGTCTTTTGTGGTCCTGGAATTAAGAATTAGGCATAATGTAATTCTTCTCCTCAAAGCTCCAAAAGCCAGCTCTATGCAGCTTGCAAATTTAAGATATAGATCAAAAACCTGAAAAATTTTATTCAAAATTGTGCTAATTTTACATACAAGGTCCATTATCTTAGATACAAGAACGCTGGTTTTGAACCTTCTCTGCTCGCACTGCTTCCATCACATTAAATGTAGTACACACTCCAGCAATGACATTGTGATATGGAAACCACATGGTTTGCATTTTGGGGGTTTCCCCTGAGGTAGAATTGATCATTCCAGTAGTGGTTAGGTTAGATCATCACTTGGCAGCCTGTTTTCTTAATTATCTTGTAACTTCTTATCTTATTTCTATACCTACAGAATTGCCACTTTCTTCAGGACTTCAGGGGAATGGGAAATGCTTCAGGGGAGTGGGAACTGCTTACCACTCCCTTTGCAAATACAACTGAAGATGTCTTTGATAAAATGGGGGAAAAGATACAGAGGAAATCAAACAAATTTGTGTCAATTTCTCAGATATCTTCTTTGTTATAAAATGAGCTTGAGCGAGGAACTGATACTTCAAGGGGGCTCTACATGGGGGGCAGCTCTTACAGCAAATATGTACCAAAAGCTGTTGGCAAGACAGGGGGGGGGGGTATTTCTTGATGCCGAACTTTCGTAGGGCATTCAAACTTATTTCAGGTTTCAGATGTCTGTGTTTATGAAAGGAAGAAATTGACTTTGATGAACTTCATAAGATTGAATTGTTTAAAACGATACCTTCCATTCTAATTGTTATCCATCGTTATTGTTGTTTTCAATGGAAGATTACCCACACGGTACACAGGGTCTGTCTGCAATAGAATTTCAAAATTATCAAGCCTTTGTGTATGTTGCATCACAAGAGATCGACCATAAGTGAGATACAAGCCTCGTGCAATAGAATTTTGAATAATTTCATATCACATCAGTGCTAGCATCAGCATGATTATTATGATCACTTATTGATCCTGACGTCATTGATCACGTGGTTAATGTGTAATGAGGCACCATGTTTGGATAGCCTCGTCTTAATGTTTAGAGCCTCTGTTTGAGATTTTCCCGCCATTTTCAGTGTCTGAAGCGAAGTGTGCCTTTCAGCACATGGGAACTTGTCTCATGGCGCCAAAGTCAGCGACTCGGTTTTCCTCGCAATTTATCGAGAAGTTAAGCAGTTTAAGTCTTCTATGCCATGTCTGCAACTCCAAAGAAACGACTCGCAGTTAAGAGAACTGGTGTTAAAGGAAGGAAACAACCATCTCGAGCAAGGAAGCATGCAATAAATGGCCTGACGGTGAATGGAATCACAAATCCAAGTCACCCAGCTCTTCGGGATTTTGTAATCGAGCTGGAAAGTGTCGAGCAGCTAGCTGTAAGGTACAGAGGGATATACAAGCTTGACCTCAGAGGATCTGGCTTCTGTCCGAAGAAAAAAGCTAACTTTACCAGATGTGCACATACGAAAAATCTGGAAGAATATCTGCTTGACTGGGAGGAAGATTTGAATGAGAAAAGCAAGCACGAACCTGTGATAAGAGTAGAAAATCTTGTGGATGAAAGCTTTCCTCCTCATAGTTTCGAGTTTGTTTTGGAGAATGTTGCCAGTGAGGACCTCAAAGAAATGTTTGACACCAAGTATCTGATTGGCTGCAGCTGTACCAGATGTTCATCAAAAGTAAGTTTACATTTATTTGAAATATGTTTATGTTGTCAAAGTATTTCTTAAATATATTTTGAAATATTTTGTGTACTTGGGGAGATCCTAGGATCATACATCCAGCCCACAGACAGCTCCAGTCAGTGGACAATAAGCAAAAACTCTATCCATGCACTTTTTTGGTCATTTAAAGGCAGTTTTGCCCCCTCATTTTTTTTGCTTTATTTAATCAAATCAAAGTCATTCAATTATAATTGTCATGGCCATGAAAATTACTCATGAATGACCGTGCCCTTGTTGAATAAAGAGATCAGCGTTAATTTGTGGAATATTCGATAACAATATTTATCAGTCTGTTTTCATTCATCAAGGGGACAGACTGCCTTTAAACTTTGTTTTTTAATCATTTGGGAATTTCAGTTGAGAATCTCATCAGGCAAAGCTGATCATCTTCTGAGTAAATTACAATGTTAGTGCCAGGAATCATTTCCATTGGCAGCATCTGTCAGCAAATCAGTAAATCTTAACTTTATTATGTTGAAGATCATCATAAAATATTACAGAAAGGCTTTCTTCATCCTATGATTGTTTAATCATGCTTTGTTTTCAACTTCCCTTTGGAGCGCTGATGACTCTGCCTTGTATTCAAGATCCAGGGGGTTGAAAGTTCAACCTGGTACTGACACACCTCATCTCCAGACTGCAGAGACCCTAACTGCTAACTGCAGAGACTCTTTGATGCCCTAACTGCAACAATTTAGGTCCAATTGTTCCAGAAATTTATGATCAGTTTGTTTTGTTAATTTTGGCTTGAATACGGAGCTTATTTGATCACTGTGATTTGCTAAGTATGGTAGTGTGACAGTAATGATTAAATTTCTGCAACCAGGCTCTCAAAATCTGGTACAATCCGGGCCCCTTGTCTAAGAAATGTTGAGATTTGTATCGAACAATTTCTATGAGCAAGAAAATAACAGGCAACCAATTATTAGTATGGCTGTCGGAATCGAGATTCATTAGGATTCTATGATCAATCGCCAGATTCTGCTGCATCCTACAGCCTCTGTCATTCTGTGATCGCTGTTTCTCTGATAAAGCAGAAGGTTGAACCACCGTGATACTGGGAAATTTCCCAGGGCAGTGCTTGCCTAGTGTCTGTAAAGCCTTGTGATTTTACAAAGTATGAATATTTTGTTACAAACCCGGAAATTCTAAAACCGTTCGTGCCCAGGCCAAACTATCACAGAATTTTCAATGCTTTCATTCTTCAGTTTTGAAAGAGGTGATTTGTAGAACACTGTTAAAGATTGTGAAAGTTTCCAGCTTGGTTCTGGCAAACATGGAATGGAGATATGCATTCTGAGGCAAAGTATATGATGAGGGTGTGTCCAAAATTTTTCTTTATCAGGGCGTGTCCAAAATTTTTCTTTGGGCTTCACCCCATTTTCATATCCATCTGAGTTCATTTTCCCTCGGCAGTCTGCAAACCGTTGGCTCTTTGTGAGGGTAGCAACATTTGAAATTCTTCACCCAAAAGGCTTTGAAGGGAACTTAGCCAGCAAACATAATTCCTGTGATTGAGGGAAGACTATGGCAAAGACTTTCCAATCGCATTCATGTAGATTAGAAAATATCGTTCTTCTACAAATCGATGCATGATGATGAAATTAATCATGAAACAAATCGATGAAATTAGGTATATATTTGAAATGATATCTCTAAGGAACATAGTTATTCAGATATCAAAGATTCCTGAAAATCCCGTTTTGTGATGTCATTGTTACCTGATATTTTGGAAATAGATCTTAATTGATTATTTTTGAGCATTGGGAATGATTTTACGCCATAGCTGGTCGTGCCTGACCATGATAGTTCAGTTCAGTTTCAGTTCAGTTTCATATATTTTAAATTCCACTACATACAATTTATGAACTAACTAAACAGACAAATAACTAAACTACACAAATATAAGATACAGAAAACTGATACATCAGAAAAATAATGATACTAGTAATAATAATGATACAATGTACATTGAACAAAACAAAGAAACAAAAGATAAATTGTATGGAGGGAATTACTTAAAGGAGGAGCTCTCTCAGTAGTCAGACTAATCGAGGAGAGAGCACCCCCTGTTTTTAATAGTATTTCACATAAAATTAATGACTTACATGGGGATTATGTATTAGGGCGGATGGTGACCTTTTTGTGCCAAGTAAGATCAATTTTGATAATTATTTTCAAAGAGGAACGCTTTGAGTTTATGACGAAAACTAATAGTAGAGGGTGATTTTTTTATATCCATGGGGATGTCATTCCAGCACTTAGCTCCAAAGTAACGAACTGATCGGAGACCATATTGAGAAGTATTTTTCTGAGTTAGAAAAATATCATTTTTAGTGGCTTGCCGTGTACAATGTTGATGAACGGATTGAACTAAATCAAAAAAAGAATGAAAACAAGAAGGAGAGATCTTATTTACACAATCATATACAAAAGAAAGCAGTTTCAATTGAAATAGATCACGAAGCTTTAGAATCTTTAAATCTGAAAAGAGAGGAGTAGAGGGAGAAGTAAAGTGTTCAAACGCAATGGCCCTTATGACCCTTTTCTGCAGCAAAAATACTGGATTGATGTGAGTCTCATAGGTAAGACCCCAGACTAAAATTCCATATTGTAAAAACGGTGAAAATAAAGAGTTATAAAGACAGACTAAAATATTGATGGGCAAAAAGTGTCTTACTTTGAAAAACATACCACATGTTCTAGCCAGTTTTTTGGATAGTTCAGTCAGGTGATACTTCCAAGAAAGATTTTCATCCAAAAGAACACCAAGAAATTTTACATAACAAGTTCACTTAATAGGAAACTTTCCAATTTTGATGCTGACAGTTTCAGGTAAAGAATGTTGAGGTGACTTAAAAATTATGAAATTGGTTTTATCAATATTGAGCGACAATTTGTTAACCTCAAGCCACATTTTCACTTTTTTCAATTCTCTGTTAACCAAACTTTGAAGCTGATCAGGACTTTCAGATTCACAATAGATATTAGTATCATCTGCAAATAAGTAAAAGGCTAGTTTTGAGGATGAGAGAGGTAAGTCATTAATGTAAATTAGGAAAAGAAGGGGACCAAGAACAGAACCCTGTGGAACCCCACAGGTAACGCTAAGATAACAAGAGTAAGATCCATTTACTGAGACACATTGTTTCCTATCTGAAAGGTAGGATTCAAGCCAGTTTAATGTAGTTCCTCTAATTCCATAATGTTCAAGCTTCATCAAAAGAATATGATGATTTACTGTATCAAATGCCTTCTGCAAATCAATGAATATTCCACAACCAAATTTTCTATTGTCTAGTGAATTTTTGATAGCTTCTGTTAAACTAACCAGGGCATGGTTAATGGAATGGCTGGCACGAAAACCAAATTGTAATGAATACAAGATTTCATGTTTTTCTAAGAATTTATAGAGACGTTCATACATAACTTTCTCTGTGATTTTGCTGAAAACAGAGAGAAGGGAAATAGGTCGATAATTTGAGGCTGTCAGTGGACAACCTTTCTTGAAAAGTGGGATTACTTTGGCAAACTTCATCTTGTCTGGGAATATCCCAGATTGAAATGATTCATTTATGATTTGAGAAAGTGGGGAAGATATCAATGGAGAAAGAGACTTTAAAATTTTCATGGGAATGCTATTTGGACCAAGAGACTTTCCGGATTTTAGGGCTGAGATTATATCAGATACTTCAAAGGGAACTGAGGGTGTAGTAAAAATGAATTTCCAACTCTGTCACCCATAAAATCCACAGGTGATTTATTGGATCTTGGTATATTTTTAGTGATGTCATGAGAGACATTGACAAAGAACTTATTAAAAATGCCTGCAATAACCACTGGGTCTGATGTAATGTTACCATTTGAGTCCTTAAGCTTGTTAATCACATTCAAGTTGCTTGATTTTTTAATACTTACAACTGATTTAATACCTGACCATAATTTTTTCATGTTGTTGCTGTTCTGTTGGAAGTAGTTATAGAAATAGCTAGCTTTGCTTTCATTCAAGGAAACTGAAACTGATAAACAGCAAAGAAGTATTGAATTAGTGAAAAATTCATACATAGGAGTTTGGAAAGGTGACATCACTACACATCATCGGAATTATGATGTCACACGTAAACGATAATGAATAATTTTTGGAAACGTTAACATTTGGATTCTACATGAAATTTTGATCCTTTAGTACGAAAATATCAATTTTGACACAAAATGCAAGCGGGATTACAATTTGATTTTGACAAAAGTAACTATTACACACTACACAACATTACACAAGATTAATACATCAAGAACTAAAGTTATTACAATGTATAGATACAAAAAACAGGATAAATTGCAGGGAGGGAATTACTTAAAAGAGGAGCTCTCTCAGTAGTTAAACTAATTGAGGAGAGAGCTCTCTCTGTTTCCAGATTTCGCAGATAAATTTGAGTTCTTCCATTACAAATACTATGGGCAGATGCTGACTTTCTATCTCCATGCTTCTACAAGCAACTGTTGCAGTGGTCTTGAAAGAGGAAGGCTTTTAGTTTTTGTCAAAAAGTGTTAGCAGAGGGTGATTTTTCTATTACCACTGGAATGTCATTCAAGAATTTAGCTCCGCAATAGCGCACTGACCTAATACCGTATTGCAAGGTATTTACCCAGGTTAGGAAAATATCAAATATCATTTTTGGTGACTTGCCGTGTACCATATTGATGAAGAGATTCAACTAAATCAAAGAAAGAATGAAAACAAGAAGGAGAAGTCCTATTCGCACCATCATTAACAAAGCTAAGCAGTTTTAACTGGAAGAGACCATGCAGTTTTAAAATCTTTAAGTCAGAAAAGATAGGTGAAGAAGGTACAGTAGAATGTGCAAGTGGAATTGCTCTAACAACCCTTTTCTGCAATAAGAATACTTGATTGATGTATGTCTCATAGGTGAGACCCCAAACCAAATTCCATACTACAGGAATGCTGGAGAAAGAGAATTGTATAAATAGATCAAAACATTAATTTGGTAAGAAATATCTTTCTTTGAAAAACATGCCACAAGTTGTAGGCAGTTTTTTTGACAACTTGGTTAAGTGATACTTCCATGCCAGATCTTCATCTAAGAGGACTCAAAGAAATTCGGCAGAACAAGTCTGTCCCACAGGAATGCATCCAATTTTGATGCTGACAGATTCAGGAGAAGAATGTTGATGGGACTTAAAGATTATAAAATTGGTTTTAGCAATATTGATTGGCAGCTTGTTAGCATCAAGCTGCATTTTCACTTTTTTCAATTCCTTGTCAACCACACTCTGCAATAGACCTTTTAGCTATTCTGAAAAGAATCAGAATCGAACAATATTTTGCTACATTCTGTAGAATTTTCGAATGTGCACAATTGTGATAGAAGCTCTCATGCCACTCGATCAAACCTCAAGTATAAAAATTACGCTCGATCCAGGCTCTTTCGTAGAATAGCTAAGAGGTCTATTCAGCAAGACTCCCAGCTTCATTAACAGATGTTAGTATAATCACCAAACAAGTAGAAGACTAGTTTTTAGGATGCAAAAAGTAAATCAATGATGTAAATTAAACAAAGAAGAGGGCCAAGAACAGAGCCCTGTGAAACCCCACAGGTAACATTGAGATAACTGGAATTAGATCAGTTTATTGGAACATATTGCTTCCTGCCTGAAAGAAAGGATTTAAACCAATCTTTAGCACTTCCTTTAATTCCATAATGCGCAAGCTTCATCAAAAGAGTATCATGATTCACTGTGTCTAAAGCCTTTTGCAAATCAATAAATATTTCACAACCAAATTTCTACTGTCTAAGGACTCGTTATTGCTTCTGTTAAGCTAATGCAGTGTACATAAGATTTCATGTTTTCCACGAATTTATAGAGACATTCATACATGACCTTTTCTGTGATTTTGCAGAAAACAGAGAGAAGAGAAATAGGTCTATAATTTGATGCTTTTAATGGACAGCCTTTCTTAAAAAGTGGGATTACTTTGACAAATTTCATCTTGTCTGAACTTAGCATTTATCTACAATGCTATCATTCAAATATGACATGTCAATGTTTGCAAAATCATGTAAAAGATTTTCTTCATTGAAATGAGAAAAATCATTTAGGCAATCTGACAAATTCTTGTAGGTGCTGGCCCCATGTTTGACAAGTAAAAATTGAGAGAAATCATCTGTTATTTGTGTCAAAATGTTACCACTTATGGTTTCATTGTCTGTGATATTAGAAAAAGATGTTATCAATAAGAGTAGAAGAATGTGCAGATACCATAGATGGATGAATGATATATGGCAGACATTGCTTTTAGAAAAGAAAATGAACATAATTTGTGATAGCTGAACTAGAGTTATAATTCAGAAGATCGATATTGAAAAGGATAAAGACATGTTTATTGAGCACAGCTGGGTTCTCTTACAGATATTCATTGAAGGTATCAAAAGCTGACGCTGGATGACGATAAGCACAACAGAAAAGTTTTTACCAGTGGCGTCGCCACGGGGTGGACTGGGGTGGACATGTCCACCCCAGTTTTCCCAGAGTTCGATTTTCTAATTTCTCAAAATCCGTTGAAAAAACTTTGGGGGGGGGTTGATGTTCACTCACTCAGAACATTCATTTCCTTCTCTCAGAACATTAATTTCATTAATTAATTCCCTGATTTATTCGAAGTTTTCAGGATCATTGCCACATGCCGGCAACAGTAGCATCTTGCCAGGGGCACACAGTGAAGTTAAGATAATAAATACAAACCTGCGTGTTTCAATGTCAGACGAAAGCTTGGAACATCTCATTAAAGTTAGCATTGAAAGAGATATTGCAAATAAGATTGAATTGGACAGCCTACTTGAACTATTTAAAACCAGTAGAAATTGGAAACTTGCTTTGTAAATTTAAGTAAATTACTTGGACACTGAGAAGTAAGTGAAAATTTGATAAGTCAGTGATAACTTCAGTGAATGATAAACTGATACTGATACTAATCTTTCTTATTTACGCAGATCTGATGGTAGTAAACCTACATTAACTGTGATTGTTCCCACTGTTAGCCTTTTTTGAGAACTGATTTCGATTTCAATTCATATCTCTTCCTTCCTCGTAAATAGTTACATGGATTATATCGTGTTGTGCTTCACTATTCGATTTCGATTTTTTTATTCAAAAATGCCCACTGTTACGAAAAATGCTGCTTGACAAAACTGCTTCTTCAAAATTTTCTAAATAGTTCAGAAATGCTTCAGAGGGCGTTTCCCACGTTTTCCGAGAGTCTGAAGGGCGTGGTCACGAAAAATTTTTCTGGGGCTTCGCCCCCAGACCCCCTCCATTTTCCACCCCAGTTTCTTCGTGCTGGTGACGCCCCTGGTTTTTACCCTGTTTATTATCAATTTCAGTCCAGACTGACTCAAAATCAGTGCTATCCATGCCTAAATCTGGTCTAGGAAATGGAGTATATCCTGATTTCATGCAAAGTGGAACACCGCCGAACCCATCCATTTTTATGGAAAATCTGCCGAAAAAAGGAATCAATGTTCATGAAGTTTGGCCTTGACAACCCGGTATGTGGACCACACATACCCTTACCGTCAACATGTAATGTAACCCCCGTTGGATCTATGGGTAGATTAGTTCTATTAGGAACTGACAGAAATTGAGAGCTAGTATAATTGGTAACACTTGAAGATTAAGCATCGATATTGTGTTTCATTTTGATAGGAAATACTTGTTGATGCTGTTTCCATAGAAGGTTAAAGCAAAGGTGCATGACTTGGAGGGGCCCTTTTTGGGCATGTGAATGATCACACATCTCAAGGGCATGAGATGCATGATGAGGTTTGCATGCACAATTGCAGACCTAAAATAGCCAGGTCTGACCTTCACTTCATTTTTGTATTTGTTTGGGATGTAAATCATCAATTTTCAAAGCAACTGTTATCCCCCAGAGAGGAAATCTGTGATCACTGGTACCAAAAATTGGGTATTTCTTAGAAATCACAAGGATGTTTCTGAGTAAATTGTTGCCCAGTTGTCTTCGTTTCCCAGGAATTAAACAGCTCGAATTCAGAGCAAAGTTTGTAGAAAAGCTGAGTAAATTTTTCTGCACACATGGTTGGGAATTCTTAGGAAAGCTAGGAAGCTGGGGAAACAGCAACATTTCTAAGGAAGCCGGGAAAGCTAGCTACACTGGGAAATGGAACAATGTTCCTTGGAAAGCTGGGTAAAACCTGTAGCCTAAGTTTTCTTGAAACTTGCAGTATAGAAAAGCAAAAATTTTCAAACACCATTTGCAAAATGAGTTGTAGCATTCAAGTCGATTTGAGATCGTTCAGAATACCCTTCTTCGAGCAAGTTTTATCCAAATGGGTGTATACCGATGAATTTGCTGACAAAAGGTTGAGCAGTTGTTCGCAAAAAGACAGAATATCTTTACAATGACATAAATGAACAGATCTTGGAAAATCCTTTGCAGAGTACATAGATGAAATATTAATTGCCCATCGTCTGTTCAAATTTGTCCTTCCGATGACATCCACCAATGATCCAGTGCCTCAAACTCACATGTAAACCCAAAAGAAAGATCCACTTTCATCTTCTATTTCTCACCGAATTCTAACGTCAACCAGCCGCTCGAGGCAAGCAAAGGATTTATGTAAATGAAGAAACTTGAAAAGCAAGTTCAGCTGTAACATCAACATGCTTACGCTAAGTCGTTTTTTACGTTAAAAATTTCAGCAAATACTGCTGCTACTATTTTCTCTGATCTTTAGTCCTGTCATTCGAATAATATCTTATCACAAGTTTGATGTCCTTCCTCGGTAATTTCCAAAAACCCTATCTATAGCTGCACAAAGATCTCACAACAACCTCCTTCAGGACAGTTGAAACAAATTAGAAGAATCATAATTCATAGATAGTCAAATGCTACAAAGCGACTGTATCTTGTGGTAAGTTAATTTAACCCTATTAGTACTGGGGGGGGGGGCGTTTTTTGCCCCCCCCCCTTGCACACTTTTCTACATTGCACGAAACCGGCCTGTAATTCAGCCACCAAACTTTGTGACTTTTAGTCAAATTTAATTGGCAATTAAATTTTGAACATTTCATTGTTCTAACTATGATCATGTGACTACAGCAATACCATATTTGGAGAGTAGTCAACAAAAAAATTCTTAAAACCTCAATAGATTTTGTCTCGTTTGTCCGATTGATCTCAAACATACACCATTCGATTGCATTTGATGAGTAGTTTCATTTGATGTATATATATTTCATATTTGCATCAGCAAAATTTAATATCTATGACGTCATTGACATTTATGACATCATTGATCTAATGAATAAATGTAAGATATGAAAAATCGTTGTCTTTTTTGCTTCAACTTACTTATTTGATTACTTCTGAATCCATGTTTAGTAGATAAAAGGACAAGACTTAGAAATAACTGCAAAGAAAATCTGTTCATGGAACAAAAAGCCAATTAAAAGCTAAATTTGCTAAAAATAGAAACTAAAAATATCTAAAAAGTATGTATTTTAAATCTGCAGCATGTTTCCTACAATTCGAGACAAATTTTGAGAAAATTGGACTACAGATAAATTAAATAGAATTTTTCTTGTTAAGTTAAAAAATTGCCAATTTTCCTTTGTTTTTTGGTTGCCTAGCAACGAAGCACGTGACTAATTAATTGTCATTGTCACATTTCAATAGCTAATTGTCTAAAGAACAATAGGAGTAAGTCTTATTGTTATATCTCTAATGGTTTCGGAGAAAAAGAGGGGGGGGGGGGCGAAAAACGCCCCCCCCCCAGTACAAAGTGAGTAAAAAATCGCCCAGTACTAATAGGGTTAAAGGAGAGTCAAACGAGTTTTACCTTGGATTCTGTGTCATTCATTTTCCTCAAGTTCTAACGTCAAAACCTCAACACTTTTGAAGGCTCACGCTGTTGGAAATAGTGCACTCTTGTCAGACATCTTCTGGAACATTCCAGACATTTCAAGTATAATCACGAGAAGTATTCCAGAGCATTAAATGAAAGACATTTGCTTACTCACTTCAGTAAACAGAACGTTCCATGGAACAATCAAGAACTTTCCTTGACTTTGTTTACATCATTCTGAAAAGAACCCTTCCAGTACATTCTATTAGAACTTTCCCGAATGTTTTTGAAACCATTTATAAACTCCTTGTTGTAAATACTTGAACAGATCTTTAGTTGAAAAGCAATAACGAAAAGTCAGAAGTATAGTTCTACCTTCTCGACATTACTCTGCCGATTTTTAACAGGTTATGGGCCCAGTCACTAGGGACTGGTGAAAGAAGTAGGCCTAAACGTACTTCTACATACCTTCGAGCTGACGCCATCGTTAAAGTTTGTGGCTTGTTTGTTTTGGTCAGCTTGTTCGTTACATCATTGGCACAAAGTACTTGGATTGAGGAAAGCCGTTAACGCACGACGTTGGAAAGGCTAGTCCACACTGACATTATGGCAGAAACGACAAAAGTTTAGATCAAGCCGTTGAATGGACACAATTATGCGACTTGGAATGTCCAATGTAAAATGGCGCTGATAAAAGACGGACTGTGGAAAATTGTCACAGGAACCAAAGGTGAACCTGAAGCTGATAGAGCAAAGTACTTGCTGAGAAAAGATCGTGCATTGGCTGCAATTGTTTTGTCTGTGGATCCAAAGCTTCTATATTTGCTTGGACCAGACCCCGAAGATCCAGTAGCCGTATGGAAGAAACTTGCAGACCAATTTCAAAAGAAAACGTGGGCGAACAAGTTAGCGCTGAGAAGAAAATTGCACAACCTGAAGCTGAAGGATGGTCAATCAGTGCAGAAACACGTTAAAGCCCTGACGGAAATCTTTTATGAGCTTTCCATCATAGGGGATCCGTTAGATGAAAAGGACCAAGTCGTTCATGTACTAGCAAGATTACCGGAATCATATGCTATGTTGGTAACAGCTCTCGAAGCAAGTCCCGAAGTACCAAAGCTAGATGTCGTTACAGAAAGATTGCTGCACGAAGAAAGTAAACGGAGAGAAAAGGAAGTTGCTGAGGATGCTGAGGTGAAAGCAATGCCGTCGAAGCATCAAAAAGCTGGAAAGGGACCAAAATGTCATCACTGTGGCAAGATTGGACACATCAAAAGAGAATGCTGGAGGCTCGCAGAAAGTTCTGGAAAAGACCACGATGCCCACCCAAGAAACTTCGTCAAGAAACCACAGAAGAAGCAGAAGGCATGGGCTGCTGAGCAGGAGGAGACTGATGAGGACGAGGAGATCGCTGGATTGGCGGCTGAACATGCTTTGGCTACAAGCAAGATGAGCAACTGGATTGTAGATTCTGGTGCGACTTGTCACATGTGCAATGACGAAGAAGCTTTTGACCATATCTCTGTTTTGAACATACCACAAGATATCACGGTGGGTGATGGATGTTCTGTTGGAGCTTCCGGAAAAGGAGATGTGATCTTAGATATGTATCTACCAAGTGAGAAGATCAAGAAATGCCGACTTGCATATGTATTGTTGGTGAAAGATTTGTCTTACAATCTATTGAGCTTGTCGAATGCTGCAGCTACAGGCAAGAAGTTTGAATTTGAGCAGTCATTGTGTAACGTGGTTGATGACAAGCACGGTATGATTGCTACTGCTACAACGTATGGTAACCTCTACTACCTCAACTGCGTTGGATCCGTAGAAGACAACAAAGAGCATCAGGCAGCAATGAAGTGTGCTAGCAAGAGTGACGAAACCAAGGAGTGGATTTGGCATAGAAGATATGGTCACCTTGGAGCAAGAAATTTAGAGAGAATTGCAAAGGAGCAACTTGTGGATGGATTTGACTATGATCCAGCAAAGACACCAAGTTCCTGTTAGCCATGCGTTGATGGAAAGCAGTGCAGAATGCCATTTCCAAAGGCTGGAGGAGAAAGATCAGAGGAATTACTTGGTGTTGTACACAGTGACGTTTGTGGAAAAATTGAAACGAAGTCACTCAGCGGAGCGGAATATTTTGTTACCTTCATCGATGACAAGTCAAGATTCATCTGGGTATACCCCCTGAAACACAAAAGTGAGGTATCTAAGAAGTCTAAGGAATGGAAAGCACTGGTAGAGAAGTCAAGTGGCATGAAGGTGAAAGTACTACGCACAGACAATGGTTGGGAGTACATATCCAAGGAATTCGAAGGGTAACAAGCAAAACATGGCATTCAAGACAAGCTGACAGTTCCGAAGACACCTCAACAGAATGGTGTTGCAGAACGAATGAACAGGACACTCGTGGAAAGCATTAGATTGATGTTAGCAGATTCGAAATCACCTAAAGTATTTTGGGCAGAAGCATTATCTACTGCAACATATCTTTGTAACCGTTGTCCAACAAATGCAGTGGAAGGGAAGACACCATATGAAGCATGGACTGGCAACAAGCCAAATGTTGGCCACCTATGAATCTTTGGATGCGATGCTTACGCTCACATACCTAAAGATGAAAGAAGAAAGTTGGATTCCAAGACTAAAAGAAGTATCTTCTTGGGATATGGTAATGGTGTGAAAGAATATTATCTGTACAATAAAGCACAGAAGAGAGTCTTCTACAGTAGAGACGTTACCTTTAATGAAGTTGAATTAACTGAAGACAATGAAATGACAAAGAACGTGTATGATGAGCCATCTTTCGTGGAAATTGAGCATGGACAAGATGCAGATGTCATAGAAAATGAAGAAGAAGAGCCGCAAAGGAGACAAAGAGAAAGACACGCACCAAACCGGTATGGTGAATGGGTCTACATTGCCAATGGGGAAGATCCTGTCACTGCAAAAATGGCTTTAATAAGTCCAGATGCTGAGAAATGGAAAAATGCTATGGAAAGTGAGTTGGATTCACTGCACAGAAACGATGTGTGGGATTTATGTGAACTACCTCAAGGGAGGAAAGCAGTCGGAAGTAAATGGGTGTTCAAACGAAAATATGATGTTGGTGGTAACGTAGAACGATATAAAGCAAGGCTGGTTGCTCAGGGATACAATCAGAAGTATGGAATTGATCATGACGAAACGTTTTGTCCTATAGTGAAATTTGAGTCCGTTCGAGCACTAATTGCAATAGCTGCAAAGAAAAAGCTTCATCTTCATCAACTGGATATTGCTACAGCCTTCTTAAATGGTGAGCTGAAAGAAGAAATCTACATGAAACAACCTGATGGATTTGCAGTTAAAGATAAAGAGCATGTTGTTTGTAAGCTGGAAAAGAGTATTTACAGTCTGAAGCAGTCTCCTAGATGTTGGAATGAAGCTCTCGATAAACGTTTGAAGAATATGGGTTTCAAGCTGTCAAGTAATGACCCGTGCATCTACATGCTAATTTCAGGAGGAGAGATTGTTATTATTGCCATTTACGTAGATGATATCATCATAGCTGGAAAGACAGAGGAAGTTGTTCAACAGTACATCAAGGAGATTGCAGAGAAGTTTGATGTGACAGATATGGGTACACTTTGTCACTTTCTTGGAATGAAGATTACATATACTGACTCTGATGACATTTGGATTGGACAGCCAACGTATGTGAGAGACGTTTTGAAGAAGTTCTGTATGGATGACTCTAAACCAGTGGCAACGCCTGTGGAAAGTGGAAACAAGTTAGTGAAAGCAGTGGATGATGATGAATTGGTTGATACCGAGATGTACGAATCAGCAGTTGGCAGCTTGCTTTACTTGTCAACGAAAACTCGACCTGACATCGCATATGCTGTTGTAAATGTTGCTCTTTTCTCGTCTAAACCATCAAAAGTGCACTGGATTGCTGTCAAAAGGATTATGAGATATTTGAATGGAACGTTAGATCATGGATTGATGTATCGTTGTAGTGGTGATATTGCTGGATTTTCAGATGCAGATTGGGCTGGTGATCACGATGATCGAAAATCAACATCAGGTTTTGTATTCATGATGAGTTGTGCTGTTATAACTTGGAACAGCAAGAAACAAACGTGTGTAGTATTGTCAACAGCTGAAGCTGAGTACATTGCATTGGCAAAGGCAGCACAAGAATCGATTTGGCTACAACGATTACTTGGTGATACGGGTGAATGTCTAATTAATCCAATTACGATTTTCGAAGATAATCAGTCAACGATTGCAATGACAAAAAATCCACAGTTTCATGGAAAAGCAAAGCATATTGACATAAAGTTTCATTTTATAAGAGAGCAAGTTATAGCCAAGACAGTCGAATTGAAGTATTGCAGAAGTAGCGACATGATTGCTGATATGATGACGAAAAGATTATGCAAAGTTCAATTTGCTAAATTGAGAAGCATGTCTGGAATTTTTGATATATCTAACTGCGAGTGAGGAGGAGTCTTGGAAATAGTGCACTCTTGTCAGACATCCTCTGGAACATTCCAGACATTTCGAGTATAGTCACGAGAAGTATTCCAGAGCATTAAATGAAAGATATTTGCTTACTAACTTTAGTAAACAAAACGTTCCATGGAACAATCAAGAACTTTCCTTGACTTTGTTTACATCATTCTGAAAAGAACCCTTCCAGTACATTCTATTAGAACTTTCCCGAATGTTTTTGAAACCATATATAAACTCCTTGTTGTAAATACTTTTAACAGATCTTTAGTTGAAAAGCAATAACGAAAAGTCAGAAGTATAATTCTACTTTCTCAACATTACTCTGCCGATTTTCAACACACGCTTGCAGCATTTTAAGAAGAATGGAGATGCAGGACGATCAACATTAAATCTGAGATCGAATTGAACAAAATGCAGGGGGGAGTACTCCCACCGTGGCTTGACAGGGGGTGCAGTCAGTGCCAAAAGGACCCTCAAATGGTAGTATTTTGTTAGAAAAAGCTTCAAGTGATAGATAGTTCATGAACCTAGAAACTGGGTCATTTGGTAATATTAATTAAAGTTTTCTGTGAATTTTCATTGTTTCTTATTGCAAAACTGATTGAAAAGAGCAAGAAACCTTCAAATTCATTTAGAAAATTACTGCTGAAATGACGAAATGGGCTTCCTGAGGAGCATATGGGGTTGAATCCTTAGAACTTTCCAGGAATCTTAGAATACCGCCGTTTGGTTGTATGTGGTTGACAACTAGTGCATTTGGTTGCCATTTGGTGCTACCCTCAAACCGAGTGGACCCCCTTGTGAGGGTATTATGGGAGTATCCTTTGGGATATAATTTCGTAGATCAGCCAATCAGATCTCTCATGAATGAGAAAGACAAAGCACAATGATCCAGCTCTTAAGAACTCATTGAATTAATAGAAAGAAATGAAAATTTGAGTATAAGTTATTTGGTGATTCATTCTTATGGAAGAGGCAGGATATCAATGAACAAAACAAACGATTTTTCAAATCAGAATTGTTATTCCAGAGTTATGATTCTTTAAAGTTAGCCTATGCAATCCAGTAAATGAAAGGCAACTGTTAGTGGAACGTAGAACAAATTGCAACAGAATTCAGTTTGGTGCAAACCATTCTTCAGCTGCTACAAAATAGCATATCCGAAATCCAAGAAAATCTAAACATCGGATGACCATGAAGTTTGATGTATTCTAATGAGTAACATAGTACAGGGTGAGCCAGAAAAAGGTTCCCACTTTTTAAAATTCATAACACCAAGACTACTTCACAGATTTGAATCATTCAAGTTCTAGTTAAAAGGCGAAAGATCAACATATTTTTGTGATTTTCTCGCTGTCCTTCCAGCACTAGAGGTATTGGTAATTCTAACTTTATGAAAATTTTATGGTTGCAAATGACGGAAAAAAAGGACCTGAAACATTGATCAAATTGTAACAATTCTATTCACTCCGAACAATAGGCAATGAGCGTTTCACCTCTCTTAAGAGTTGTAAGGCATCAATTTTCAAACAAATCCGGAAGATTTTCAATCCCATGGCAATTAATATCTGGAAGGTATCTTTCACTCATGAAAAGTTGCATTTCCTTCATTTTTCTGTGCAAGGAGTCATTTATGCTTTCATCGATGTTTTAGGCCATTTTACAGTCATTTTGCAACCATGAAATCTTCGTAAGGTTTAATTTACCCACATTTGTAGTGCTCGTGAGACTAGGGGAAGAATGACAAAAATACTTAAGCCTTTTGGCTTTTAACTAAGGTTGGAATCATTCAAATCTGTGAAATACTTTTGCAGTTATGAATTTTCAAAAGTGGGAACTTTTTTCTGGCTCACCCATTATGGTCCATGATTTACGTCATAGTTCCAAAGAGGAGCCAAGCTTGTCAATGTGGCAACTTTGTGTAGAAAGTGCGCAATGTATGAAGTGGGGACCATAGATAAGTTTAACCTTTGAGGCTGGTCTCCTTTAAAGATTCCAGAAAAAATTGTATTTCGAACGAAAATAATTTTGAAATATCTACTTTTAGCTTGCTCTTGACGTTTTGGATATCAAGCAGCACTATCGCAAATATCAAATCTCTCAAACATATTTTTTGTTGAGATCCTTAAGCTGCAAAATGATGCTTTCTGTGATTATGGAAGTTTCGTTATGAATTCTCTCATAATCGTTTTTTGCTGAGCGCGTGGCTGAGTGGTTAAGGCATCTGACTTGTAAACCAAAGGTCAGAATGGCTGTAGGTTCAAATCCCATGCTGGACAGTTTGGTCGCTGTCCGTAACTCTAGCCCGGGTCGACCAGAGCCATGTAAGGGAAATCTGGTAGCTGCGGCGGGTAGCTGCGGCGGACTGATGGTAAAACATCCGTGGCCCCTGCTGGAAATAAGTCTCTCAGACTTTCGCAGGCCATCCACGTTAAATATAAATACCTACCTACCTACCTAAATCTCGATCTACTGGACTAACATAGAGTTGGGGCAAGCCTGGAGAAATCCTGCACTGTGATTTGCCACAATTCGACAAACAAAATTGTCAGACAAAGTAGAAAGCATGTCCTCTTTTGTCCAGCAAAGTTGTTCAAAGTTGCAATCTGAAATTTTCCACTGCTCATATGTCCTTGCAAATTTTTACAATGATTGTCAAGATTATCTATTGTGGAGATTGACCTTCGGAGTCCAATATGATTGATGCCAAGATGTTTGTGCTTGTTAACTCTTACAATTTGAATGTCATTAAAAGAGATAGAAGGAACTTCTAATGTGGTGCGCTATTTGGAGAATACAAACTCGAAAGCTTGCTTCATGGGGTAAGGATCAAAAGACACTCTCCACTTGAATGCTGACTCTTGTATGATCCTTAAATGGTGATTCAAGGTCGCGGACTCGATTAGGTCTCTTGCCCTCTCATATTCTTGTATGATCCTTAAATGATAAATGGTGATTGAAGGTGTTGTGGCGCCGTGGTGTAATCCTCTGACATTGCAGCCAGAACAGTCAGGCGGAGTGGGTTCGAGTCCCGGTAGAGCCCCATCACTTGAGCGTCATGACAAGGGGTCGCGGACTCGATTAGGTCTGCTCTATTTCTGCGATCCCAGCACTTGGCGCTGAAAAACGCAACTTCACCTTCACCTTCATTCATATCCAAAGCAGCTTTCTCTGTGTCACAAACAATGATAAAGAGTGATATATCGTCAGCAAATAGCTTCACTTTACACTTGATGTTATCAGCCATTGTTGAAATGCTAAATCTCAACCTTCTTAGCACAGGCTTTGCCGGTGCAGATTTTCTTTCACCATACAGCCCCCCAGGGTTAGCGTATGCTAGTGCCTGTCAAGTTTTAAAGTGATGAATATAAAAAGGTCGCATTTGCCTTTATCTGATCTTTAATGTCATAAGTAAATGCGTAGAAATTCGAATTTGTTTGGAAAGTGCGGCAAGAATGTAAATCTATGGCAAGTGCGATGACAAACAGTTTCATTTTCTAACTTTCTTCTTAAGTAATGCCAAGGAAAAAGCAAGGTATTGACTATACGTTTGAACATGATGGAAATAGCTTCTGGGGGATGGGAGGGCGGTAGCCCCCAAACGTTCAAGACGTTCGAAAAAATTTCTAAAAGCAGCCTTTGAAGGACAGGAAAAGACCAGTCACTTTTGATGATGGGGTGAGACAGAAGATATTGGGAGTCATCTATGATTTTGCTACCTATAAGGTGGTCAGATAAAAAATGATTAAAAAAAGAGGCCCACTGTTTGTTTAATTCAGGCTTTTCCATGGAATTCCAGGCTTTCTCCATGCATTTTCTACCAGGGTACTCTGTTCAGACTACGCAATAGGCTAATGTTTAAAACATTTGCAGCATACTATACTCCATATATACTCCATACAAGCTTTGATAACAGGGTAGGAAGTATGCTTTAATTATGTTGTGTTTAAAACATGTACTGCATACTTACAATATACTTCTTCCTATCTCTCATAATAGGCTAGAAGTATATTTTAAAGGGTCTGTTTCATCCAGCATTCCTTGCACGTGTCGTCACTTGGTTGGCCTTTGTTTGTCACCATTTTCATGGCCCATGAAAATGGCGACAACAAAGGCAATCCAAGAGACGACACGTGCAAGGCATGCTGGATGAAACAGACCCTTTAAGTATCCTATTTCTAAAACATTTGCAGCATACTTTCAGTACACTCCTGCCAATCTTTCATAATAGACTAAAAGTATACTTTAAGTACCGGATGAGCAGGAACAAAGTTCCCACTTTTGAAAATTCATAACACCAAGACTACTTCACGGATTTGAATTATTCAAATTCTAGTTAAAAGTCGAAAGATCAAAGTATTTTTGTGATTTTTCTCGCTGTCCTACCAGCACTAGAAGTATTGGTAAATTCAACTTTATAAAAATTTCATGGTTGCAAAATAACGGAAAAAGGGCCTAAAACATTGATCAAATCGTAAGGACTCTTTTCAAATCGAACAATAGAGCAATAGGCTATGGGTGTTTCACCTCCCTCAAGAGTTATAAGACATTGATTTTCAAACAAATGCGGAAGATTTGTAATCCCAAGGCAATTAATACCTAGAGGATATCTCTCACCCATGAGAAGTTGCATTTCCTTCATTATTCTGTGCGTGAAGTCATTCATGCAGTGGTCGATGTTTTAGGCCATTTTTCAGTCATTTTGCAACCATGAAATTTGTGTAAAGTTGAATTAACCTATATTTGTAGTGCTGGTAGGACAGCGAGAAAAATCACAACAATACTTTGATCTTTCGGCTTTTAACTAGAATTTGAATGATTCAAATCTGTGAATTAGCCTTGGTGTTATGAAGTTTCAAAAATGGGAACTTTTTTCTGGCTAAGGCGGTATATTTTCAAAACATGCAGCATGCTTTCAGTACACTCCTTCCAGTGTTTCATAATAGGCTAAAAGTATACTTTAAGTATCTTATTTTTAAAACATTTGCAGTATGCTTGCAATATGCTTCTTTGGTTGATAGTTACTGTTTGACAGAGTATACTTTCAGTATACCAAAGATGGCAGTATACTTAAAGTATATGCTAAAAGCGTCCGAAATGTCTACTACTTAAAGTATACTCCAGGCTTTTGTTGTATATTCCGCACAGTATACTCTCAGTATACTCAGAGTATACTTGGAGCATGAAATTGAAGTAGGGTTGAAGTATACTTTTACTTGGAAATCATCATACTTCAAGTATACTGAATTTTGATGAGGGTAGGTTTTAGGTTTGTTCAACATGATATTTTTATCCATTCTGTTGTTGCTATTTGAATTAGTTGGCTTTTATTAGCTATAATTGTAAGTATTGTTTATGCATGTGTAGCTATTTTATGCCATTTTTATGCCAACATTGTAAACAAAGTGTTAATGATATAGTAATGATAAAGTGGAGTCATTACGTGTACAATTATAAGTGTGAGTTACTTTATTCTGATGCTCATGCCAACTACTTATATGTGATTCTGGCAAGGTACGAAGCATCAACAAAAATGTGCGATTAAAACATTCTACCTGTCCGTTACCTTGCGGATGATGAGGAGTTGATTGCGAATGTTTGATATTACACAGTTTTTTAAGATGATCGAATATCTTATTCTCAAATTCTGCACCTTGATCATGGTGAATCTTGGAAGGAAATCCAAAACGTAAGATAAAATCGTCATACAATTTTGAAGCAGCAGTTTTGGCGGATTTGTTTTGTGTGGCGTATGCTTGGGCAAAGCGTGTAAAATGGTCTACGATAACCAAAATGTATTCATGTCCACCCTTACTACGTTCCAAATGTAAAAAGTCAATTGACACCATTTCAAACTGAGATGTTGTAACAATTCGTTGCAAAGGAGCTCTGGCTTGAAACGTTGGACGTTTTTGTTTTGTACAGCTACACACACTTTGGATAAAATTCTATGTCTACCTGTATCCGAGACCAAAAGAATCGTTGTCTGGCTAGGTCTAAAATGTGTTCTGCTCCTAAATGACCCATTTCTTCATGAAGCTCTTTGATAACAAGAGGGTGATGATTTTTGGGGAAAAAATTTGTGAAATGGTACCTCTATTACGCTTTAAAAGACCATAAGAGATCACAAGTTTAGGCCAATCACGCAGCAACCATTTGACATCAGGGGATTCGTTGAAAAAGTCTCTAGATAATGGCTTTTTGCCTGTAACAAGGAAGTGAATAACGCAACTTTTTCGGCTTTACTAAACTATGGAATCAGCCAAAACGACCCAAAACGAGCCAAAACAAGCCAAAACGATCCAAAACGAGCCAAAACGAGCCAAAACGATCCAAAACGAAGCAGAACGACCCAAAATCACCCAGAACAACCCAATAGCAGGCCAAAATGACCCAGAACTAAGCGAAAAAGAGCCAAAATGATTCAGGGTGGCTCAAAGCCAATGACCAATAAAATCGTTAGCAGAGGCTGGTATTTTAGGCTATTGCATTCCAACCCTCTCGTCTTCTCCTCTCTCTGCACATCTCTCTGTTCTATGTCTCGTTTTGATAATCAAAAGAAACTACATCATTGACTATAAATAGGCCCAGGCCAGCATAACTTTTGACAGTAAAGCCCACCAGAGCCCGGCTGAACCCAACTGTGGACCATTCAAATTTTGGGATGATCCCTTGATAGATATCATTGTTTTCAAGGTTAATGAACAAATAACTACTTCACACATTTTGTCTACTGGGGAAAGCACACCTCACACGTTATAACAACAGGGTAGATATAAAAACCCCAGACTGGAATGATTCCTGCTATGCGAGGATAGACCTACTTAAGCCGTCGTTGAAAAAAGCCTGGTTTCCACATGACTGTTCTTGTCTCCTCCGTCTCTTATAAATTTTCTGGCGACACGAACGATGCGAGCAATGGGAGTGCTTGAGTTGTTTCCATATGATCACTGCTGTTGTCCCTGTCGCTGAAATGCATGCAGACCTACACTCCAGCTCACTGATTGAATCAGTTTGGGTCGTTTTTGGGTTGTTCTAGGTCATTTTGGCTCGTTTTGGGTCGTTATGGCTCGTTTTGCATCTTTTTGGCTCGTTTTGGGTAGTTATGGCTCGTTTTGGATCGTTTTGGGTCTTTTTGGCTGATTCCATAGTTTAGTAAAACCGCAACTTGTTACGGGATCATTTAACCAAGCTTCAATCAAATCATTTACATTAATGGAGAAATCTTTTCGCGACGTTGTACTGTCTATGGCTAACACATCTGAATTGAATGTCAGTGGTGAAACCCAATTGATTTACCATTAGCTATCAGATTTGCAGCATGCGTTATAGCAGTTCTTGTTTGAGGCAACGTTTCTTCAGTGCATGTGCTCATGTACGACTCGAAATCAGGAATTCTTGAAAAGGTATCGGCATCGTTATTAGTTTTACCTGGTCTATATTTGATAGTAAAATTAAAGTCAGCTAACTCGTTGACCCATCGTAAACCAGTAGCATTCAATTTTGCAAATATTAGAACATAGGTTAATGGATTATCATTGGTATGTACAGTGAAAGATGGTGCATAACATAAATAGTCACGGAACTAATCACAGATCGCCCATTTCAGTGCTAGAAATTCGAGTTTTCCAGAGTGAAGATAATAATTTCTCTTTGCTGGTGATAAAGTACGAGAACCATAAGCAACAACTCGTAAAGATCCGTTCTGACGCTGATACAAATCTGTGCTGAGTCCTACTTCAGATGCATCGGTATGGGGTATAAAGGATTGGAATAATTAGGATATGCCATTATCTGAGGATTTATCTATTGCTCAGTCAGCGAGCCTTAAATACGTTGATGTGCTCCTTTCCAAATAACTGGGCTTTTCGAGTTTAACTGGTTGTTTAATTTCATGGGTCAATTTGACTTTGAATTTGCCTTCTCAGAGTTTGACAAAAGATCATACAATGGCTTGGCTACAGATGAAAAGTTCTTAATATATCTCCTATAATACCCAAGAAGACCAAGCGAACGTCTAACGTCACCTACAGTTTTGGGTATTGATTTCTGTAAATTCAAGATTAGTTTGATACTTGCTGGATCTAACTTGTAAGCTTTTGGAGAAACGATCCTTCCTAAGAAATTGAATTCACATTGAAACATGTTGCACTTAGGCTGTTTTAATTTCACTCCATGTTCTTGTAAGCATTTTAATACTTTCCAAAGATTTTTGAGGTGACCATCAAAAGTTTTGTTTAACACGATGTCATCATCCAAATATGGGATACAAATTTTGTCTCTCAATTCCCCTAAGCAATTTTGCATAAATCGTTGAAATGCCCTAGGGGCATTGCGCAATCCAAAGGGAATTCTAGTCCATTCATATAGTCCCCAGGTAGTTATAAAACCTGTCAAAGGTTGACTCTCTTCGCTCATGAAACCCTGGTGATGTGCCTTTCCCAGGTCCAAAACTGAGAACCATTCGTTACTACCTGAAATGTCAAGTGTTCCTTGAATTCACGGAATAGGATGATGATCAGGAACTGTCTTTTGATTTAAAGCTCGAAAATCGACACAGTCTCAATGACTGATCCTTTTTCCGAACACACACTACTGGAGAACTATAAGGTGAATTTGATTTGCGAATAAAATTCCTGTTTAACAGATCTTTAATATACGGTTTTACTTCTGGGTACAGTGGTCAAGGTACTGCAACGTAACCTTTCTGAACAGGAACATTATCTGCTAAATTGAGATGCAATTTAAGATTTGGAACATTACCGATGTCATCATCATTTTTAGAGAAAGAGTCTCGTTCCTCGCATAATAGTTTCAAAGCAGATTGTTTGTGAATATCAGTAAGATCATCTAAGTTTATTTGTTTGATGTAGTCTGGAATATCTTCGTTCGAAACTGTTTCATTCTTAACACATTCGTTTATATCGACTTCGGGATATGAAGCATCGTGTTTTAACTTCACATCCACAGAGGTTACCAACTGAACTAACTGAATTTGACCAAGAAATGTCCGCTTTGGTAAAACCATAGCAAGTTTCGACACGTTTTTGACCTCAAACTTTACAACACTTGGTTTTCCTGGCTTCAACGAAATTAAGGATTCCGAAACAATTAAGCCATAAGGAAGTTCTTCATTTTCTTCAGGCTCAAAAAGTACTGGAATTTCAGAATTGATCAGTCCATGATTAACTCTACACCAAATCTGGGAACATTGTCAACTCTTTATCAAACAATCTTTTTTGGTTGTTTAAACAGCACAGAGATCAGTATCAACGTTATCTTCGATGATATCACGCAAATTATTTACATCGTTCAGGCTCACACACGGAAAAGCAAAGGCTAATTCAGTGTTAGTCATTCCAGATTTAATGCATTAAATAACATTATATCTGACAAGTGGCAGCGAAATGTCATCACTTGTTACCGGAAATGGAACTAAAATCGGGTCTTGATCGTCTTCCGATCTAAACTCTAATTCAATGAAGCCTTTGTAGGGTATACGAGTACCATTAGCAGCAGTTAAGTCTAATTTGCAATTGATAAGTTCTGAAATATTTCTCAGTTTTGTGCCTGGAAAACGATGTCTTAGAAACTGTTCCGAAAGAATAGAAACCTGGGCACAAGTGTCCCATAATGCTTCAACTGAAAGAGCATTTAATTTGCACTTAATTGTATACGATTACCGATGAGTTTTGCAAGTTTAGATGATTGTTTTGGAGTTAAATGCGTAACAAAACTTGTAGGCCTAGAGTTCTTTTTGGAAAGGTTTGATAAGACGTGAGCGGCATGACAAATAGCTTTATGTTGTTGCCAGTGTTTCTTTTGACACACATTATTACAATATTTTACAAGATTGCACCCACTACATTTCCAAATAATTGAACCACTCTGTTTATTCCCGCAATGATTACAATAAATAATCTTAGCCCTGCGTATACAAAGGATCCAATCCCACCACTTCATCAATCGCAGTACTCACTTCGCTGTCAGGATGTCATTGGGCGATTGAGGGCAAGGACAGAAAAATTCAAGAGTAGCTTTTATCCTAACTGTTTGTCCGAATGGAATAAGCTTCAGCCTGAATTGAGACTTGCACCTTCTGTTGCTATTTTCAAAAAAAAGTTCTTATCAATGATCCGCCCTCCAGCGAAATCTGTTTTTGGAATCCACGACCCAAAAGGATTATCCTATCTTACGCAGCTAAGAGTTGATCTCAGCAAGTTGAACTTCCACTAGTTCAAGCATAATTTCAGGGATACAATAAACCCAATGTGCCCAACAAGTGATGGCATTGAGGATACGGAGCATTTTTTGTTGCTCTTCCCTTCTTTTGATCTTCAGCGTCGAGACCTTCTCACTGGAATCGTTGAATTATTACGACCATTTGTGGAAATCACCAATCTTTCAAATGATGCTTTGATGCAACTTTTACTATATGGTGATCAATACCTGGTCGGTTTGACTAAGATCTGTTGACTCTTCAGTTACGTACAAAGCAGCCACTAAGTCCTCTTATGTAATGTTATTTTTCTTTGTAAATTCTGTTTCACATTAAGTGTCAGGTCTTTCCACTCCAAACAACCCACGACTTACGCTTGTGACATTTTAAAATTATCGCAACCTGTCACCTAATGTAGAACAGAATCGTTCGTATTTTGTTGTGTTGTAGGTAGATTAACTTGCTCGTTTTTATATATTGGTCATGGGGTAGTCATTGTCTTCCGCTCCCCATGGTGTCGTCCCTGTAGTGTTGTAAAGTAATTAGGGAAGTTTTGTAGAATGTAAGATATGTTGTAAAATTTTTATATGAATAAAAAAAAATGATTACAAAGTTGAGGCTTGACATTACCACCGGTTATTCCATGCCCCCCCTGAAATAACCGAGGAAGATTTCCCTGGCTAACATAATGAGGACATTGTGAACGAACCTGTCCTTGTCCACCGCATTGAAAACAATGTTGACACTGTTCTCCTATGCCATTGGCTTGACAGTTACGACAACCCATGGGACGACCATAACGACCGGGCTGATTGTGAGGGCCCCACCCACAACCGCGTGCTCTGTTTTGAAATCTGGGCGGCAAATTGCTCCCTGTAGGCGTGTCGACTTGGCTTTTGATAGCAGCTAACTCTGCTTTTAAATCTTGAATTTCTGCCGAAAGTTTTTCAGTTTGATTTTCTTAGTTACTACAACCTTTCTTCTGGATTTTCCGGATCTCACTGCCATTTTCCTTTTCTACGTTAACTACTTGCACCTTGCTGCTTTAGAGCGCTCTGTCGCAGTGCAGATCTTCGCTTTCCTCTCCACCTGTTTGGTTGCCAGCTCATTCACGTTTCTCATCAGCTCCTAGTCTGTAATTTGACCTTTCCTCCAAAAGGGTCAAAGATTCGTGACCAAATTGTCCTCATACAGGCCAGACTCAAAAGCTTTCAGAAAGGATTTTTCAACCAATTGCGAACTGTATTCCGATTAAGCATTTTCTTCTGTAGTAGCAAAAAACACTTTGTTTCGTGCATCCAAAAGTTGTAGCAAAAACTGTTGTGCTGTTTCCTTCGGCTCTTGTACGTTCTTGACCATGGCTTGAAAAAAGATCTGAGGCTGTTTTCTCTTGGAAAAGACGCGCAAAATAGATCAAAGCTTTCCAAGCGTACGTTGCGGCAGGGTTAAGATATAATTTCTTAAACTACTCTGCAGTGAAATTGATTTTATGATTGCATCAGGCACTTCTTTTTCAGAGTACCCATTTTCGATAGCAGAATTAATTTGATGGATTAACGAGACATAGGTTGGTTTGTCATGTTGCCCTGGCTCGCCAATTTGACCAGAAATTTTTAATTCTCTACGAAAAACAGAAGATTCTGACAAAGCTTGATTTGATTTGGGCGATTTCGGGAAACCGGAACTTTGCTAGAATTATCAACACGTTCATTGTGAGTTATCTCCAAAATTTTCTCTTTGGCTTCTCATAACTGTTCCAAAATAGTTTCTCGTGCATTCTGTGATTCTTCTTGAAGTAATTGTAAGTCACGTAGTTGCCCTTCAAGGTCAGAAATCCTAGTTTGAGCTTTAAATTCTTGTGGTGATTTTTCCAGTTGAGGGGGCGTTCCTTTAAGTTTTGAAATTGCATCACGAAGGAAAATATCTAAATCAACATCTTTTGGATCCAGCAAAACATTATCGACAACATTTCTGATTATCTTCACTAGTTGCGACCTACTTTTACCGTTAACTAAGTCCAACAACAAGAAACAAGAAAAACAAACAGGAAACGTCCACTTAGCTGTTAGGGGTACGGTTGGCACACCCTCGATCTTTGTACTTGGTGGCGGCAAGACGGGTCGGCAAAATGGCAAGGCATCTGCGGCATATCTGTACATCAACTGTGAACTTTCCTTTGTCTTTCGGTGGCAAACTTCACAGCATGCTTGAACGGAAAATCTCACTGGGCACCAAATATAGCCCTCAAGTACACATATAGGTATGGTTACCTCATGCAAACAGGTTCGATGATCAACATAACTATATTTTCTCATTTCAAACTCATCAGGTGAACTCAACTTGAAGACTCAAAGACTAATTAAAAATAACTAATCAAGACCCAATACATATGCAACTTTAACACCATGCAATTTTAAGACCTATTCTCTTTACGACTTTCATAAAGCGATCAAAATATTCCCTGTTGTGACAACATTGTGTTTGTTATGTTTGTATTGTTCACAAAAGGGGGTTTTCTGTGCTAGCAACGGAGCCCTACAATAGCCACATAATGGTGCTTGGCAATCAATGAATTAATTATGCTGTCCGTTACATGAAAAGCCTTACATTTCATGCAGTCTCTGTCCTCAAGGGACTTGATCAAACAAATTGCCACACCCTCTTGACACACCCCTTTGATACAGAATCTGCAGTTAACGCTGTTTTGTGCAGTGACAAAAATTCCTTAAATTAATGCCTGCATCAGTGTCAGAATTGACTGCTGATTACCTGGTTAGTATTTGGAAACCTTTTTGTATAATCTTGGTTGCTAGAAGTAAAAGTCAGTTAGAGAGGCATTGTGAGAATTGAAAGCAAACTGAACCAGCATAAGAAGCAAAATTTGATACCATGTCTTCCTTGTTCTACTGGCATTGCAAGATCTGAAGACTGATACCTGTCTTACAGCCACTTTTCCTTGCAGTCAGGTCTGTCGACCTCACAGGACCAATGCCCATCTCCCCATCTCGAGAATCATTCAGCTAATGCTTTGTGATTTTACATTTATAACTGATAGCTTCAATCACCCATTTTGTGATAGCAATCAAAACCAGAAAAACAACATCCTGCAAAACAAGAGACGCAATAAAAAAGTTTTTTTGCCAATTCCTTAGATGTTTCATGATTGTGTGACCACAGCTCTTTACACTAAATTTTGTTTCGCCCCTGCCATTAGCCTTGTACTTGAAAGACTCTTTTTGGTGCAAAGGAAAGAGGTTGGGTATCATTCTGAATATCACAACTTCTCAATGCAGCTGCAATATGATGTAGCTTTTTTTGTATTTCAATTCCTCAAAGCTTTTTTTGCCACAGCTCGTGTAAGATGTAATATATTTCCGATGTGCATCATGTTTTAAATTGTTCAACGCATTTTCCCTGTCTTTATTTAGAACTGTGCCTGTCCTACAATGAGTGGTAGCAAATTTGCCTATGATAGGTCAAAGCGAGTCCTCCTTAAACCTGGAGAGCCAATTTTTGAATGCAATAAAACTTGTGCATGTGCTGATGGATGCCCTAACAGAGTTGTGCAACAAGGAAGAACAGTTCGAGTAAGTTACATATTATTTTCTTTTTATCATAGCCTCCACCTAGATGAGACAGTTTACTTAATCATCAATAGGGAAGATCCTCCCTCCTTGAAGGCAGTCTCAAGAAACCCTTACATGAAGGGGACTTGTGGTGCTAATTTGAAGTTTCAAATTCTTTTGTAATTGTGTAATACATTCCATTCTCGGTTGCATCACCAAGGAATTTCAGACCATCAAAAGCAGCTGTGGCAAAGGTTTTTTTGACACCTTATACATTTATTTGCATTTGCGTTTTTCATTATGGTGATTGGTGATCAACAACGTAAGATGTTGTCAAGTAAATAAACTGGGATATAGCAATCTATTCTAAATATAGTACACAAGAATGATGTGACCCACTTTGGTTCCTATCGTTTTCATATTCCAAGAATATCAAATTTCATATTAAGAAGGCCCACTCCCTTCTAGCTAAGCTACTCTTTACTCAATTGATTCACTTTCATAGGTGATGATCAAATGTATCATTGAACTGTTTGAACTGCATTGCAGATAAGATTTCCTTTGTGGTTCCAATACTGATGCAGCAACAGTAGAGAAGCTGGATGCTGATCTTCTTTGGTTTCTTGCACTTACTTTCTTTCTTTGTAGTTTTGTTTTCAACCATGAGTTCTGCTGTTGGTGGACATCTAAGCAATGTGAATGGTGCTAAGCTGTGCAATATCTAAGGAATTTTCAGTTCACCTAATTCATGGTTGCCATGAATTTCAGATTAGTAGGAAGGGCCAAAAACGAACAAGCTGTTTCATCTTACCTGTTTGCTATATGGTGATCAAGACCTTTCCTGTGACTTAAACAGGAAAATACTCGAATTAACTTTACGCTATATCCATGAAACTGGTCGGTTTGATTAGAAGTTCTTTTTGTGACTTCAGTACTTAGCAACCACCAACCTCCTTGTTAAGTTCTTTTCCCTTGTTGATTCTTTTGCACATCAGATGTCAAGCATTTTCAACATTTGATCTACTATCAACTAAAGAGTTTCGCCAGACGTTAGATGTGGAACAGAATCTACTGCATTTTCCACCAGTTCTTAATCCTTTGTAGTGTAGTTGTATGCTAGTTTAATGTTGCGCGTCCTTTTTATTGGCCATGGGGTAGTCATTGTCTCTCGCTCCCCATGGTATCGTACCTGTAGTGTTGTATAGCAATTAGAGCAGGTATAGTTAAATGTAATGGTATATTGTAAATATTTATAATTGAATGAAAAAAATCTTACCTGTTCTCACCAGGGCACATTAGATGCATTGGCGAGGGCCTAAAACTTGTGCCAGTCTAAATTTTCCAACTGACTCAAGTTTCCCGTTAAAAGTTCCCCATAGACTCATAGGAATCAAGCACTCTCACCTACACTTCCACCTTTTTAGTTCAATGTGTAGAGATCACATCTGCTTAACAGCTTCTTTTTTAAGCCCTCCTTCTCAAAAAGTAGTAGTATCTTTTTGGTCACCTCACTGATATTGCGTGCTTAAATATCTTGAATTTTGATGCAAATGACCTATGCAGCATGTTTTATTCGAAAACATTTTGGCAGAATGAAACATTTGCAAAGCTACAATTGCATTTATCTAGTAAGAAACCTTTTTGATTGAATTGCACCGTGTAAATCAAAGATGTCAGCCGGTGTCTTTGAAGCTGCTTCCTTGCTGTTTTCCAAGCACTTCAATGCAATATGACTCACACTGTGGTAGGACTGCTAGCCTGGGTGTGAGTATTTTGCCTCACTGTACTCGTTGCTGCCTTGTTACTGGCCTCTTACTGGCCTGTTCCATACTTGTGCTCCTTGTTTGATCTTTTTTCTTATAAATATAACATTAAAAAACTACAATACAATAATCTGAGCCAATCATAGCAGGGAAAGACACATGGTCATCTAGTCCCCATTATGAATGGCTCTCACAATGAATTTGTACAATTATCTAACTAAAAATAAACCAACAAGAGAACACAACGTAGCACTACACCACTTTTTACCAATGACACTACGCTACATTAAGGAGAGACGAAAAACCATGTGGACCGAAGCCGCCTCAAGCCATAGAGCCACCAGCAACCCACAGAGCACCATTCGTTCTTCATTTCATGTTCATTTTATCTCCGAAAATCATTGGCAGCCCTACGGCCAAAAGAGGGCAGCCTTACTCCTCATGGCCCCGCGCCGCACCTCACACTACAAAACATTACGATAATCTCACACATTACACTACAAACAAATAAGGATGGCTGCTTATGTTGGTATTTAGTCCAACCGCATAGATTTATTAATGAATGATATAGTTGCTTCTAGGATTATTCTGTTGTCGATTATAGTGAGCTGAGGGCTACCATAGAGAAGCAACTCACACAATGCTTTTGAGTCCATATTTGTGAGATCGAGACCGGGGATTTCAGAAAGTTGACCAAGGAGATCAATACGCATCTCGTGAAACCGATGGCAGTGCAGGAGGAAATGTGCGTTATCGTCATTGCCAATACCACACAAGCAAAGTGGGCTGACGCAGTATCTGTGTTCGTTGAGCGCACTAAACTCCACACGAAGTTTCGTCAAATGCCTGATACCTACTATATCGTGAATACCATACATAGTTCTTTTCAATGGTCGTATGGCCGACAGTAGCTTGCTCTTAAATGCTGCAAGAGATTTGGCATTTTTTATATCATCAGCCAGCAGATTCCATTCATACAGTGTGTTCTGAAAGTACGTGTTCGTGAAACGAATTGTTCTGCCTGCACTTTGGTCATAAGCCCGAGTGTTTCGAAGGTTGTAAGATAACTGGCGCTCACATGGAATTTCAGCAAACAAGAACGTGACTACATTACAAAAAAGAAGAATGGGTCAATTACCGAAAATTTAGGCCCATCTTACGAATTTTACAGTTCATTAAAAGGGTGTATTAAAAAGTTGCAATGGATATTTCTGGAATTTTACAGGATAAAAACTATCAAACTTTTGCAAAGAGGTCTAGAGCAGCGTTGACCCCCAGGAAGATGGCAGACTCGTTTGGATCCCCCAGCCCCATTCACTGAGCCAAATCAACCACTTGGGAAACCATTTCCTGCTCAGTTCAGTTCAGTTCAGTTTCATTTTAAAATTCCACAACATACAAAATTCAATGAACATAAAAACATCTAAAATAAACTATGACATAAATTACAGTAATACATACAATTAACTAAATAGAATATAATAGACAGGCAACCTCCTGCAACCACCCAGCGACCCGCCCAGCCCCCAGCCCCATGCCCGACCCGCACCAAGCCAACCGCAGCAACCAAGACCAGACCCGGATACATCCGGAATCCGGACCAGAGGAGCCACCCCCGATGATGCAACAACAGCCACCCCCAGAGCCAATCCCGCCACAACCCCCCAAGCCCCGTCCAACGCGCCAGAAAGCACTAAAGCGAGACAGCATCTGCTGTCCAGCCCCAGCACCCCAAACACGCCAGACCAAAGCACAAAGAGCCCCGGCGAGACCAGCCCCAGAAATGACAGCCGCCACACCACCACGAGCGACACCCCCAGCCAACACCCAAAGCACACCCAGGCCCAACCCCAATCCCACGGCCGACCAAGCACAGATCAAGCACAAAACCATAGGCCAGACCAGCCACCAGACAGCCACAGGAGACCCCCTGTCAATACTAATAAAGAAAACAAACAATAATAAATTTACAACAATAATTATATAGAATTTTGTATGGGGAGGAATTTCTTAAGGAGGAGCTCTCTCAATAGATAAACTAGTCGAGGAGAGAGCACCCCCTGTCTTGAAGACCTATTTTCCAATTTGCAACATTTTTACTTGCTATGATCCATCAAAGGGAAAGAAAGTTGAACTAACACGATATTCAGGACTGGTACTTTGTGGAGAAAAGATGAAGTTTCATTTCGCGACGGAAAATCATTACTGAAGGGGACTGTTTGATCTTTAATGGGATGTCGTTCCAGGATTTAGCACCAGCATATCTGATGGATCTTAAGCCATACCTCAGTGTATTCTTACGCATCATAAAAATATCACCCCTACGAGCCTGCCTGGTATCATACTGATGAACAGATGGCAAAGTTTCAAAAAAATTGTGGAAGAAGATAGGAGAAATTAAGTTAACAGATTCATACACAAAGGTAAGTAGCTTGAGATTAGATAAATCATATAATTTAAGAATTTTTAATTCAGAGAAAGTAGGTGTAGATGGAGATGTGAAATTCTTGAAGGCAATAGCTCTAACAACTTTCTTTTGTAGAAGGTAAATTGGCTTAGTATGGGTGTCACAAGCAAGACCCCAGACAATGATTCCATACTGAAGAAAAGAAGCAAATAAAGAGTAATATAAAGAAACTAAAGCATTAGTTGGTAGAAGATGCCTTATCTTAAAGAAGATAGCACAAGTTCTCGCTAGTTTCTTTGATAGTTCACTTAAGTGATACCTCCAGTTGAGATTTTCATCCAAGAGAAGACCAAGAAACTTAACATATCTAGCCTGATTAACATGCTCCCTACCAATCTTAATGCTGACAGTTCTATCTAAAGAATTTTGAGGAGAATGGAAGATGATGAAATTTGTTTTGTCAATGTTTAATGCAAGTTTATTAGCATCAAGCCACTTTTTAACATGCTTAAGTTCTTTGTTTACCACTTTTTCCAGGTGATTGAGATTGTCAGATTCAAAGTAAATGTTAGTGTCATCAGCAAAGAGATAAAAAGATAGCTTGTTAGATGACTTTGGAAGATCATTTATATAGATGCATTAAGGATCAACTACAGTCAAGCACCTAGAAATGAGTCCATGAGGTGAAGATGTACTTATTGCATCAGGGAATGACTCCCATGATGATCCAAAATGATCTGAAACGAACAACAACCAGATGATGACAATCCAAATCATGCGAAGATCCTAAAATTTTTACCTCAGGTATCGATTCTTTAGGGCCATAATACCCCTGAAATTCAACATATGCTCTTAAGTGTCTTTTAAATCCTCCCTTCGTCTTGGGATATGTGAAAAATGTTTGTTTTGTATCTGAGCTCCTATGCACACCGCTCCATTTTTATTGCAATCCATTTTAGCTGCAGTGAAGCTAGCTATTCACATTGCTCAGTTGTTGTACGGAAATAGAGGGAAAAGCATCTGCTTTTTGTCCGTTTACAGTGATCCAAAAGATTGCAAATCAGGAGCCAAAGATTTCCGTTTTTGATTGTTCACATTGTTCATGTTTTGTGAAATTTGCTTGATGACATTGTGATGAGGTCATTATCCCATTTCTTGCTCAGAAACTAAATTAGTATACCTTCACTTGCTGTCATCCCTGTGATGTAGAATTTTTATGAAGGGAGCCTCTGTTAGAAAGAACGCATTAGTTACCAGGCAATCTATGTGACCTTGGGATGATGCACATGATTGCCCCCAGCGTATCTTGATGGAAGCACCCTACACCCTGGTTAACCGTTGAATCTACACCCTAACCTGTCTGTCGCCCTAACCTGTCTGACCTGCTGACCTACACCCTAACCTGTCTGAGCTACACCCTAACCTGTCTGACCTGAGCCACTCAATGTCTGGGGGGGGGGTGGATTCTGCCCCTGTTTATCTCTGTTGTTGCTTGAGATATGGAAATCAAATTTGGCACAAAGTTTGTTCATCATATAAACAATGATTTTTTCAACCAATCGCTTAATTAGCGATGTTGTTGTTGTTGCTAGAGCATAATTAGCATTATGATGTTGTATGACATCATAAAAATGAAGGTGTGTTAAAAGGTCGTAAAACTTTGCTTTTCGGAAAGAAATGAAATATATAGATCAAAATAGATATAAATTCATAATTTAGCCTTAATTGCACCAATTAAAATGGATTATGAGTGATACGATATATATTTTTCACAGAGTTTGGAATGATAACTTGGTTACCATGGAGATAAGGCTAAAAATAGAACACCAAAATTTTCACAGTTTCACTGCTGTATGATAGAAAGTTAAACTTGCCAAATCTCAGAGGCATTCAGCAATACGGAAAAACGCATAAATGAAAATTTATGAGGGGAGGGGGTGGTCCGCCCCCGGGTGAGATAGGGTTAATGATTCTTCAAAAGAGCACTGTTGTGGGGCGGTCCGCCCCTGGGTGAGATAGGGTTAATGACTCTTCAAAAGAGCACTGTTGTGTAGGTGAAGCTATCATGACATATGGATGTGATTGAGTGACTGACCCCAACAGGTGGCAGTGATTGCTGGCACAAATCATGCATCCCACCACCACCCTACGACCTCATCCATATTGCATTAATGAACCTTGTAGAGCGCAATTGTGAAGGAAGATACCACGTGCACTAGCCTGCCCCTGCAAAGTAGAATGTGCTTGTTACTTCGGACGTGACATGTTGGTTGCTAACCATTCAGCTATGACTTGATTGTTCCTTGACAACCTTTGAAGGCACCATCAAATGTTATTAGCTGGGAAAACAATCAACTTTCCCTCATAAAACAACCCACTGAAGGGGAATGCCAATAAATTCCCCGCTGATACCCCATCAACGGGAAGTGACCCCCAAAATATGGGGTACATTCTGCATGTCTGTATTTTCCCCTCGATTTTTGGAGACAAAGACCGAGCTTCCAGGGCATAGGGGAACTGAGACCTCGCACTGGTAAACAGACTAATTTGACCTTTGATCTCATCTGCTCAGCCGTTAGAAATTTAGATATATTATTTGGCTGTACATTACGATTAAACTGTATACACTTACACAAGAGTCAAATACCTTGTGTGACAAGTATCTACGTAGCCTGTATGATGATGCATTCATGGATACAGTTTAGCTGGAGGAAAAATTGTTTGTGAAAGCATTTGTTTGCCCTATTTATATAGTACCCACTAAGATCTATTCGTTCATGATGTTTGAAGATTGAAGACATCATGTAAGGGCTTCAACGGGAATGAATATACACCTATACTTTTAGAGGAAGGAGTCAGGGATATTGTAACAATAACCATTATTTATGCACACAATCGATGCAATCATATTGAAGCAATCACAAACACAAAGAGTTTGATATGTTTATAGGCATTATTTATGCACACAATATACAAATTGAGCCATATTAGAGCTAGCAATCGAATTTGTGCTGATTGCCAATTCTGAATTTGTCGATCGAACTGCCAACTTATTAAAAGGCAATTTCCAAAATTTGATCTCTGTGCTGGCAAACTTCCCCTACTGTGTGAAGTCTTCATTATTGACGACTTTTGTCACAGGGACCTACCAACACCTACTTTACTATCAGAAACAATTGTGGCACTGTGAAGGAGGCAACCCTTGTCTAGATAGAGTAAAAAACTAGAGCACTATCGCCCTTATCAGACCATTTTTCAGAAAACTAAGATTTTCGGAGAGGTCAAAGAAATTCTGGAAGAGAATTCACCTTGAATAGGCTTCTCAACTCTTGCTACAAACCTCAAAGTGAGAGTTGTTCCATCCGTTTCCTTGTTGTCATGCTGGAACCACACAAATACGGACTGGTCTGAAACGCATAAATTAGGCCGTTATCGCCCTTATCAGACCACCGAAGAAGAACGATGAATTTAGCACATCAAAATCTTTCAAGGCCGTTGCCAGTTCAACAAAGTATTTTTTACTTTCCCAGAAAGCCAGAAAGTTACATGACCAATTCTAGTTTGATTGAAAATGATTTCAAAATATTGTTAATTTCACTCCCGCTTTTAACTCTCTAAGCCTTGACCTCAGTCAACTCTAACCACACGATGTGTCAATAATCTACAAAACTAAAGGGTTTCACGCGGTGGACGCACCTGGGCGTCATAATGTCGGTTGCAGTGCTCTTCCAAAGGGAGCCTTAGGTCTCGCAATTTGTGTACGATTCTCGAAATTTCTTTGGATATGAAACAAGAAGAGTCGGAGGAAACATTCATGAAGACTATTCTATGTTAACTGAAAGAGATATTGAGAAACGACACAAAATAGACAAGATGTGTGGAAACATCGAAGGAAATGTGAATTGTACTTACACCTTCGTTGCAGGTAGGTCAACTTCAAAACTTAATTGCAAGTCTTCTGAGCAAAACAAAACAGCGAAAGCGAAGAAATATCAAAGAGATGACATCAGCAAACAACTTTCGCGCGCTTTTTGGATTAGCTAGTCCCAAGCTCCCTTTTAATTTTAACATTTTATTCAAGGCTGTTGCACAAACGGAATCGATGGTGGTCTGATAGGGGTGATATTACTCTAGATTCTGATGCACATCAAGAAATATGGTCTGCCTCAAGTAGGCTGGTTATTAGGTTACTGCCATTCCAATGCAAACTTAACTGTGCATTAAGCAGTTGCAGTTGCAAATAAACATTTTATTGTCTTATGACGCAAATTATGTGCATGATCTCCTTCTTACAGCGTGGCTAATTGGGTCTTGTAATTTGAGAGTAATGCAATATAGTTAAGGTAACTTAGCAAGAGGAACTGGATCAATATTTGATGCTTCCGGGTTTGATCAGAAAAATGAGGAGATAAATCCTGTTTACTTTTCTTAAGTGTTATGTTTTGACTAGATTGCTATATCTTAGTGTCTTTTATTGAGTTTCTCTAAGATGAAGATACTTATTTTGATCACTTCTGAAATTTGAAGGTCATGATATTCCGAACTCCAGATGGTAGAGGTTGGGGTGTGAAAACTTTAGAATTCGTAGCACAAAATCAGTTTGTTGTGGAATATGTTGGTGAAATAATAACAAGTGAAGAAGCTGAAAGACGTGGTAAACAGTATGATGCAGTGCAACAGACATACCTCTTTGATTTGGACTACACTGATGAAGATGCAACCTTTACCATAGATGCTTATCGATTTGGCAATGTTTCTCATTTTATCAATCATTCGGTAAGTGACGTCGTTTATTTTTTGGTAATATTCATCAAGTATTTTAGAAGGCTTCAAATATGCTTAATATCTGCTAAGTGCTTATTATCACTAATTTGCTACGTCCATGAAAATTTGAAAAATGGTAGGAATGTACCCAAACCGTTTAGTTACCAAGCAACATTAATCAATTTCTGCCTATTACTCTTTCATGTATGAAAATTTCTCCCCTTTCATGTTCTCAGTTATTACCTTGTTCATCAAAATCATATGTCTTGAATGGCTAATGATAACAGTTTTCAAAACGGTTTTCACGAACATTTTTTTGTCTGAATTTTCTTATAAAAAATATGAAAAATGTTATTGTTGTTGTCACATAGTGTGGTCTTGATGCTTTTATTTCATGCGGTCTGTGGTCATTGATAGAGCTTTGTTACTGCCTGTTATTGCCTAATTTACATCAGTGTTTCTCAATTCTTGGGCCTTTCTTCTGTTTTTGTCTTGTCTTCTATCCCAAAAGATTGTTCCGTTTGTGCCTGAATTTTTGTATGTGGATCTTTTTATGTACATTGTTCTGTTCTGTTCTGTTCTGTTCTGTGCTGTTCTGTTCTGTTCTGTTCTGTTCTGTTCTGTTCTGTTCTGTTCTGTTCTTTTCTGTTCTGTTCTGTTCTGTTCTGTTCTGTTCTGTTCTGTTCTGTTCTGTTCTGTTCTGTTCTGTTCTGTTTTGTGTTGTGTTGTGTTGTTTTGTTTTGTTTTGTTTTGTTTTGTTTTTCTCTTCTTTGTTCTGTTCTGTTCTGTTCTGTTCTGTTCTGTTCTGTTCTGTTCTGTTCTGTTCTGTTCTGTTCTGTTCTGTTCTGTTCTGTTCTGTTCTGTTCTGTTCTGTTATGTTTCTGTTCTGTTCTGTTCTGTTCTGTTCTGTTCTGTTCTGTTCCGTTCTGTTCCGTTCTGTTCTGTTCTGTTCTGTTCTGTTCTGTTCTGTTTTGTTTTGTTTTGTTTTGTTTTGTTTCTGTTGCTGTTGCTGTTGCTGTTGCTGTTGCTGTTGCTGTTGCTGTTGCTGTTGCTGTTGCTGTTGCTGTTCCTGTTGCTGTTCCTGTTCCTGTTGGTGCTCCTGCATCAATGTTTATGTTATTCTTTTCCACTGTGACAGTCACATCCTTTTCTTTGTCTGTTTCTTTTCTGGTATTGTTTGCTTTTAGTTTTGATATTATTTTCTCTTTCGTTTTGATATCTGCTTCTGGTTCTGTTTCATTTTTATACCGGGTGAGCCAGAAAAAAGTTCCCACTTTTGAAAATTCATAACACCAAGACTACTACACGGATCTGAATCATACAAATTGTAATTAAAAGTCGAAAGATCAAAGTATTTTTGTGATTTTTTTCGCTGTCCTACCAGCACTACAAATATTGGTAAATTCAACTTTATAAAAATTTCATGGTTGCAAAATCACGGAAAAAGGGCCTAAAACAGTGATCAAATTGTAAGGAATCTATTCAAATCGAACAATAGGCCATGCGCGTTTCACCTCCTTCAAGAGTTGTAAGACATCGATTTTCAAACAAATATGAAAGATTTTCAATGCCAAGGAAATTAATGCCTAGAGGATATCTCTCACCCATGAGAAGTTGCATTTCCTTCATTATCCTGTGCGAGAGGTCATTTATGAATTGATCGATGTTTTGGGCCATTTTTCAGTAATCAATCAACCATGAAATTTTTGTAAAGTTGAATTTACCTATATTTGTAGTGCTGGTAGGACAGCGAGAAAAATCACAAAAATACTTTGATCTTTCGGCTTCTAACTAGAATTTGAATGATTCAAATCCATGGAGTAGCCTTAGTGTTATGAATTTTCAAAAGTGGGAACTTTTTTCTGGCTCACCCGGTATATGTTCCTTTTCCTGTTCCATATTTCTGAATTTTTTGGTTTGGTTTGATATTTAAATGTTTTCTTTTGATTTCTTATATGTGGTTATATTTATTTTCATACTTAGTCTTGTTTTATTTTAGTCTAATCTGAGTAGATGTTTTGCCATAGAATTATTTTCACTTGTCTCTGTGGCTTCTATTGTTTCCTACTCTGTTGATGTTTCGATTCTTGACTCCGTTATGGCTTCTCAGTTTGTTTCGTCCTTCACCTTTGTTTCTGTATCATTTCCAAGTCCTCTTCATGCTTGCTTTTATTTTTTCCATGTGTTTCTGTTCTGTTTCCCATTTTTACGTCATCATGGATTTTTTTCGTCTTTATTCTTGTTCTTTTCTTTCCTTGTCTTTTTGTCTCGATTTCTGATCAAGTTTTGTTGAAGTTTTTCTGTTTGACATTTTGTTTAGTTTCAGCTGTGCCCCCTCTGTATTCACCTCTTTTGGTTTCTATTTTGATCAACTATTCTCTTTGACTTGGTTCTGACTTACTTTTTCTTCTTTTTATGAGTTTCTTGTTCCATTTTGTTGTGTTTTAGTTTTCCTTTCCATTTGTTACTTTGTCAACAGCTCCGTTTTGTTTGTCAGTTTGAATACTTTCCAGTTTCAATTTCCATTTATTATTCACTATATTCCAAGCCCTTGTTTTTCAGGTTGATTTTGTTATATTTACTTGTGTTTGCTGTTTTTGTCATTGCTTCTCTTCATGTTATGTTTTTTGCCTTTTCCTATTTTTTCAGTTTTAGCAATGGTTTCTATATCAGATTCATTCTCATTTCCTGTGTCTATTTTTTTTGTCTCTTGTGTTGGCATTTTTCAATTTCCTGTTTAAAACTCATATAGTTTGCATTTTTTGCTATCTGACAGCATCAAGTGTTTTGTATTTAACCCTATTTTGACCCGGGGCCCCTTTCCCCCTACCAAGCATCCTCAGGTATCTCCGCCACTAGTTTAGATATGACCATGCAACTTAATGAATTTTAATAAAAATTTGTTTGCTACAAAATTTTTAAAATTCAATGGTCCATTGTTCGGCCACATGACCACCAGATGACCTTATTTGAAGACACATCATAAAGAAAATCACTAAAAGCTGGCTAATTTTGCCCAACTAACTCCAATCATAAAGTCTCATATACACCATTCGATTTGTCTTAAGGGGTATTTTCATTTGATATATAGTTCGTTTAAATTTGCTTTCATCAGCAATATGTTAATTTTCATGACGTCATTCATCATTACGACATCATAGTTTGAATGAATTAGTGTATAACATCTCAAAACGTACATAAAATGGTCTTGGGTTCCTTATTACTTACTATTTTTACTAGTTTGAAGTCTAAAACTTGCGAATAGTCAACAATAGAAATCTCAGTTAGTCTATTCAATTGCTAATTGCTCTTAAGTAGCAAGAGTTGCAATTGGAATGAAAAAATTCCTATGTGAATATCTTTCCCTACTCTCGTCAGCTACTTTTGGCTACAATTTTGTCTGCTTTCTTATGTCTATCTCAACAAATTTTGCATTTTAAGCCAGTTGCTAGATTTTGACCATTTTCAATTGTTTTTGGTTGCCTAGTAATGAACCACGTGACTAATTAAGCTCTATTGTTACAATTTGTAAAGCTTATTGTCCAAAGAGCAACTGAGTCAAGTTTCATTGTTATATCTCTTGCAGTTTTGGAAATAAAGAGGAAGGGGCCAAGAACGCCCCCTCCTGGTCAGAAATGCACAAATTTCATCCTGGTCCAAATAGGGTTAATGCGGTAGCTTGCAATAATGTGCTACTCTGCCCTTTTAAAGTGCTTTGGTATTTTTTATTCAGTGTCCGGTATTGGAAGTAGCTAGCTTGATGATCACAAGAACTTTGTTTCTTATATTATTCTTGATTCATTGAACTGCTTTCATTTCCATTCTATTTTCGTGTAACCTGAGCCTCGGAGTATAAGCTGGGTGAGTGAATTGGGGGAGAACCCCCTTTTCAAAGGCCACCACTCCATGAATATGAAAGCAAGATTATTAAAGACCATCTTGTTTTGTTTCCAATATGTTCACTTTGGCTTAGTAATTCACTTGGCTTTAATCAGTCATTCCTTTCCGTTATTATAAAAGATTGATTGATTAAAAGATTGTCTTTCAGGAGCTGTGAAAGGAAGAAATATTAGGACAGTTTTGTGAGCATTTTGGGCACGTTTTGAATGTTTCTTGAAAAGAGGCTTTCTAATTTCAGAACGGAGTGACCATTGTCAGTTAGATAAATTTTGATGTACCGGGTGTCCCAAAAAAAGTATCCGGATTTGGTCGACCCTAGCGATAAGAATATAGCGTGAATCAAACCGAAATGATTTTCAAAACATACCTCGATAGCTAACTTGAACATAGATACCTCGTTTGTTGAATTCGGTGCACTGAGAGTGAAGATATCAATCTTCAAAGGACAAATTTGCCTCCACCTCCAAACCAGAGCTTTGGCGCTTTGGCCAAAGCGAATTCTTGAAGCTCTGTAAATAAAATCAACGAAATTTTGAGGACGGCACAACAGATGGGTTTTACAAAATACAGTTTATGTGAGACCTATTGTCAAGGGAGCTCCGAAATCAGCTTCATTCATCTCAATATTGACGATTTATTTTACAAATACTGTTCACCGGTGATTGAGCATCAATGCACTTTTGAAATCGTCGAATCATTCCTTGAAAAGAATTGCTTATTAGATCTCTCGGGGGCCACGACAGGAAGGTCTGGAGATCTTTTGGGGGCCAAAAGATATCTCCTCTCTTGATGATTACCCACCCGGGAAATCAGCTTCGAAGATACGCGATGATCAACCTGATCTCGAGAGGTCTGATAACAAATTCTTTTCAAGGAATGATTCGACGATGTCAAAAGTGTGTTGATGCTCAAGGGAGTACTTCACCGGTAAATAGTAAGTGTTAAAGCTTTATTATCGCTATATAAACCGCGCCTGAATTATTGGCAGCCAATAATTCAGTTGTCAGCCTCGCATGTATCGTTCGGTCATGAGGATTAGCGCGGTTTCCCTTTGAAGTTCTTTGAAGATCAACAAGGTGTAACTTCCCATAGCAAGGAAAACAAACGGATCTGACGACCGTCTCTTATGGCGTTAGAAGACAACTGACAAAGCGAGGCTAGGAATGTATTTATAGCGATAGTAAAGCTTTAAATAAATTGTCGATATTGAGATGAATGAAGCTGATTTCGGGGCTCCCTTGACGATAGGTCTCACATGAACTGTATCATGGAAAACACATCTGTTGTGCCGTCTTCAAATTTTGTTGATTTCATTCACAGAGCTTCAAGAATTTGCTTAGGCCAAAGCGCCAAAGCTCTGGTTTGGAGGTGGAGGCAAATTTGTCCTTTGAAGATTGATATCTTCACTCTCAGTGCACCGAATTCAACAAACGAGGTATCTATGTTCAAGTTGGCTATCAAGGTATATTTTGAAAATCATTTCGGATTGATTCACGCTATATTCTTATCGCTAGGGTCAACCAAATCCGGATACTTTTTTTTGGGACACCCGGTAGATTTGGACATGTCTACCACCGGGTGTGTCAAACAGTTGCCCCTTTTGAATGGAAATAGGAGCAGAACGTTGAGATATCATTACACTCCGAGTCAATAGCTACATTTATCAGTCTTCAACCTAGATGCACATACCTTGCATTTAGACTTTCCCACCAAACAACCGAGATACAAGCTCCTAATGCCAAATTTTTCAATGCTCCCAGAACCGGATGTTTTGCAGGAGGGTCTAGCCATGATTTCTATTATGGTCATTTTCTGAATCACCTATAAACTTTGATTTTCAGTTTTTCGCTTTTGAATAGAATTAGAGACTCATGCAAACCGCCCTGATTAGAGGAACATGACAAAAATCGTGGTAAAAATGATAAAGTTGTGCCACATCTCCAAAATAAGCATGCACGTGCTCCTTTTCCTCTTCTTTGACTTAAGTAACAGGGCATGGACTGCAATGCAAGGACCGATTCATCAAAAGAAAGTAATTTCAAGAACACTTGAATCTTTTCAAGTTTTAATTGTTCTCAAAAGTAAAAACCAAACATCAAAGTTGAAATTCTTTTGCAAAATGCCTGTGATATATATCATAGAAAGGCCCTTTCGCAAAACCTCTTGTTGCAAGTGCACTCCAAACCTTGTCTTTGTGAGCTCGTATCTCCGATGTTTAGTGGTGGGTTTTAAAATGCTATGTGTATGCAATTTAAATAAAAGGTCAACAAACGGAACTAGTACCTCGAAAGTCCCGATTTTTTATTGTTCTGTACCCGCGTTAAGTCAAAAGGTGGTACTTTTTTCAGACACCCCATATCATGTAATACGTTTCTTGATATCATGGTCTTGATATTCAAAAAGCCTTTGCTCTGCAAATGGTGTTTCCTTTTCCTTTTATTATGGTGTTTCCTTTTATTAAATCATCCAGTATCTACCAAATTGAAATGCTTCTATTTCCGTTTTATTCCAGTGTGATCCAAACCTCAGAGTATATGGAGTATTTGTTGATTGCTTAGATGCTCGTCTCCCAAGGATAGGCTTATTTGCAACAAGAGATATCCCAGCTGGAGAAGAGCTCACCTTTGATTATCTTGTGTCAAATAGTGATGAAAATGGAACAAGTCCATTGACACCAAGCAAGCACAGGAACAAAGAACCAGCTCTGAAAAGGTTTTTATGTGCATGTGGTGCTAAGAATTGCAGAAAGTATCTGTTTTGATTTCTCCTCCATAGATACCTTTGACACCTACCTTTTTTGTATGAAGCACTTGAAAACGAGGGAGTAGAATCAATTTTCACTTCTATAAAGATGAACAGTTTAGTTTTTGGCCCTATGTGCACTAGCACTATCTTTAAGCATTTGCAGGCCATTAGGTTATTTACAGACTTCAGTTCCATTTACTTGATCATTTTTGCGAAATTTTCTTGAGAAAAATGTTACACAAAGGTGAAAGAGACCCCTTAAGCAGGCCAAGCACCCTCTAGAGGGGCTTAAAGTTATTGGGGTATCTGTTTGTCATTGTTGTACAACAGGACATCCCAAAGTCAGCACTTTGGATCTTTCCTTTTAAAAAGAGCATTTCGGGCTCTTTCCTCATGTTTCTCTCCTCTAAAATCACTTTTGTCACAGAAGCAACGTCCCTGCATCGTACTTTACTTGTACATGACAGCTGAGGAGAAATCCACTCAAGAGGTTAGCTGCTTGGTAGCACTTTCATCTTCCGGAGGCTACACAAGCAACGCTTAGTGGCGATTTCTCCTCTGGTAGATTTATATCACTAACACATAGCTCAGGATTTTATAGAGGAATTGGTGAATTCAGCAATACCATCCACGATCATTCGATGAAACAATCTCTATCCCCAAGGAAGTAGCTTTCTTGTGAAAATTATTACATTGTGTGTTGAAATAAGGACAATTATCATCTCAATTTTAGTGTTATTTTCATTTTTTTAATTTCATTTGCGGATTTCCTCTTCTTTGCGAAATCACTTCATCATTTCTTAGGCCCAAAATTTCTAGATGAGTGTCCAAAGATCGTTGGCTTTTTTGCAACCACATAGAAATGACCAAAACGAACCGTGAATGATGGCAAGCATGGTATTCCTTGGACCCAGTTGATCTTGTTTAACCACACACTAATACATTTTCATTTGCCCTTATATCAAGGACCCTGATGCAGGGAAGTGTGAACAAAATTTGGCCAGTTCATGACCATACAGGTATTCAATCAATTATGTAGTGAAATCAAGCATCTTTGGCCAGAAACCCAGAGGAGTAGTTCACTATGTGATGATACAGGGATGTGCGCCAGGTTTTGGTTGATTTTTTTCATTAGAATTCTGAGAATAGGATGTTATATCTAAAGAAAATTCTGGGATTTAGATCTAACATTGGTCAGAAATTCTAGGAATGTCCAGATTTGGGATAATCAAAAATTTTCCTTTCATAAACCTTGAACTATGTATGTTTGGTTTGTCTAGTTTGTCACTCCGATGTTGTATGGTTATTTGGAGGTACGTTCTCATTATAAAAATCATTTGTAGAATTATGTGCTTACTTGCGATGCCAAGATTCCATTTGTAGGAGACTGGGAAATATTGCTAGGTAAGTCAGCAAATACCAAGTATATCTGTATAGTAATTTTACCAAGCTCTAATTTGCAATAAGTGATGCAGGATTGTCCTCTTCACGATATGATCTACAGCAAATGTACTAAAATCACTTTGCAGGAATAAATTTCAGATGATGTTTTCTAAATTTCATTGCTAGTTTTATGATTTTACCATAAAAATTTATTTGGAAATTCAAACGATTTTCAACAAATTTATGTAACTTTTAGAACCTTCTTGCTGAGCTGGTTCCAAAAAAAACCTTTAGCACCTTTTGTCAAGTTGGTGTTATGCTAGGTTAAAGGCAGTCTGTCCCCTATTGTTCTGACCTTAGCAACGGCTTTATTTACCTTATTTACGCTGGAGCTAAATTCATGCATCACTGAATCTCTATGACCTTGATTTCTTTGGATAAAGCAAATTAGCGCAAACTTGTGGAGTGTACGGTAGAGATCCTTATCGAGTTTATTGAGGTTTAGAAAATTGCGACCTCCCCGTGAGATGATTTCAGCAATGTTGGATATGTTTTACGAAAAATATTCTGAATCGACAACTGTATATAAGAGCTTGTTATCCTTTCTGTGGATAGGTAAACACATCCACTGACTTGACTACAAATATTCCCAGGCCTCCTTTAAGTGTCATTATGACATCAGAAGTAAGTGACTTATGATTTCGGGAGCAACATTGATCTTTGGAATCTACCTGGAAATTGGACATTGGCAATGGAGAGCGGCAAACTAGCCAAAGCAATTGCACGTGATTAGTGTTGTTTTGTTTTTGTTTTCGATTTGTTTTGAGTTAGCCTGCGTGCAGAATCTACTGACTTCTTTTCAGAGAGGTTCTCCTCCAGTAGAGTTTGCGCATCGGCGACCAAATCCTTGTTCTGAGACACGCGCGATTCCCTCTCTAGAGGAACCAATTCATTGAATTGGATTCAATAGAGCGACCTATAGAGTGGGAAGGCATAACACCCACACACAATAAAGTTTCATTGGCCAGCTTTGTCCATGTAAGAGCTAATTAAATACCTGCAGACTCGAAAAAAGACAGAGACGCTCGTGAAAGAAAGGAGATATGCGTCAGCCAATCAGGAAAGGTTACATGTTTCTCATGAACTCACAACAAGGATTTGGTCGCTGATGCGCAGACTCTACAGGAGGAGAACCTGTCTGAAAAGGGATCAGTAAAGTCTGCACGCAGGCTATTTTGAGTGGGCTTGTAAGGATTTCTAGGTACTGAAAGCTAATTTAGGCCCACTGTGCATGCCGCATCCAGGCATGGGACCCCTAGTTTAATGTCCCTTTCAAAAGATGACGAGATGAGTTTTAAAGTCAGACCCGAGGTCACCCATCCGGAGTCTGACCTCACTCAACCGAGCTTAACTTCGGTCACCTGACGAAAATTGTATAAGCTCCTCGGCCACTCGCCCCTGCACATGATACATGTTAAAAGTTTATAAAGGGTGTCTGGATGATTTTTTGCCAGCAGTGAGTTTGATTTATTATCTAAATTGAACATTTCTTTCAAATATTGTGAGCCATCTTTAAACTTTCCTGTCTTCAGATTGTGATCATCAGTAAACTTCTTTAAATTTAATTTGCATCTCTTTTCTAGATCATTGTTGAGTAGAAACTTGGGGATCGTTGCAAAAGAAATTTAATTAATGATTGATGATCATTCTTTTCAAAATACTATTTAATCGCACTCATAGCCCCCAAAGCAACATAACATTATCCATCTTTTTTTAAATTGAAACAGTGATAGCATTTTGACCGATGCCTGCAAGTGATTTTGAGCATTCTTTCAAAGACATCTGATTTTGCTCATAATGTTGTGTGACAGATCTTTTTAACATCGAGTGTAAGCCTTCAAATATCTTTCGTAATTTACATAAGTTAAAATGAGCTGAAACGACCCGAAACAAGCTGAAACGAGCTGAAAAAAGCTGAAACGAGCTAAAACGAGCTGTGGAAATCGGGATCGAGGCTGAAACGACCTGAAACGACCTTGATTATCCTAGCATCGAGGTGTAGGTGTCAGGGGAGTCCCTTTGTTCTCTACGTAGTGTCGCATTCCCTTTAAGAAATTAAAGAGACATCTCCTAAGGGAATCCTTTTGTTCTCTACGTATTGTTGGGTTCTCTTTAAGAAACGATAGTAACAAATCTTAGGGGAGTCCCTTTGTTTTCTACGTATTGTCGCATTCTCTTCCTTCGTCTTGGCACATCTTGCCACCTAGGCCATGGAATAATGCATCTCATCTGAGAAATGAGGAACAAAGGGTAGGGCTTTTTAATGGTTTCAGACATCTGATTTTGCTCATAATGTTGTGTGACAGATCTTTTTAACATTGAGTGTAAGCCTTCAAATATCTTTCGTAATTTATATAAGTTAAAACGAGCTGAAACGACCCGAAACGACCTGAAACGAGCTGAAACAAGCTGAAACGAGCTAATGGTTTTTAATGGTTTTAATGGTTTTTAATGACTCCCCTAAAAATAGTATTCCAAAATTGCTTGAGACGTGGTCTATTTCCCAAAATATGGAAATATGCGAATGTAGTACCAGTCCATAAGAAGAGCGAGAAAAATCTAAAGAAGAACTATCGACCAATTTCTCTCTTACCAATTTTTGGGAAAATACTGGAGAAACTCATGTACGATTCTTTATACTCACATCTTGTTTCATGCAATTTGCTTAATCCGAACCAATCAGGTTTTCGTCCTGGTGATTCAACGATTAATCAGTTAATTTCCATAACCCACACGATCTTTAAAGCCTTTGACTGTAATCCTCCCCTGGATGTACGTTCTGTTTATCTCGATATTTCTAAAGCATTCGACAGGGTATGGCATGACGGTCTGATCTATAAACTAAAACGTTGTGGCGTCTCAGGAGACCTTCTTTCACTTATCCAAAGTTTTCTCAAGGATCGAAAGCAGCGAACAGTTCTAAATGGACAGAATTCTAACTGGGGAGATATTTCGGCAGGAGTACCCCAGGGTTCTATTCTAGGACCCTTATTTTTCCTTGTATATATCAATGACCTAGCTGCTGAGGTTAAGTGTAACGTTAAACTCTTTGCTGATGATACATCGTTGTTCACCGTAGTAGAAGACATAGACTCTGCTGCCAGTGATATGAACCACGACCTAGAGTTGATAAGGCGGTGGGCTCATGATTGGAAAATGTCATTTAATCCAGATCCACAAAAGCAAGCTGTTGAATTGATATTTTCCACGAAAAGGATAGAAATGAATCATTCAGAAATTCGTTTTAATAACATACCAATGATGAAGGTAGATGAACATAAACATTTAGGGATTATCCTGGATTCAAAACTATCATTTTCGGCTCACATTAAGGCAGCTATCTCTAAGACAAGAAAGGGAGTTGGTTTGCTGAAATATCTCTCCAAGTATCTACCCAGGCACACCCTAAACGAATTATTTAAGCTTTATGTATTATTATTATTATTATTATTATTATTATTATTATTCATTTATTTATTGTTGGATGGTAAAAGATAGCTACAGTAGATAGCTAATTAATTCCAACTCTAAAAATTAAAATAAAAAATAATCCTTTAAAATACAAATAATACTCAATAAAAACGTGGATAAAATATTTACATGCCATCAAAAATATATAGTATAAAAGCAGAAATCTAAAATTTTTTTATCATAAAAAGCCCAAATTCGGAATAAAAGTGCGGCATAATCTGCATGGACAATTTTCCCCGTACCAATTTTTGATCTTTGTTTTAAACTGACAAAGCGAATTCGAATTTCGTATCGTTGGTGGTAACATTTGCCACAACTGCGGACCTTTAAATCGGACGCTTTCTGTCCCGTTGTTAACAGATTTCACTCTGGGTTGTACAAATTCGTTATTATTGCGTAAATTGTAGTGAGTTGCATTTTCACAGAAGATTTCCTGCATAAATGAAGGGTTAAGCCCGTTTTTAGTTTTATACATCTCTGTCATAAGTAACTGCAAGTTCTTTGTGTGAATAGTAACGGCACAGTCCTTCTCTAATAGTTCACTATAAGTAGATTCGGCATCCTTATAAGTAATTCTCAGAGCCCTTTCCTGTATTTTGTTAATCTTTTTGTTGAGCTGCCTGCTATGAAACATCCAGATTAAAGGGCAATATTGAAATTGACTAGTGATAAAAGCTCTCATGAGGGTTCTTAGTTTGCTTTGATCCATATATGGCGATATGCGAGCAAGTGCGTAAAGTTTATTGCTAGCCTTTTGGCACAATTTCGAGACATGATTGCCAAAGGACAGTTTGTTATCAATTTGAACGCCGAGTAGCTTCTCTTCAGAGCTATTTACAACTTCGGAATTTCCAATTCTAACAGTAACTGGATCATCGCTACTCTGCCCAAGAACCAAGAGATGGCATTTATCTGCATTTAATTTCATGAAGTTGTCGGAAAGCCATTTCAAAGCTACACTACAATCATGTTCAAGCCTATGAGTTATATTCCTCAGGTTCTTATCGCAAGTATAGATTGTGGTATCATCTGCATAGTTGCATACATCTACATGTCCGACCCCACCTGGAATACGGAGACGTCATCTATCACATTCCGGCTAAAGTGTGTGGGTTTAGCGGTAATACCATATTGTCAAACTTGATGGAAAAGTTGGAGTCCGTTCAATATTCTGCTGCCCTTGCCGTGACGGGAACATGGAGGGGGACATCACGAGAGAAGCTGTACGCTGATCTTGGTTGGGAGTCACTGAGCTCCCGAAAATGGAGTAGATGCCTTACGCTGTTTTACAAAATGATGAATAACCTGATGCCTAAGTATACAATGGATCCGATCCCACAACTTCAGCAATCTCAGTACTCACTTCGCAATCAGGATGTCATTGGGCGAATGAGGGCAAAGACAGAAAAATTCAAATCTAGCTTTTATCCAAATTGCCTGTCTGAATGGAACGAATTATGTCCGGAAATTAGAACTGCACCATCAGTTGCTATCTTCAAGAAAAAGTTGCTCTCGAAAATTTGCCCCCCCCCCCCTGCTAAGTCTGTCTTTGGAATTCATGACCCAATAGGCTTATCCTATCTCACTCAACTTAGAGTGGGCCTTAGCAAATTAAACCTTCACAAATTTAAGCACAATTTTCGGGATACCATAAATCCAATGTGCCCCTCTAACGATGGTATTGAGAGTATGGAGCACTTTTTGTTGCTTTGCTCTTCGTTTGAGGTTCAACGTCGAAACCTTCTCGCTGGAGTTTTTGCATTACTTCGACCATTTGGATATATTGATCTTTCAAATGAAGTTTTGACGCAACTTTTATTATTTGGTGATAAAGGCCTCCCAAACGACGTCAACAGAAATATACTCAAGTTGACTCTACTATACATTCACACAACTGGTCGACTAGATTAAGCCAAATGTAACTAAGCCACCACACCATGTTCCTTTTTGTAACGTTCCCCTATCATAGAGTCTCGCTTCTCTGTTCCATTGTTCGTAATAGTTTCTCGCAGTCGTATATTTAGTTGTAGTTTTAGATTAATATTCTTCATGTGGATGGCCCTGGGGTAGTGATGATCTTTTGCTCCCCTTGGTATCGTTTTGTGGTATTGTATGGTAGATCGTTCGTAGTCGTAGGTAATTCGTAAATTGTAAATTTTCATATTGAATTTATATATAAAAAAAAAATGGTTTCAGAACAACACACAAGGATTCACTTCTTTTAAATGTCATTTCGAAAGAAACTTTGTTTACAGTACATTTCCATCTTCAAGAATGGGCCTATGTATGCGCCGATGGTGCTACGATTTATTTTCAATTTTCTCTGTGCAAGTTTTCAAGTCTTTGGCTGCGAAACTCTGAAAATTCAATCACAGTTATCCACAAAAGCATCCTAAAATTTTATTTTTGTAAATTTACAATATATACACGTTTTTTGTATAAGAAACTAGGATTCGGCCATAGTACTAAGGGTTTCTTAATCTAACAAGAAATTTTGTCCATTTTAGTACTAAAAGTTTCTTAATTGGTTTCTTATTTTTTGAATGCATGAATTGTCAATGTAGTCACTAACACTGCTGCAGATATGTTTCTTGATATTCAAAACACCATATTGGAATAAACAGTGTTCTTTTAAGTTGAAAACACAAATGGTTAGATAATATTTCCCAATAATAAAGGTTCAACGATCTATTTGCTATATAATTCATGCTTTTAACTTTGAAAAGTTTCTTAGCACTTCTCAGACATAGTACTAAAGTTTCTTAAAGTTTTAGCCATCTTATTACTAGTTTCTTATAAACCAGTTTCTTATAAAAAAACGTGTACTGCTGTCTTAATAGATACCGTTTTTCTCGAATAGACCCAAATTTCCCGCCGATGGGTTGAAATTACTGCCAAAAGTGAGGAAAGTAAAAAATTCTAAAAAACATTCAGACTTCAATTTTAAGAACGGGAACAAGTTTCCAAGAACGGAAAAAGATTCAATGTAGGTAAAACGAAAAAAGACCTTTAATGGTTCCAACGAATTTGTGAGGATAGTTTGTTTGTTTCGAAAAATGTCCAAGTTAGACCCAAATTACCTCACATTACCCTACTGTTTCCATATTCCCCGATTCCCCGATTTCCCATAACTCCCCCAAAATTTGTTTGTTTCGTTTCTTAAAGAGAATGCGACAATACGTAGAGAACGAAGGGACTTCCCTAAGATTTGCTACGATCGTTTCTTAAAGCGAACCCGGCAATACGTAGAGAACAAAAGGACTCCCTTAACAGTTGTCTCTTTCATTTCTTAAAGAGAATGCGACAATACGTAGAGAACAAAGGGACTCCCCTGACACCTACACCTCGATGCTAGGATAATCAGGTCGTTTCAGGTCGTTTCAACCTGGTTCCAAGGGCCAGCTTCCTACGTCAGTACTGACCCTGGTACCGGTCAGGTCCAATTCGCTATTTGATTGTCTATTCGATAACAAAAGGCTCACTAATTATTCCAAAGAGTTATTGCTTGGCTTTGGCGAGAAATTGGTCAACTTTGGATCGCTGTCACGGGAAAACAGGACAAAGGATTGAAAAAAGGATTGTTGTTATACTTAAATGTCATGTATGTGCCCCAGTTGACGGAGTTTGAGCCCTATCCGTCAGCACATGCGGGAGAAATTAGTTATATTTGGTCATTTTGGGGACCATTCCTATTGATTCCCATTCAAAAATGGTCCTATTTCAAATGGTTATTGAGAAAAATATGCTTTATGTGTAGGGCTGATGAGGAGTTGAAAAGGAGTAATGGACCATGGAGATTTCGAATTTAGGGGTTTCAAGAAAGTTGAGGGTCATTATGACGTCATAAATGGGGGTCAAAGAAAAAAAAGTTTTTGTTCGACCTGAGGTTACGTTTGGGGTTGATGCTCGATGGTTGCTCAACCGATTTGAAAACAGAAAAAAGATTTCAAGAGAGCGATCGCCTGGGAGTCGTTTGTCACCATTTGGGGTACGATACTGCCCCTGCGGGCTTTGTGAGGGGGGCTCAAAAATGGGGTAAAATTTTTGCCCGCGCCTTTTTGCACGCTAACTCCATTTTGCGCCGGGAAAACTTCTTCGGGATGTCAAAAATTGACGTAAAACCATATTCTTTACCCATAACTGCTTTAATTTCCCATTTATTTCCAAAATTCAGAGAATAACGAGCCATTCTTCTTCGGAAGCTGCGGTGAAAGTTCCTCAATTTTCCGACTTAGGCCCATTTTCACTCCAAAGAAATCGTGCTCGTTTTCCTATAAAATGCACTTGCTACATTGGATTATTGTCTAAATACCTTAAAAAGGGTTAAATAAAGGTCCTCAAAGAATTAGTTTTTAGTTTCTCGCATTATATACTGCTGCATCGGTGGAAGAAGATCAGTCATTTTTCGTCTCATTTTCATACTTCCTCCATTTTTGTGTGGACTTACTACATAGTATGTTATGCATCAAAATCTATTGGCATATTTTTCATGCTGTTCAACTCATTTTGACTATAGAGATTGTAAGAGAGTTTGTAATGAGTCTGCAAGTGATAATTTATGCAAAACAAAATGGAGCCCAAATGGCCACTTTTGCGGCAACCGGTACCAGGGCCGACATCGATGACCTAAGGAAGACAATGGCGGCCCTGGGAACGAGGTTGAGGTCGTTTAAGCCTCGATCCTGATTTCAACAGCTCGTTTTAACTTGTTTTCAGCTCGTTTCAGGTGGTTTCGGGTCGTTTCGGGTCGTTTCAGCTCGTTTCAGCTCGTTTCAGCTCGTTTTAACTCATATAAGTTACGAAGTATCTTTAGGGCTCTTCACCTCAACACAAAGCATGCACCAAAGTTAGTGGCCAAAAAAGTACTATACTAATAATGATAATAAATTATCCTATTGTTTTATGTCAGTATTTAATAAATATTAGGAACATTGTAAAGAAATAGAATATTCAGCGTACTCAATTTCATGTGTGCGTTGATGCAATGAAATTGATGTTGGTGTTGGGTTATTGTCTAAATACCTAACCAAACTCGGGTTTGTCACCTTTTTCAAGTGGCTAAAGCTATATGAATAGATAGATCCTGCCAAAATGGTAGGCTTCGTTCCAGGACCTTCTCTCCATGTCCAATGGACAAGAAACAAAGAAACATTAGTTGCAAATGGCTGCATTCTCACTAGAATCTAAGCCCGCTTTGCGAACATGATGTCATGTGGTTACCTTGGTAAACTATGATTGGTAAATTTTGCTTAAACAACACTGTAATTTCTTTCAGCTCTTTGTCTATTCTGTTGCCTTAGATACTGTAGTATTGTAAGGACTCGTCCCCCGGGGGGGGGGGGTACTTCACTATAAATTCATACGGGGGTGTGTGCCACAAGGATTTCTGTTACGAGCCAATCCCAGAAATTTGGTCCGATATTGATACCCAATCGAAGAAGTAACAAAAACAATTCGACGTCAAAGGGATAAGGGATTGAGGGCTGGGAACGATTATTTTGGTTCTAAGTGGCCATTGGAACGAGGTTCTGATCTGAGGACGTTTATCAACACAAAAATACTTGAAATCTGTTCACCTGAAACTGACCACGTGTTGCTCCAAAATTTATCCAGTTGTACTTTCATTCAACACCCATTACAGAAGTTTGAGTTTAACAGTAAACCCCAATCCCAAAAAATTCTGAGTGAAAGTATACCCCAATCACACAAATTTTCCAGTAAAAGGATACCCCAATCCCAGAATTTTCAGGCCAAGAACTACCCAAAACTGGCGCACATCCCCATCTTACCCATAGCGAAGTACCCCCCCCCCTCCCCTGGGCTCGTCCCCAAGCAATGAAACCTTGTAACAGCTCTGTATGTGAACAGGACGACCTGTCACAATTCATAACAGCATTGTAGCCCTGTTTGTTCAAAAGGGAAAAAATTGTATGAAGTACCTAGTGTGACCGTAGCCAATGTCTGCATGAGTAACATGCATGTGAGTCAGAAAATCCTTAGAAACTTGAAACCCGCATCAACTGATAGTACATGTGTACCTAACATGTAAACTCAAATAGGAAAATTATTTTGTCGGTAAAAATGTATGGTGTCGTTCACAAATTACAAGCAACCTCATGAAAATTCTTCACCTCACAATCCCTCAAACAAACCTAAAATATTGATCCAATCTACTAGCAATTGAGCCTCGCAGCTCTGAGGATAAATGTCTATTGGTCTGCCTTGTTTCTCAAACATTTAGGGTGTATTTATAGATCCTGTTGCCTTTGTATACACTTAACATTGTTGTAGAGCCTCTTTTTATCGACTTTCTGTCATTGCAAGCCTGGATCGCTGGCATATTTGATAAATGATTTTAAGTTCGTTTTTGCAAGATTTTGAGATAAAGTATTTGAATAGAATTGCTTGTATTTTATTGAATATTAAAATTTTACCAATGTTGAAAAATGTAATTTTGCATGTTGCCAAACAGGTCTTACACGTTTATAGGAAACTGATGACTTCCTTGAGAGCTGCAGGCTTTCAGCTGTCTACACAGCTTCTGAATCTCACAGTAGCTGTTGCTGGCGTATCTTTGCTGATGTAGATATTTTTGTGATACTTTATAACTCATTGATAGATTGTTAGACCTTGGTTTTGTGCCTGCTCTACAATTCTAAGATACACATTTTGTAAGAATCTTCATCTGAATGTCAAAGACATGTCTTTAAAAGAAGATGCTCCATACTGTCTGTAGAGTATCTCTGCTTTTGTATTGCTTCATGCTGATGTTTCATGCGCAAATTGCTGGCTTTATTCTTTTACCAGTTGGTTAATTGGTTATGCCACACTTATCAATCAATTTGCATGTAGAAATATCTATAAAGTCCATATTCCTCCACTATTTTATCTTCACTTCTAGCCAAATGATCTTCCTAGTAGTTTTATCTCATGGCCCTCCTGAATGTTTTAAAATGTAGTTTACATTGTTTGAAAGATGTGAAGTGTATAGCTATTTGAAAAGTGATTTGTAATGTAAAAAAGATTTGAAGGGAGAGCCATGGTATAAAACTTCTCTTGAGTTGTGACACCAGACTGCCTCGTGTGTTTGTCAACAGTGGGGAATGTTGTGTTTGTCGACATAACATGGAACGCGGAAACTTCTTCAAATTTGCACAAAAAAGTTTGCTTTCTGTCGACGTTAGCCCCAATTTGATGGATAAATGACCTCAAATGGGTGCTTGAGTGAACGGTGAGTGAATAATCTTGCTCAGGCCGATTCCAATCACTGAAATGTGTCAAATTTTTTGAGATCTTAGGAAAACAAATCCATCTTGGTTATTGACAAGATTGATATACATATTCTGTGAAATTTTCAACGATATATCTCTTTCCAGCAATTTATGTGGATTTTCCAAGAAAGGTCAATTTTTCTTGGCCGGTAAACGCTCGTAAATTCGGCTCCAAGTAAGGTAATCGTTTAAACATGTAAACAACTCTGGACGGATATCTCTGCAACCGATTTATCAAAAAATATTTCAAATAACTGCAATATTATAGCATCCATTTCAGTTTTTGTTAGGTTGCTAGAAACACCACCTCAAATAACCGAATTTGTCTCAGGGGGTTATAAGCGGCGATGTCACTGGCTAATTTTCGTGAGATTGGATGATTTCCGCGTGTTCTGAGAACCAGTAAGGATTTGAGCCTTATCTTCGTTGTGAATCGTGTGAAGCACTTTTTTCAGTTTTTTTCTCTTTTAATATGTGAATCTGGCACACTTGTACAAAGTACAAAATGGCGACGATATTTGGCCTAACTTATTAAGATTCATTAACGAATTTATGAAAATTGGAGGCATCAAAACTTGGAAAGAACTCACCATTGGTGTTGAGCAGATGGTAAGGCTGCTTTTTAACAATGACTTTATCAACCCCAGACTCGCCTTTTAAATGTAATAAGTCCTCAACGTTCAGTATCTTCAGCGAAAGGAAGATCGGTGCTGGCCAGGTGAAAACCGCGGACCTCGCGGACTTCGCGGACTTTTCGTGGCCGTAAGTCCGCGACTTTCTGAGTCCGCGTTTTTCATTTTGGCATAGGGTGAAAGTGAAAACCGCGGACTTCGCGGAATTTTTCAAGACTGATCTAAAATCTCCGTCTTGGCTTTACAATTGGTTGGAAACTCATTCTGAAAGTTTTCGTATATGTCAACCGTAAATTTGATGTACGTTTAATTTATTTTCTGTCAGAGTTTCAGTTGTATTTTTGAGGTCGTTCTTTTCATTTAGGCCACACGTTCTAGAATCTACGACATTAGGACACAAGTATTGACGTGTGCCCCTTGTTCCCTGAGATTTCATTTGTTCCTATGCATCAGTCGAAGCAGTGAACGAGAATACTTGAAAACACAACGCTGTGCAAAAGTCCGCGAAAGAAAGTCCGCGTTTTTCATTTTGTCATAGGGTGAAAGTGAAAACCGCGGACTTAGCGGACTTTTTCAAAAGTGATCTAAAATCTCCTTCTTGGCTTTACGGTTGGTTGGAAACTCATTCTGAAAGTTTTCGTACATGTCAACAATAAATCTAATGTACGTTTAATTTATTTTCTGTCAGAGTTTCAGTTGTATTTTTGAGGTCGTTCTCTTCATTTAGGCCCCACGTTCTAGAATCTACGATATTATGGCATTAGCATTGACGTGTGCCCCCTGTTCTCTTTCATTTCCTTTGTTCGTGTACATCAGTCGAGGCAGTGAACGGAAAAACCAAAGAAAACAGCGCTGTGAAAAAGTCCGCGAAAGAAAGTACGCGTTTTTCATTTTGGCATAGGGTGAAAGTGAAAACCGCGGACTTCGCGGACTTTTTCAAAAGTGATCTAAAACCTCCGTCTTGGCTTTTCAGTACACAGGAAAAACATTCTGGAAGTTATCGAACATGTCAACTGTGCATCTCATTCTCCATTTCTTCTACATTCTTTCTGATTTCAGTTGAACTTTTGAGGTCGCTCTTTTCATGTTATAAAATCTACGATATTAGGAAACAAGTATTGACGTGTGCCCCTTGTTTCCTGAAGTTTCATTTATTCCTATGCATCAGTCGAAGCAGTGAACGGAAAAACTTGAAAACACAACGCTGTGCAAAAGTCCGCGAAAGAAAGTCCGCGTTTTTCATTTTGGCATAGGGTGAAAGTGAAAACCGCGGACTTCACGGACTTTTTCAAGACTGATCAACTGAAATCAGAAAGAAAGGAGAAGAGTAGAATGAGATGCACACTTGACATGTTCCATAACTTCCACATTGTGTTTCCAGTGAACTGAAAAGCCAAGACGGAGATTTTAGATCAGTCTTGAAAAAGTCCGTGAAGTCCGCGGTTTTCACTTTCACCCTATGCCAAAATGAAAAATGCGGACTTTCTTTCGCGGACTTTTTCACAGAGTTGTTTTTTAGGTTCTTCCGCTCACTGCTTCGACTGATGCATAGCAACAAATGAAATTTCAGGAAACAAGGGGCACACGTCAATACTTGTGTCCTAATATCGTAGATTTTATAACATGAAAAGAGCGACCTCAAAAGTTCAACTGAAATCAATGAGAATGTAGAAGAAAAGCAGAATGAGATGCACAGTTGACATGTTCGATAACTTCCAGAATGTGTTTCCAGTGAACTGAAAAGCCAAGACGGAGATTTTAGATCAGTCTTGAAAAAGTCCGCGAAGTCCGCGGTTTTCACTTTCACCCTATGCAAAAATGAAAAACGCGGACTCAGAAAGTCGCGGACTTACGGCCACGAAAAGTCCGCGAAGTCCGCGAAGTCCGCGAGGTCCGCGGGGTCCGCGGTTTTCACCTGGCCGATCGGTGCTGATGGAGCAGAAAATGGTTGATAGTTAATACACCTTCTCCATTTTCTTCTGCAGAAGGAAAAGCGGATTTAGCTATGATTTGTATATAAGACCCCAAGATGTGATGCCATAGTTGAGGAAGGAAGAAAAAAGTGATTTGTAAAAGCAGATTCGTGTAATCATAATCATAATCATAATCATAAACTTATTTACAGTTGGTTTGTTAGTAGCTAACAACAGCTAATTTACACCAACTATCTACAAAATATACAGTATAACAGAATATATAAAACCCAAAATTAAGTGCAAATGTAGCACGTGCAGATGTTGCCATCCCAGCAACGTATTTCTTGTTTGAATTTCACGAGAGAAGTTGTCAATTTTAGGTCATCACTAAGAGCATTCCACAACAGACTCCCTCTAAAGGACAGGGAATTTATTCCGTAGCGTTGAGAACTCACCGAGGGGAGCTTGCATAGTTCCTTAGTCCGAAGGTTGTAGGGAACATCTTTCTTGACAAAAAAATCCCACATGTACTCAGGATTGAGATGGTTCATTGATTTGTAGATCTCCACCATGAGGTTTTGTAGATTCTTTTTATGTGTTGTCTTTGTATTACCCCTATCTAAAAGTTCCTCAAACGTGGATTCATAGTCTCTATATAAAGTTCTCAGTGCGCGTTTGTGGGTCCTATTGATTTCATTGTTTGCAGCTTTGCTACAAAATAACCAGATCAGAGGGCAATAGGAAAAATTCGACATTACCACGGAGTTTAAAAGTAACTTTGACTTTTGTTCTCCTAAAAATGGTCTTAACCTTCCAAATGCATACAATTTTTGGTTGACCTTCTTACATATCTCTTTCACATGCGTTTCAAACTTCAGTGAGTTGTCAATGTTTACACCCAGAAGTTTTACATGTTCGCTTGATGGAATCAGTTGGCCGTTCATGTTAAGGCATAGTTTCTTTGCTCCCTTTAGCCCCAAAAACATTACTTGGAATTTTGAAGGATTGGTATAGTGCCTTATCATGAAGAATGTCCCACAAGATCTGGAAAGCTTTTTGAAATCTCATTGTTATGGTATTTCCAGGTGAGATGGTCATCTAGAAGTACCCCTAGAAACTTGACGTATCTGGCACTTTGGATTCTTTTCTGCCAAATTTAAGACTGAAGATGTTAGGTATTTTGTCCAAAGGTACTGGAAAAGAGCAAAGTTAGTCTTTTTAATGCTAATTGCCAATGTATTACAGTCAAGCCATGTTTTTACTTTACTTAGCTCTCTGTTAATGTTATTGGTGAGGCCTGTGAGATCTTCAGCTTCACGATGAGTGTTCTGGCATCAGCAAACAGAAAAATGGCAACAGTTTAGATGTATTCGGTAAGTTATTTATGTAAATGAGAAACAGGAAGGGGCCAATAACTTATCCCTGGGGAACACCACAAGCTATATCACACAGACTGGAGGATAATCCATCAACTAAAACAAATCGTTGGCAGTGACTAAGGTAACATTGAAACCAGTTCAGTGCTATGCCTCTAATTCCGTAATACTCTAACTTTCTCAGCAGTATCTTATGGTTTACTGTGTCAAATGCCTTTGGATTTCAATGCATAGTTCACATCCAAATCTATTATTGTCAAGTGTAGAATTAATACTTTCAGTTGAAGTAATCAGTGCATGATCTGTAGAGTGTCCGCTTCGAAACCCTAACTGCATACAAACTAGAATTTCACACAATTCAAGCAATTTTTTGAGGCATTGCTGCATCATCTTTTCAAATATTTCAGTCTATCGGTTTTTTACGTATTTTTCTAAATATGAGAATCACTTTTCCAGTTTTAAATTGCTCTGGGAACATACCAGTTGGAAAAGATTCATCTATTAGAACAGAGAGTTCAATCGAAATGTGAAAATCGAGTACTTGTAGCTGTCTGACCGGAATGCTGTTGGGTCTAGAAGATTTACCATGTGAGGAACAGGAATGCTGTTGGATCCAGAAAATTTACCATGTGAGCACGTGAGAAACATTTGACCGGTCCAATGGAAGCTTAGTGCACCATCACAGACAGTGAAAGGACCACAACGTTACTGCAGTCATTGGTAGTTTTTGGTGGAAGTCGATGGCAGGTATTTGCGTCTATATATGCTTATAATAGCGTTTGGGGATAAACTTACCAGCGCTTTCCAGTTAACAAACAATAAAATATGTCCATGTTATTCTTAAAGAACTCATCTTGCTCTCCACTGGCAAAAAGGAACTCCGTATGTGACCCGTAGTTAACCATATTTGTTGTAATCTCCGAATGTCCGATGTGTATAGCTACTCAAAGTTGTGTTAGAATATTTTCACAAATGACAAAGATAAAGACAATTCTTCGGGATCAGTCTCGCAAAACTGTTTGGAAAATTCCAACATTATTCGAACAACAGGGTTTTCGAAAAGTTGATTTACAACCAACTTTACGACTACCTTGACAAAAACAGGCTTCTTTTTTCCAAACAGTCTGGGTTTAAATCGCTCCACTCTGTTGTCACCTGTCTGCTTAACTGTACGAACGACTGGTATATTAACATGGATAAGGGTCAGTATACAGCGATGGTGTTCATAGACCTCAAAATATTTTGACCCTGTTGATCATAAAATTCTTCTTAAAAAGCTGACGAAGTATGGTATCATAGGTCTTGAGAATACCTGGTTTGCTTCTTATCTGGAAAACAGAATGCAATTCTGCAGAGTTAATGGGGTTCCCTCAAACGTTAACAATATAAATTGTGGGGTGCCACAAGGCTCTTGTCTTGGTCCTCTTTTGTTCTTGATATATATCAATGATCTGCCATTTTCTCTTCAAAACAGTCAGGTTACCATGTATGCAGATGATACCACCATATCATATTCGTCCAATAACATTGATGATATCAACGATAACCTAAATAGAGACTTGAACTGCCTGAAGCAGTGTCTTCAGGGAAATAAACTGTCTTTAAATGTTATTAAGACTCAAGCCATGGTTGTAGGATCTCGACCTAATCTTAAAAAGATCTCTGAACGAAATGTTCAGTCCCCCTCCTTTGCTATAGGTGACTCGCAGATTGAGATTGTTGAGAAAACTAAGTATCTGGGAATTCAGCTAGATCAACACCTTGTTTGGGATGAGCACACTAGATTATTGCGTGCTAAGGTCTCCCGTGCCATAGGGTTTTAAAGTATGCCAAGACAATACTACCCCAAGAAACTCTTAGTCAAATATATAGAGGAATCGTAGAACCGCATTTCCGCTATTGTTGCTCTGTGTGGGGGAGCTGTGGGGAATCCAGAAGGCTTACACTGCAGAAGTTACAAAATCGGGCTGCCAGAATTGTAACAAACAGTAGCTATGATGCACCTGCTGATGCCCTTATACAACAGTTAAAGTGGCCAAATATCGCTGAAATCATGAAACGAGAGACAGCGACGATCGTTTACAAATCTTTAAATGGTCTTGCACCGACATATCTCTCAAATATCTTTTCAAAGAACTCTTCACGGCGCACTGTCAAGTTGAGAAACTCGGAGACTGACTTACGCATTCCGCTTTATAAAACCAGTAATGGGCAAAAATCATTCTCATATCGTGGTGTACATCTGTGGAACAGCCTTGAACCTGAGGTTAAGCAAGCACCCTCTTTATATGCTTTTAAACATCGCCTTTAATTTGATCGTGGGTGGCGGGATGCGGTTGGGTTGGACTGGGGTCGGTCGGATTCTTTGCCTTTCTTGAGGTGCTATAAATGGTGTCTTATTTCAGGGTGGGCATGGGGTCCGGTTTGCTCTGGTCCGGTCTGATTGTGTCATGCCACTCACGATATGAAAATTATGTAAATATTGATTTTAATTTTACTATAACTTTGTACTTAGATTTTTTAGTTTCGTTTGTTCATATATTTTACTTGTAAATTTTAGACTAAGTTTTTGTCACGGCCCCTGAAAAGCGGCCTTTGCCGACGGGGTTACCGTGTTTAAAGAATATAAAATGAAATGAAAGAATATAAAATGAAAATGAAAATGAAAACAACTCTTTTTCAGATCATTGTTATTTGATGTACTTTAACATAATTCTCATTTTTGCATGGAAACAGAGCTCCAAATTTAGTTTGATCACTTTTTGCCCGAATTTGGTCAATTTTGCTACTTTTCTTGACCACACAGAACGAAATTCTGATGTTTCATGAATTGCATGCCACCTTCCCATCGTTAAAATAAATTTGGTTGCTTTACCTCTTACCAATCAAGAGTTAGGTAGGGAAGGCTTTTTACCTCCCAAGCAAATTTGGACCGGTCAGATAGCCCGACAACCATTGTGCTTCACAATGCATTTGTTATTAACTGGGAAGCACCATGTGCAGGGAATTAAGAGGGAGGACAAACAATGAAATGCGCATGAAAGCCCACATTTTACGAATAGATTGTGTTTCTTTTTACGCATGCTTAAATAGTGAGGTCAGATTAGGTAACAATGAAGTTAGTTGCCTTTGTTCACAGCACAATTTCAAAATGGTTTGCAACTGCAGAATAAGGTATCTATGCGCTTGAGTCATTAAGGCAGTGTTACGAATGGAAAGACCGCAATAAAAATGCCATAGGGAAGAGCGGTACTGGAATAACACATTGTCACTTTTTGCAGTGGTTGTACTTTTGTAATTGAGAAGGAAAGCAGATTTGCAGGAAAGCAAATCTGAGATCGAATATCCACCCGTTTTGCCAAAGACCTACTTGCCAAAAGTTAGCCTGACATGTAAAGGGAAACGAGCCACAATTTATCAGTAAAACTCATGCATGTGTATTCTTTGTAGCGCAGATTTCTGGAATTAACCTTCACAAATTCGCGAAAATTGGTCATCTAGCGGGAACTATTTTCACGTTCTGCAAAAAAGGCCTCCACATCATGTAACCACCGCGTTTCCTTCATTGGATGAGAACTAAATTTTCACCTCATCTCGAAAAGACTTGCAGATTTTCCGGCATTGGATTGCATTTTCCCGTTTGCTGCAATTTTAATGTGGATAACATACAGGCTACTTCCATGAAATTAATTACCTTTCGGGACGAGTAATAAATACGTCCTCGAAAAAAGCGGAAATCTTTCCCGTTAGATTAAATTGCAATTGGTTTTATAGTCCATTCATTGAGCCTGTGGAAATTTCTAATTTTTGGTCCCATCGATAATCAGTTATCATTCAAAGAAAATGTACTAATCTATGCCCTTTTCCTTTCTCACTTGCTATTAACCTTTCCTATAAATTGAATCAACTGATTGCAATTAGAATTGATGTTTGCTTTTTGTTTTAGTCACTTTGTAACGGCGGATAGTTTCCCATTGATGAAGAGGATGACAAAGTGAAAAGACTTGGGCTAAACCAGTGAAATCAGTAATCGACAAATCCATGCTTGAAGACAAATCTAGTTTCAAATACATATTAGACATACTCTCGGGTGCCTAATACAAGGAGGGTCTTAATAAACGGGGGGTTGGAACCCCTCAAAGAAACTAATAAACGGGGGCGTCTTGATAAATGGGGGGGAGGTCAGAAATTCGCAAAAAAAAACCGGTTTTTACGTTATCTACTGGAGACAAGTGCATTTTATATGCTTAGAACTCTTCAAGTCTTCAAGAAACAAATGTAAATTTACAGAATAAGAACATAAAAAGAAGGAAGTCTCTAATCTCGAATTAGTTTACAAGTACACTGCAATGACTTCTTTTTCTAAAGGAAGATATTCGAATTAGCTTACGAAGTGCATTGCAATGACTTCTTTTCTAAAAGAAAGCATTTGAATTAGTTTACGAGTACATTGCAATGGTTTATCTTTCGAACAAAATTTCGTATAAAAATCATATTGAGCTTTGGACATTGTTTTGGCAAAATTAATAAAGGGAGTGGGTGAAATTTTTGAAAATTAATAAGCGTCCCCTCCCTTGTATTAGGCACCCGAGAGTAATTAACAAGCACCAATTATAAGTACGTTTGGGCACTGAAACTCGTACCATCCTTACCTAAAGAATAGAGGACAGCACTTGCTTATTTACAGCACTAATTATGAAACAACATTCATAATTGAGAAAACCGGTTTGAACTAGTTACTGAAGATGAAATGCAATGCAAGTAAGCATGAAGACCCTAGGGTCAGAACAAAACGAGGGGCAGTGAGGAGCTTTGTGCTTCAAGGGACAGCCTAACACGCAAAACTGATAGCCTTCGAAGATGAAAGATAAAATTGTTATCATTTGACGTCACTGAGTGCTGCTAGCAGGCTTTTTCAACCAAAACATCGGCAGAAATCTTCGAATTTGTCTTTGCGTATAAAAGCATTCTTCCCTTTATCTCCTTTCTTGTTCTTCTTTGCCTACAAATAAACATTAGACAGACACATATTGATATGATGCTTTGACTATCCTATGAAAGAACATCGGCAGCTGAAAGTGTCCTAAGGACAATTCCTACCGTTTAACCTACCATTAAAAGATAGAGAAGAAGGAGATATTTTGTGATACTAATGTACATTCAAATAAAAGATTTCCGGACGGAAAAGGTTCGGAAATGTTGCTTTGGACAAACAACCTTCGGACGCCTTTCAAGAAGTTTGGACAAAAAGAATTTTTCGGCAAACAATTTTGCAAAATCCCGGAATATATACGTTAATCAATCTTGTGCAAATTAAAATAACTACACTTAGGTTGCAAAAGTATTAGGACGATGGCCTTCGATCGAAGCTATGGCCACCCTGTCCTCCGGCAGACAAAGGAAAGTAAACGAAGGATATTTTGATTGATTCTTGACACATTCAATTGTAATCATATCCAATCGGAAGGAAATGCATAAATTAATCAATTAACATCAAATTAAAACATTCAATGATCCGAAACGTGTTCTTTTCAATATTTTGTTGGATAGCCTCTGGATTGCAGAACAGCCTGGATTGCAGATCTTCTTGGAATCGATGCATGCAACTTTGAAATAAAATCTCTTGGGATGTGTGGCCAAATCTCGAAAACTTTTTGCACCAGCTTATCCTTTGTTTTTGGAGGATCACGATTCATTGTATTTTTCATGTAAAGCTGAACGTTTTCAATGATGTTGAGGTATGGACTTTGTGCAGGCCAAGCCAAGACCAAGATGCCCTTCTCCTTGAAGCAGTTTTTGGTAAAATTTGCAGTATGGCAAGGAGCATTGTCCTGTTGAAATATAAAAGGCGTTCCAGCATCCCCATAGATTATTTCTGCACTTTGCAAAAGATTCTCCTCCAAGACTTCGGTATAATATTTTGCATTCATCGACCTTTGACGAACGGCCAGCTTCCCGACGCCATTAGGCCCAACGCACCCCCATACCATCACTGACACTGAATTGGTAAATGTGGGCTGAAAAAACTCTGGATTATTTGCTTCATTTGATGTTCTCCACACCCGGAGTACGCCTGAGTCATTCTTTAGCCCTAATCTTCACTCGTCGGAGAAAATGACATCATTCCAGTTTTCAAGGGGCCATTCAAGCATGCCTCTGGACCAATGACGGCGGTAAGATCTGTTTTTCTGTGAAACATATGGTTTTCTCTTTCTCAAGCAACTCCTGATCCCATATTTACGTAAAATACGCTTTACCAAATATTTTGAGGGATTATCACCATATATGTGGTGTGACCGTTGATTTCAGCTCCCGCAAAGTTGAATATCGTAGTTGCCTTGATGCTCGGCAAACAATCCTCTCTTCCCTCTCTGAAATTGTTTTAGGCCGACCTGTCCTGGCTCCTTTCTTTGCTGGACCAGTTCTTTCAAGGCTTTTATAAATATAATGTGCTTGTAGACTTGCTGCAGCCATCAACTTGCCGTGCTATTTCAGCGTATGAATGGCCTGCTTCTCGCAAATATTTAATGGCAACTCTTTCGTCCTGTGAATATTCCTTCGTTTTGACCTGGTTTTGACCATAGCGAAACAAATGCTAGTTTCTCACACTTTGTTTGGCATTTTAGTATAATTCTTAGTTCAGGGGCTTGAAAATACATTGAAATTATCATTTTTCTTTGTTTGCTGACGCCATCAACTTTTTTCGCGCCATATGAACCTCCGCATCTCTGAGCGCCTCGCAGTTGCTACGCAGAAGCCGCCATGTTCTTGTTCATCGTCCTAATACTTTTGCACCCCAAGTGTATACTAGCAATGACATTAGTTAGTGAGTGTAGTGTTTTGGGAAATTGGAACAGACTGCACGAATAAAAGTAGTAGACCTTCTCATTCTGTTGGCATTAAAAGATGCATTGCCCCCTCCTGTCTCGCAGCCCTTCATTCTGGCAGTCAGTTCAGTTTTGTTGCATCACAGAATGACTGTCCAGCCTCCCCGAAGACAAAGACGCATTCATTCCATGGAATAAGAGACAATGAAGAAGGCTTTGATGACACCGCCTTTGACGTCAAAGCAAATTGCAGGATGGCAAACCTGCACGTAGACCCATCATTCCAAAGGAAGAAAGGTTGTACGGAACAAACAGCAACAGCTAGCATATACTCAGATCCGATCCTTGCCATTCCTCAGCTCAGCTCAGATCCTTACTGGTTGCTGAAGCACGCGGAAGTCATCCAATTTCTCGACCTTCAGCCAATCAAATAGCCCCTTTCCAACCACGTGATACAAAATTGGTTACTCGAAGTGAATTCTCGAGTACCCTCATGAAAGTTGAAATGGCTACTAAGTTACAATAATTACACGGAATTTTCTTTGATAAATCAGTAGAAGGGATGCCCCTCCACAGTTTGTAGCGTGCTTGGAAAAGATCTAATTTCGAGTCGCAATTACAATCACTTTCCGATCGAAGAACGTTGACATTCGTTCAAAGAAAGAGATACATCGTAGTTTGCTGATTCTTGGGAATATTATGCAGCTAACGCTGCAGATGAGACAATGTGCGTGGCTCAGCCTCCAAGACCCGTTCCGTCTCACCTAAGGAATGACTGGTTGAAGAAATAGCTAAAATGGTAAGAGCTGATATCATAGAGGAACACTCGAGTCCAGCTCCTTGGATCTCTAATGTTGTCTTGACACCAAAGATGATAGAACTCCGAGAGCAGCAGTGGACATGAGGCAGGTTGATAAGGCCAATAGCGGACACACATATTCCAATTCCAAATGTTGAAGACATTAAGGCCCAGTTTTCTGGCAGTAGATACTTCAAATTAGACCTAAAGGCAGCCTTTCACTAGCTAATACTGGACGAAGAAAGTCGATTTGTTCCATGCAAATGGGTGCTTGATGCAAGAGGCTTGATATGGAAAATTTAGGGGCTTCTGGAGAGCTGACAAACACCACTCCAGCCGGTTTCTGGAGAGATTCCTAATGTTCACCTTATACGTGATGGTATTGTAATTGCTGTACCAACGCTGAAAGAACACAAAAAAGATGCTGAACCTGTCATAAGCAAAGCATTTTAAGTAGGCATGACCTTTAATCCAGAGAAGAGTGTATTTAATACCAAAGAAGTCCCCTACTAGAGAGTAATCATTACAAAGGAAGGAATAAAGCCTGACCCAGCCAAAGTTAAAGCACTCCATGACGCAGAGAGACCACAAAACAAAGAAGAGCTGATTGTTTTCTTTCGATATTACAATCCATTTCTGCGTTCATACCTCGAGTATCAGTGCATACACAGCAGCTCCGAGATCTGCCCGAGATAAACTAATTATATAAGCTTTGCGTTCGACCCCATCTGGACTATGGTGATGTTATTTACCACATCCCTGCTAAGGTGTGTGAATTCAGTCAAAATCAAATTTTACCAAATTTAATAGAAAAGCTAGAGTCTGTTCAGTATCCTGCTGCTTTGGCTGTGACAGGAACATGGAGGGGGTACATCTCGAGAGAAGTTGTACACAGAACTTAGATGGGAGTCACTAAGTTCCCGCAGATGGAGCAGACGGCTTACATTGTTCTATAAGATTATAAATAACCTTAGCCCTGTGTATACAAAGAATCCAATCCCACCACTTCATCAATCGCAGTACTCACTTCGCGGCCAGGATGTCATCGGGCGATTGAGGGCAAGGACAGAAAAATACAAGAGTAGCTTTTATCCTAACTGTTTATCCGAATGTAATCAGCTGGCGCCTGAATTGAGACTTGCACCTTCTGTTGCCACTTTCTAAAAAAAGTTCTTATCAATAATCCGACCCCCTGCAAAGTCTGTCTTTGGAATTCTCAACCCAAAAGGATTATCCTATCGTACGCAGCTTAGAGTTGGTCTCAACGACTTGAATTTCCACAAGTTCAAACATAATTTTAGGGATACCATAAATCCAATGTGCCCAACAAGTGATGGCATTGAGGATACGGAGCATTTTTTGTTGCTTTGCCCTTCTTTTGATCTTCAGCGTCGAGATCTTCTTGCTGGAATTGTTGAATTATTACGACCATTCGTGCAAATCACCAATCTTTCAAATGATGCTTTGATCCAACTTTTACTATATGGTGATCAATATCTTTCTTATGACTTGAATTGAAACATTATCGAATTGACCTTGCGGTCCATTCACGAAACTGGTCGGTTTGACTAAGATCTTTTGAAACTTCAGTACAAATCAGAAGTCCTTTAATGTAATGTTCTTTTTCTTTGTAGATTCTGTTTTGCATTGGGTGCCAGGTCATTTTTCACCAATATCTCACGAAATGCGCTCGTGACATTTTTAAATATCATCGCAACCTGACACCTAATGTAGGACGGAATCTAGTACAGTATCAGTTAGTTTTTAATCGTTCGTAGTTTGTTATGTGTAAGGTAGATTTACTTGCTTGTCTTTATATATTGGCTATGGGGTAGTCATTGTCTTTCGCTTCCCATGGTGTCGTCCCTGTAGTGTTGTAAAGTAATTAGGGAAGTTTTGTAGAATGTAAGGTTATTGTAAAATTTGTATATGGCTATAAAAAAGAATCTTACAAGAAAACATAGCAGATTCGTGAGGAAAAACGCCATTCAAATGAATTTGAGAAATTAAAGTGCATGTTTCATGAAGAGACCCTGGTCCGATATTTTGACCCAAAGAAGGATACGTGCACTTTAGTGGATGCTCATTGTACAGGCTTAGGGGCAAATTTGGCTCAAGGGAATTCAGTAAATAACACTGTTCCCATTGCAATTGCAAGTCTCACAGCAACAAAATTTGAGCAAAGATATCCGCATATAGATTTACAAGGCTTGGCAGTAAATCTTGGCCTTTGTAGATGTCGGCAATACATAGTTGGAGGACCATTAGTAACAGTAGTGACTGATTACAAGCTACTGGTGAGTAGATTTGCAAAAAATCGCCATAGATCCATACGTCTTGACAAGGTCAAATTACGGCACTTGGACGCAAAATTGGAAGAATGTTGTCAACGATGGAAGTCAATCTAGCTGACTGTGCTTCAAGACATGTCACACCATTAAAGAATCTATCCAAGGATATTCGAAAAGAAATTCAAAAAACTCTATTGGTATCTTTATATTCTCCACATGTGGCAGCAATAGCCATTGAATCCTTTCAACGGTACACAGGGAAAGATAACGTGCGTACAATCCTTGGAGATCACGTTACTGACGGGAAACGACCAGATGTTAAAACGTTGCAAGAACTACCGGATGTCCCATAAAAGGATACAGATTTGGTAGACCCTAGCGAATAGAATATATCCTGAATCAATCCGAATTTATTTTCAAAATCTATCTCGATAGCTAAATTGAACACAGATACCTCGCTTGTTGATATTGATGCGTTGAGAGCTAAGATATCATTCTTCAAAGAACGAATTTACTAAAGCAGAGCTTTGACGTTTTGGCCTAAGAAAACCCTTGAGGGACGGAAAATATAATGAACAAAATTTGAAGCACTGGGAGAAAACCGAAAGACGGCGCAACAGATGTGTTTTATAAAATACAGTTTATGTGAGACCCATCGTGACGGGAGCTCCGAAATTAGCTTCATTCATCTCAATATTGACAATTTATTTTGTACATACTATGCATCGTTGAAAATACTCCTCTGCGCATCACAACACTCTTTGAGCCGTGGCATCATTCCTTGAAAAAATTCGTTGTCAGATCTCTCAGGAGTCAAGACAGGAAGGTCTGGAGATCTTGAAGGCCAAAAGATGTCTCCTTTTTTGTTGATGACCCGCCTGGGAAAGCAGCCTTGAAGATACGTCATCCTCAACCTGATCCCAAGGCATCTGATTCGACGATGCCAAATTGCTTTGATGCTCAAGGAAGTACCTTCACAGATGAATAGTATGCGTAGATGTAAAGTGTTGCTACAGAGATGAATGAAGCTGATTTCGGAGCGCCCTTGATGATAAGCGACAAGTAGATTATATTTCGTAAAGCGCATCTGTTGTGCTGTCTTTAGATTTTCTCCTCGCGCCTCAAATTGTGTCGATTTTTTTCACCGTGCTTCAAAGATTTGCTAAGGGCAAAATGTCAAAGCTTTGGTTTAGAAGTAGAGCCAAATTTGTCCTTTGAATATTAATATCTTCACTTTCAACGCACTGATATCAACAAACGAGGTATTTATGCTCAAGTTAGCTATCGAGGTATGTTTTGAAGAATTATCTTAAGTTGATTCATACTATGTTCTTATCGCTGTGGTCGACAAATCTGTATACGTTTTTTGGGACACCCGGTACAACCATTTCCGAAGTTCCTTCAATGAACTTACTGTTACAGAAGGAAGCTCATTGTTGAGAGGAGAGAGAAGAATGTTGCCTGAAGTACTGCTTTAAAGGGCATTAGACAGAGCTCATTGATTAGGGCAGCACGGCGAGTAAAATCTCAGAAGAAGCTTGCGAATGCATTTTCTGTGTTCAGAAATCGATAAAGCAGTGAAGGAAAAGTTTAAAGCATGCTATTTTTGTTAGGTGCATACAGGTAAGACCTCGAAAGAGCCACAGGCGATGTTGGAATCCCCAAAACATACATGGTAAAGGTAGCCCTATATGTATTCGGCCTATCCCAATGGAAAAGACATAATTGTAGCACAAGATATGCTCACACACTTTCCAGCTGTGAAAACAGAACGTAGGATAAATGCCAAGGAGGTATTACCGTCTCTGTTCATCTTTTTGCATAATTTTGTCACATTATATGTAGATTTTATTAGGATTTATTTAAAATTTTACGCAGGGATCTCCCTAAAACTGATCACGTTTACCTCCTGGAATGAATTTAACATTTACAGAAAATTAATTTTTGATTGTAAGAAGGATGAAAACACACAGTCAGAAAGTTTTAAGTACAATTTCATGTTGTAAGTGCGCTTAGTAGAAATTAAAAGGAGAAAAATTCACGATGGGGGCTGATTCACCGCCTCCCTAGCCTTGAAAGGGTTAAAGACTTGCCGCATGGGTTAGCAATGTTAAAGTACAAGGCAAAGCAAGTGCTGTAATATTGTAGACTTTCCATCCTGAAGCATCCAGAATTTATGAAGAGCTATTTTGCTCACCTTTTTTTGAAATTTTCCTCTGCCTCTGCATTTTGTCCACCTCCAATAACTGCACGTTGATCCATATTGCTTTTTTTCGTTGCTGACATCTATGACAGCAAGGATCAAGATGTGATAAAGGCTCTCACAAAATTACATACCAGCTGCGCCAAAATGAACTATGTACTTTTGACAGCAGCGATAAATCGTATACTGGACTAATTTTTAAGAATTACGAGTTAATGTTTGGCAAAGTTGTTCAACTAGATGCTAGTATTTTTTGTACATCTCTTATCCTCTATTTATGGAGCTATGAGCGAGTTTCTTAAAATTCTCGACTTCGAGAAACAGTGAAGACGGCCAAAGAACATCGATCACATTTTCTAAAGACTAAGTATGACTGTAGACTACATTACATAAGTCCCTCTAACTTACGCTCGTTGTTGTTGTTGTTATCGCTTCAGTTGAGGGACTTATGTCCTTACGCTTCAATACAGGGACTAATTAGGCCAAGTCCGCCGCGTTCACGGCGCGACCAATCAGATCGCTTCTTTCTTAATATGGTCAACCAACGTGCCTATTTGTAGCGTTTGATTGGCTCATTAGTTCAATGTTCGACTTCTCGCAGCGAAGCAACGTTCGAAGTTACGTTCGAAGAGACGTTCGAATTTTCTTTCGACGTTCGTAGGATGGAAGATGTTCTAAGTTTCTTCTGATTTTTCGTTAGATTTTAGTCCCTGTTTAGAATCTGTTTGGTCGTGAGTCCTTTGTATGAGTGAAATTAAAACATCAGATTATAAATGTTGAACGAATACATGGAATCACGTCGTCAGTCTAGTATGACTGGACAAAGAGCGAATTTTTCCATGGTGATTTGAGAATTTAAAAATTGATCAGTAATAATCCAATTTTTTATAAAAACAACTCTTCAGTTTTTCGTATCTTCGATGTGACCTTAACTCGTTGATAAAAACTGGACTGTCAAATTTGTTTTTCATCATCATGTAATTGGATTGTCTTTTCATCACGAAGGCAAAGCAAGAAATATCCATATAAAACGTGGCGTATTGTTGGACTGCGCTGTCGCAGTGAGCCACTCGATCATCGCAAGCTAAATCTTTCCAGGCAGTCACCAGTCTAACTTAGATCATAAAACATTTTGCAAATTGAAAGCGGTCCCTCAATGGATTTTTAAAAAGATTTTCTTCGTATGACCTAGTGTGGGATCCTTGCAAACCGTCGAAGTATTTGACAAAGCCACTGCAGCATTTGAGGGTTGCCAGAGTTGCAGCTACACATGGTGTTATGAGGAGATACTGGAAAAGTTAAGTCTTGTTCACACATGTCGTTTAGGTAGTTAAGAACTTGCAGAAGGACCCAAAAGACAAAGACTCAGGGATTGAGTCTTTCTTCTTTGCAACAAATGATGAAATTTCACCAAATTTTTGTTGGGGAAATTTTGGGGAAACGGACACATTTCCCATAATTTCCCAACGGGGAAATTGAAATTTCCGTTTCCCTTAAGTTTCCCATAGAAACTTGTCCATTTCCCTTGAATTTCCATCCAAGAACTATGGGGAAATTTTGGTGTTTTTTGCTATGGGTCTTTCTGCACGACTCTAACGACTCAAAAGATCTGGCGTGAAAATGGCTTCAGGAAAAAGTGCTGTCTACAAGTAATCCCATTTATAGAGCGTCTAGCTGCTTAGAAGAAGCGTCTTGCAAGACAAAGAAGTACGCATTATCAAAACCCATGAAACATTCTCCACGCAGGGCAAGTTATGACAAGACATCAAAGGGGAGAAAATACTATCTAGTAATTCCCCCGGTAACAAAACGAGTAACTGCAACTTTTGCCAAGATCAAATGCGGAATTTGTTTAGTTTACCTGACTCACCCGGTATATGTGTAAATATATTGATGAGATTCAACAATGAATAAAGAACTTGGTGCGATTTTAATGATTTTATTTATAATCAGTCGCCAATATGGGTATCTGTAGTCACATGGTGGTAAACACGATCTCATTCTGCTTCTCAATTTCCCATAGATGGTATTTTTGAAGAATGCTTTTGCAAAAAAACATCTTTTGGCATATATTGATAACCAAACAATTGTTTTTAATATATTTATCATCTAACACTTTCTTAACCCTATCTCACCTGGGAGGAGGGTGGATTCTGCCTCCCCCCCCCAAAAGCAAACTTTTAGTTGTCCATGCTGAAATATAAAAAGCAGTGCATTCCAGAATTCCAATATTTAGACGTTATTCCAAATTGTATCGAATGAAGGAAATTTGAAGCTTCTAAGTATAGCCTCGTAACCATGGCAGCCAATGTTTTGCTGCATAGTCGGAAAAAATTCTATATTGTTGCTCGATTGTTGCAGACATTCGTCTCAAATATCATGCAAATTACGAAAACTTATCTTCCTAATGATATCCAGCTCCATCTGAAACAAAATATGTCAATTTAGTTCCGCATTGTATTGTTTAATCATGATACCGATAATCATGATAATCATAAGGACCAGATAGGGTTAAATCCACTGCAAAGCTTCTTCTGATGGAACTTTTAATGACGATGTTAAAGAATATTTTTCTGTTGTTACCACGCATGAGGTATTCCAATAAGTCATAGAATTCTATGTTGCTAAGAAACAGTCGAAACTATGTGAAAATCCACCGTATAAATTCTCACCCCACACCAGTATCATGTCTTTATGCCAATGATCGATCATTTTGAAGCAGTCTTACCTTTTACTTCCATTTTCTCTTTGAAACCATCTTCAACAACAGATCTCGTCAACAGTGTTCCTTTATGGAAACATAATACTTCATTTACAAAACTAAATCATGTATATAGCTCGCTGTTGCAGCCCACCCTCTAAGCAAGGTCCTCAAGAATAGATGATTGCGCTAAGGAAAGCGGCGAGGAATTTTTTACCAAGAAGCACTGCGCTCGAATTACGAATCTTTAACGATTCTATAGGAATTCGATAAAGAAACGCTATAAGCAATCTTGGTAAAAAAAATCCTCGCCACCATCTTTAGCGCAATCGTCTATCCTGTAGCAAGATGAAATAAATAGATAGTTTGTTATTCTCACCTGATTAGTACCCAGCCGAGAAATTTACAATAAAACTGCAGACATACATCATGTAATATAGACTTCTTAAGCATTTTACCGTTTCATTCTGTTTAGTCAAGTTCATGCCAGGAAGTCTACATACTGATATCAACTACATGCTTCACGAGCAACTACTGGTCCGGGGGGGGGGGGGGGTACTATACATATTTCGGGTACGGGGACGTGCCATCGGGAAGGGTATCGATTTCCACGATTTTGGTATAAGGAATGGTATCGATTTTCACGATTTTGGTACAAGGAACGGTATAAATTTTCGCAATGTTCACAATTGGTATAGGGTCGGGTATGTATTTTCGGAAAATTGGTATAAAGTCGGGTATACATTTTGGAAAAATTGGTATAAGGAGCGGGTATGTTTTTGAAACCTCGATGGCACGTCCCCGTCCAAAATCTGGTCAAGAATCCCCCCCCCCCCCGGGCTTCTGTTACGTATCAATTTTCATGAAATACAACGAAAAGTGTACGAATAGGTGGTGTGTTATCTACAAATCGTTCATCTTTCATTCTTTAAGGCTCATTAGTTTCTTACGTGCTAAAGTTTCAGTACTGACTCTGAAAGAACAAACAGGATTTTTACACATGCAAAGAACCATTAGGAGGACTTTTGTAAGCTTTGAAATAACCAGCTAGTAACAAATTTGACAAAGGTCTTTCCTTTACGAAAACTGTTAAACATTTCTTCTGATTCTGTAATGCTTCCTTCAAATTGAGGCTTGCCAAACGAGCCAACGAAGCAGTGATGGCAACCATTTTCCTGTATTTCTCGTCATTTTACGTGGATACGAAAAAGCTAAGTTGTGAGCCTCGATGAATCCTCCATAAATAATCCTCCAGATCGAATTCGCAATAACGATTTACTTTAATGACGTAATTTGCAAATTAGCTTGAACGTCGAGAACAAGAACAAGAAATAACAGCATCGATGCACATGACATTATAAGGCCTTCTGAGCCCCAACTCCATTGTTTTTAGAACCAATCAAAAAAGGTCAGAAATTCCAGTCACATATTGAATGGTAGCTTTGTCTGCCCATTGTTTACATTGTTATAAATGGACAATAGAAAGCAGAAAACAAAAGGTTTGTTGATAATCGCTTACGTGCCCGACTAATTTCATAGCTATGAGCTTCCATACATATAGACATTTTACTGAAACTCCCGGTACAAGTAAGATTGATCAGAACAGGTCAACATTTTGGAAACATTATACTTGAAAACTACTCTGCATCGTCATAGTATTTTTCTCAATCATATTATATCACTAGGGTAAAGATTACGCCATTGGCCATGTGACTTTAGCAGTTGCAGTGTGTGTGCTTTGAGATAAGATTACAAGAAGAATCGGCCCCTTCTTGTTATCTGGAAAGCTAACGCTTGAGTCTCGCTTCGTATAAATAGACCTATGAGGCTAAGGCATGTTTCTCAAATTACAATCAGGCGATTAGCTTCTTGATGTAGCAACTTTTGATTTCTAGGCATATTCAGTGCCTTGGAACTCGTCCATGAATAAAAAGAAGTAGAACAATGACAAGCCCACTCAGGAGTCAGATTAGACTTATGACGATGAGTCTCTTGTTGCCCTGTGCTCTTTGACTTGATGATGGCGCTTTGGTCAAGAGAGACTCATAGTATTACTATGAAAAACCTGGCCCTATTTAGGACCAACTGAGCAATTTCTTCAGTACCAATCAGATTGCGAGATTTGTGAATTACCATTGTTAAGCCGTGATTCTTTTGTAATTCCATTGATGATTGAACAAAATAGGGCCAAGTATTTTACTGTTTCATTATGAGTCCCTCTTGAGCAAGGTTTACCGCAGGGATACAAGGGACTCATCGTCATCAGTCTAGAGTCAGATAGCACGACTTATAATGCGTAAGAAAGATCTTTGGTGAATAAGTCTCTCACATAGTTGAGCAGAAATTGTTCCCGGGAAATTGTTCTGTTACTGACATTGCATGAAATATGTAACTGACAAGTCATACGAAGACATACCTGATCCAGCTTCCTCTCCACATACGTTATAGGCTACCAACAGGCACACGAATACTTTAGCTAACATCATTTTCTCAAAACTTTAGCTTTCTTTGTTTATATTGCAGTCGAACGCTTTGTGAATCAAACAATGAATCCTTTAAGAGGTATGATGGCTTTTAAAGGCACTGCAACTGGCGAAACTGATAAGAAAGGAAGCTATGCTTGCTTGTGTGATATCATTCAAAATCATAGTTACCTGCACTGAACAGATTGATTATCTATTACTACATGCATAACAATTTATGCACCAACACTCTCTTAAGAGGCTTTCCGTAGTGTGATGAAATGTTGACTTATCAAGGGAAAATGTAAGATATCTTGGAGATATTTCTAATCTCCGAAATCACGCATAATCTTTTGCATACCTTACATATCAATGCAAAAATTTCTGGTGTCGGGAGGAATACATATCTACGAATTCACGAATAGCATAATGAACACGCCACGTTGATAAGAATGTACGATATTATTGTGATACTTCTTATCTAATCAATCAAGCGTACAATCATGAACAAGTTACTTACCTTATAATGGTGTGTGTGATATTATTGTGATATTATGATGTTATGATATCATCTATCAATGTTATCTGTGCATTTGACTTCCCTTGATATTATGAACGAGCTCCTTACCTAATGAAAATGTGTGATACAGTAAATCCCTGCGTATGAGGACTTACGTTTCTCAGATCTCAGCTTAAGGTCCTTATTTCAAAGGTACTTAGACTTATGTCAGGGTATGAAGGCTCTTTTCTAAGCCTCCTGTTTTGCAAATTTTTGTCAAAGGATCGTTAATGGAGTCATTACCAAGAGATTTTCAACCATTTTATTTTTCTGGCAATGTTATCATTCACTTTATGTCGAATTCTAAGCTTACGAATAGTGAAGGAGGAGGTAAACATTTCAACAGAGTACTGTTATTGCCCTTGCGATACGAAAATGTTAGTTCATCAAACTGAAACAAATTCTTAATTAGAAGGTGTAGAATTCAGGAGATGCAACATGCAGGTTCCAACTTTGACAGTTTTTGTATGTGGCAATGTATTGTATGTTGCGATATTACTTGTCTGCTTAGTCACCCTTACAATTATGAACAATCGGAGGGCAAGCACGACGACAAAAAATTCATGCTATAACTGTATTTCCAGCACATCCTTCTGTTAGTCCATTTTCAAAGATGACGGTCCAGCATGCCGTTCAAATCCTTACTGGGTGATGAAGCATGCGGAAATCATCCAAATTAACGGTAGTCAGCCAATTAAATCGCCTATTTCTGACCACGTGATACAAAATCGACCGTTCGAAGTGAATTCTTGAGTACCTTCACGAAAATTGAAATGGCCACTAAGTCACAATAACTACTTCGAACTTTTTTTGATAAATCAATAGAATTGATACCCCTTTGCAGTTTTTAGGGTGTTTGGAAAAAATTTTTCATTTGGAGCAGAAACTACATTCATTTTCCGATTGAAGAATATTGGCCTTCGTTCAAACATCGATAAAAGTTGCTGCAAGTAAGATATATGGTTAAAAATCTTAGCGATCATGAACTGTCCCTTCAGTTACATCTGATAATCCTAGGCGATTACATTTCAAAATCGTAGAAATAAAGAAATATAAATATCCTAGATTCATGAATTTTCGATGATAACAAGATGTAGCACGTTGATCATTGATGTCCTTGATATGATCCGTTGATATGATTACGTTGACATGATCCTTATCCATTTTAAAGAAACACGTATTGTAACACAATAGTAGCATGTGGTAACACATCAAAAATGTTCACTAATATGAAATGTTGAACTTTGAAAGATTATGAAAGTATCTAACAGAAAAGATAGCATGATAAAGGAAAGACAGCCTAACAAGAAAAGTCATTAAAGCTGACTTAACATTCAAAGTGCTGTTCTTACTGCATTCAGATAGCATTGAAGTGCCGCAGTGCAACACTGTTTGATTAATTCAGCTTGCTGCAAGCACCCCATCACATCACACCACAAATGATTTCAAGTGTTGATTCAACTGTAAACTTTCATATGTTGATTAGGAACCCCAACCCTCATGTCCTTAGCTTTTCCCTCCCCCTTCCATGTACTTTTTTTATGATTTAAAAATTGTTTTCCAAATAACTGTTAATCTCTTTATCTAAACTGACATGAATTTGACAAGGCAAAAAATTTCGAGAAATTTGTCTAAGTCTATCATTTCTTTAGACAATTCTTCAAAAAATGTACTTTACACAATATCTTGAGACCAACATAACAAATCCCAGTACTTTGGTACCTCTCGTTTCGGGTACGGAAAATATGCTTGTTCTTGCCCCTGTAACTCCCCCCCCCCCCTTAGTCAATATTGTGATTCTAAGCAATGCTTTTAATGGAAATTTACGTGCAGTCGCTCCAAGATAACTCCAATCAACATTGACTCAGGGGAGAGGGAAAACAGTCTCACAATTTTTGTGTAGAATTATATGCCTTTATTTTCCGATCGAGACAGCTAGGATAGATTTCCAGGAAAACGATTCATGAGCATCAAATTTATCATTAGAAGTCACCACAAATTGGCAGCACAAAATTTGTCTGCAAATAGCATATCCCTCCAGAGAGCTTCAAATCAATCCTTATGTTATTTCAGGTTTGACTTTTACAAATGTTGACTGGAAGAAGGTGGCAATTTTTGCACTCAAAATCTTTCAATCTTTAAATCTACTTATGGGCGTGTTAATGATAGCATGAATTTACCATGCAAGATCTCGAAAGATAGCTAAGCCTTCCGCTAAACTCTTTGGTTTTCAGTAACCTTGACTTTGGTGAGATGGCCGTGATTTAGCTCGAAAATTTTTTAAGGCGCATCCAGCTATAAAATCTAAGATCATTTGGGCTCCTTCCAAGTTGGAATGTTTAGATACACACACAAGTGAGTTCAAAAGCAATCATCGTATACAACTTTACTGCTCAAAGAAAGGAGATAATAATAATAATAATGATCTAAGATCAGGTTCACTGTTAATGCTGCGACAAGCAAAAACGACAACTTATGGGACCAGTTCGTCGACGTTTAGAGGTAGCATTCTCTGGAACAGCTGACCTGACGCTATAAAAAGCTCACCATCTGTTGTATATTTCAAAAGACCGATAAAAGAATGGAAGGGTGAAAATTGCACATGCAAAAATTGCTGTTAAGAACATCTTGGAAATCCCTCCGCAAACAGTAATTACGTAAATCATGTAAATCGATGTAAATATACTTATTTTCTTTATATTATTGTAAATTTTTCCTTTGTAGATAGTTGGTTTGAATTAGCTAATAGACCTTTTAGCTATTCTCAAAACGAATGTGGATCGAACGATATTTCATTACAATTTGTAGAATTTTCGAATGTGCACAATTGCGATCGAAGCTTTAACGCCACTCTATCGAACCTCGCGTATAAAATTGTATAAAAATGTCGCTCGATCCAGGCTCTTTTGTAGAATAGCTAAAAGGTCTATTGTATTTAAGCTATTGTAAATACCAACTATAAAGAATTTAATAATGATAATAATAATAATGATAATAATAATAATAATAATAATAATAGTGATAATAGTGATAATAATAATAATAATAATGACAATAATAATAATAATAATAATAATAATAATAATAATGATAATAATAATAATAATAATAATGATGGAATTGAACTACCGGATGGAGAGAAGATGAAAGGCGTCAGCGAAGAAGGTTACAAGTACTTGGGTATAGTAGAACTAGATGGGATAAAGGAGAAAGAAATGAAAGAGAGATTCACGAAGGAATACAAGCGAAGGATTAAACTTATATTGAAGTCAAACTTGAACAGCAGGAATGCCATTTCAGCAATGAATATTTGGGCAGTAGCTGTGATGAGATATGGGGCTGGGATAGTGAAGTGGACGAAAGCGGAACTGGAGAAACTAGACAGACAGACACGGAAAATTATGACGATGAACGGAGCATTACATCCAAAAAGTGACGTCGATAGATTGTATGTTGCAAGACAGAGAGGTGGAAGGGGATTGCAAAGTGTATTAGAAACCATCCAGTCAGAGGAAAATAGCCTTAGATGGTATGTTAAAAACAGCCAAGAGCAATTATTAAAAGCAGTGCATGAACAACAGGAAATGAATACTGACATCATTAAGCCATCAGAGTATAAAGATCAAAGAAAAAAAGAAAGAGAAGTCAAGTGACATGAAAAAGTAATGCATGGTCAGTTTTTCAGAGATACGGATGGGATAGTAGACAGGAAGAAATCATGGTTGTGGCTAAAAAATGGAGACTTGAAGAAAGGAACAGAAGCACTAATTATGGCAGCACAAGAACAAGCAATACGTACGAATTACGTTAAACATCATATCGACAAATCAAGAGATTCGCCGAGTTGCAGAATGTGTGGTGAGAAGGGGGAAACAGTGAGCCATATCATATGTGAATGTAGCAAATTAGCCCAGAAGGAATATAAGCGACGCCACGACAACGTAGCACGGATAGTTCACTGGGAGATTTGCAAGAAGTATGACCTACCCAGGGCTGAACAGTGGTAGAATATTGTTCCGAGAGCTCCAATTACTATGGGTACGATACTTACCTTTTTCATGCTCTAAATTCTTGCAAGTTCGTATTTGAGTTCGTCATAGTTCGATAATTTCTCTTCTTCTTTCACAACTATACGAGAGTCAAAGGGGCACGATGGATCAATGATGAGACTTGTTTTATTTACTTTGTCTACCACAGTTGTATCTGGTTTGTTGTGATTCAGTTTCTTATCCGTTTGAATGGAGAAGTCCCACAGAATCTTACAGAAATCTGCTTTCTTTTTAGCACAATGTTTTCACGTGCTTGTCAAATTTCAGCTCATCGTCAACACTTATCTCAAGTAGTTTGACAGACCTTGTTACATCAATTTTTCTATTTCTAAGAAAAATTCTTGATGCTGCTTTAGGCCAAGAAACATTACTTGAAATTTTTTGGGATTTGCCACCATTCTGCTATCTTTAAACCAGTCAAGAGCTCTAGAGATGTCATCCTCAAGTTTCATTGCCACTGACTCAACATCTTTGTCGCATGCATACACGGTATTATAATCTGCAAAGTTGCAGACATGGGATGACTTCATAGCGAAGATGAAGTCATTGACAAAGATATTGAAGAACAGTGGACCGAGAACTGAGCCCTGTGGAACTCCTGACACTATTTTTTTGCCATTCACTGAATGTTGAATCTACTTTCATGCGCTGTTTTCTTTGCGAGAGATAGTTTGAGATTAGTGCAAGACTGTTTTGCCCAAACCCATAGGCTGTAAGTTTGGCTATGAATAAATCATGTGGAAGACAATCATATGCCTTAGATAAGTCCATTAGCACCATCCCCACTACCCCTTTTTCATCAAGTGTCTTTCGACAAGGTTCAATAAGTCGGAAAAGCGCATGCTGTGTACTGTGCCCATTTCGAAAAGCGCATAGTAAACTAGAAAGGAATTTAGAAGTAAATGGCTGTATCTGTTTAGACATGATGCGCTCAAACATTTTGGAAAGTGCTGACAGGACACTCATTGGCCGAGAGTTTGCCTTCTGTGTACTCTCACCACATTTAAAGATCGGGGAGACATCAGCCAGTTTAAGTTTTCCGGGGAATTCAATTCATTACTTGAGAACATTTTATTTATGAAATAAGTTATATGTTCTAAGGAGCACCCTGATATCAATTTAACAACATCTGTGGAAATCTCGCCGCTGGTCTTTTTGGATTTATCTAATTTATTGACTTCCTCCCAAACCTCCAAGGGACTGACACTCTTTAATTCGAATACTTCATTTCCAGTCAAGTGTTGTTTTATTTTAGTAATACAAGGATGATTTTCGTATTTTTGATCGCATCTGCCACTATATCATTTGAAGCATTGGGGGCTTCAAGTGAAGACACCGTTCTGTCAATGGGCAAAGTATCAATTATGTTCACGACATAAGTGTTAAAGTGATTGCTTATTTCAGTTTCATCATCTATGATAACTTCGTTTTCGACAAGTACTATTTTTTGGCTGCCATCGCTAGACTTTTCTGAGAAAAGGGGCTTGAAAGTTTTCCAAAAGGATTTTTCCTTTCCAACAGTGACAGGGTCGAGGTTGGCAAAGAAATTTCTTTTTTCTTTCCTATTCAGTTTAACTACTAGATTTCGTTGAGCCTCATATCTGTCTATATCCTCCGGTCGTTTGGTTTTATTTGCAATGTTTTTTAGCCTAGTCCTATTCATCATGGGTTTCTTCAGCGCCTTAGTCATGTGAGCCTTATTGTTTCCTCTGACTACAGCTGTTTTTATGGGAGCATGTTTGTCTAGGATCTTTACTATGATCTCTTCGAATTCATCTTAGCTTTCTGGTTTTCTCGTTTGGAGGCTATTATTGACTTCAGCTAGAAACTCTTCATGAGAAAATTTTTCATAATTTCTATATTTGATGATTTTTGGTTCTTTCTTAACATAAGTTGCTTTCAGAATTGTGTAAATCATATGATGAAAATCGCTGAAACCTGTCTCAAAAGACTGACTTTTTTGGAAACTGTATTTCGAATTTGTTAGCAGTAAATCAATATATCGACCGTAGACGCTTTTGAAGCAGGTAGGTGTTTTTATCATACTATATAGCTCCCGTTCTTCGATAAATGTTTTCAACGAAGATTCATGTACTTTCATGTTCAAGTCATCGAGTATCAATAGTTTCCCTGAAGGTTTGGAATCGAAATCAATCAATGTCTCCATATTATCTAAGAAGTATTTTTTATTTTTGATTTTGATTTGGCGATTAATACTTCTGCTCTCGATGCAGTGTGTGTGATGATACGATTACCTGTGTGTGATGATACGATTAAGACTTTAAACAAATAACTTTTTCAAATTTATTTTAATAGTTTCGAAGTTTCCTTGGCTTAACTTGAAGCAATTCGAGGCTAGATACGAGAACGAGACATTCACCCCAGATCCCTTTAATAGCGCACGAGGCCGCGTGCTTGCTCATGTGAGAATCTTGTTCTTATGATTTCGGCCTAGGATAAGTTTTATTATTCCACTGCGTGTAACGTTGATTGAGATCAAACTGGAAGCTAGATTGGAAGTTTCTTATTTGTGTTAACCTAGCAAGGCTTCGCCACGAACTACCACCGTGGTGTAACATATGGCGGAACATTTTGACATTGGATAGTCACTGATGAGGGCTTAGTTCTTGTCGCATGACCCAACCAAGTCTGCATTGAGATATCCCCGGTGTCTTTTTTCTCAGACACCAGGTATATTTCAATGATTGTTCGTCAAATCGTTGTGTTTTCAGAAGAAAGTTGACACATTGCTCATTTCATTGTGCTAATTTTCAACGAATCTCAGCCTGGAAGCATATTCAGTTTTTGCGTATTCAAAGCAATAGAATCTTGAATAATTAACATAGTCTACAAATAGATCACAAAACGAAAAAAAACTTTTGAATAATTCAGTAGAGCGGTTCTCAAAATTTCTAAACTGCATGACGTCTGCTCATTTTACGTTAGTATTCTTCTATTTTGCCTGTTTACGTCACAAAGCTGTTTGTTCTACCCTATTTTGATGTTACCAAATACTTTTTTCAAGAACACATCGTGCATCATCAAGATATTAAAAACGCAATGAATTCTTTTCGTATTCAATGACATAAACGATGTGAAATGTTTTTCCTGCAACTCTGCATCATGTAATTGATAGGTACAAGCACACCCATTTTCATTTAGCTATAAAATAGGTAGAGAACTTTGCCAACATCATTACTCAACAGCAGCTCCATCACATGAAATCTATAAGATATCCCTTAACAACGAGTGCTACTACAGGAACAAGATGGGAAAGGCTATCAAATGTTTCTTGCTGTCATTGATGGTGTTGATGGTACTAAACACGATATCAGAAGGAACCAGTCTCTCGAATGAACAGAATCGTCCTGCAAAAGCCACTGCCAAGCTTACTGTAAGTGCACTTGAAACATCTGTGGCTTCATTGTATCTGTCGTCGACTATTGGCATTCTTATTTAGATTATTCATGATCGTTTCGCTATACCACTATACCATTCCACTATACCTCGCACAGATTTGGTTACTTGAAAAGATGATATATTTTGATATTCATGTAGAATATTACAATAAATTCTACATCCGTGGGGAGTAAAAGGGAGCGACCACCCCATGGACAATATATCAAGACTAATTTCAAACTTTATTCAATAACACTGCGAAAGGTTGAAAACAACGGATATTATTCTAAATCGTTTGTGACATTAGATGTCAGTTCCTTTGCTATAAAAAATAGCGTCATCATGATATTTGAATGATGATATACCGTTGCAAATTTATGATATGCATCAAATTTGGGGAGCACTAATAAACTTGATACATCTCCTTCAAGCGACTTGACACATCTTGATAAATCTCCTTCAGGCAATTTTCAGCGACTTCTGAAAGTGTACTATGGACCTTGTCTTCTCACTTTAGACCAATTCCATTGCCCTGAAATAAGTCATAGCAAACTTCCTGGGCCTTGCGAATGACCCAGATGGCACCGTGTCCCTGTTTTTCTATTTGCACCTCAACGAAGTTTTCATCAGAAATTTTCATTTTTGGGTAAATTGTAAGAACTTGCACGAACATGATCAAACGTTTTTGCCTTGATCAACGAGAAGATCCCCCATACTCATCTTTTAAACATTTACATTAAATGGGCAAGGTTGGATTTAAAAACTAAGCCCAAGAAAATTACATCTATCAAGTCACCTCCTATCCTTTCTAAGACGATACAACCAGTCACATTTGATGCGTTCGTTCAAACCTAATCATTTGCCAGACATCTCCCTTCCATTTTACTTTCAGGCTTTACCTTAAGAAGGATTCTGCAAAATTAAATTGAGACGCTTTATCATATTTTGATGATTCTTTTTCTTTTATATGCAGGCCAAGCAGCTTATTGCATGGCGAATTGCAAAAAAGGCCATGGAAATTCTTTCACAAGATGAAACAAAGACAGGGAAATGAACATTTGCCTGATGAGGATGATTTCAAAAGAAGCTGTTGGCTGATAGGATATTCTCGTTGAAAATGTAGAATTATTCTATCGATAACGCAACTGGCTCTCAGCATGAATCGCTGTTTTTCAGCTTCGGAAGTTCACCATTTTCATACCTAGAGAGCAATTTTGCTGGCAAATGATTTGCTGAAGAGTTTTGTTTCAAGAAGATAGCAAGTGAGAGATGTCAGGACTGCTTCACAACTCATCCGTTGACGATGAAAATTGGACATAACATTCACAAAACAATATTTTACCGTGTGCTTTAAGGCTGCTCTCCATTTCCAGCGTCTTAAGCGTGCGACCGCTGCGACAAAGAATGATTCCTTCAGTAGCGATCACAAGCGCCTGCGATGGGAGTTTAACTTGTTCCTACTCCCAAAGTGCCCCAAAATCGGTCGCTTGCGATCAGATTGATAGCTAAAGTTTGATCAGGTTTTTTTTTGTTTGTTTTCAATTTGTTTTGAGTGGGCTTGTCAGGATTTCTAGCTACTGAAAGCTAATTTAGGCCCACGTTGCATGCCGCATCCAGGCATGGCACCCCTAGTTTAACGTCCTTTCCGAAGGACTACGAGGTGAGTTGCGAGGTCAAGCCTCCGTGGTCACCCATCCGGAGTCTGACCTCATCCGACCAAGCTTAACTTCAGTCACCTGACGAAGACTGTATAAGCCACTCGGCCACTAACCCCTTGCACATGGTGCAAATGCTTCTGCTTTGCCGCAGCGCCCGCGTGCTCAAAACGCTGGGTATAGAAAGTAGCCTTTGGATTCACCAGATTTTATATCAAATGCCAAGCAAAATAAATGCATTGATAAATTTGGTTAAAACTGGGCGTTTATAAACATTTTGCTCCACAACAAACGTTATACTCTCACAATATGTGGTTCTTGTTTGCAGCTATTATTGTTTGCAGAATGTATATGTTTAACATTCGAACAGATCTGTATTGCACGAGATATGTTATCTGAAGACTTGTAAAGATTCATGTCTAAGTTGTGACTTTCTTATTTGAATGCTGCTTTATCGAGCTGTCAAAAAAGGGGGGAGATTGTCCACTACTGATGAGGTGCGCTACGGCAAAACGGTTTTAGTTTCTAGTTTAAGTCCACTAAATACAATCTATTTCAAAACAAATAAGTTAAATGTAAATAACGATTTAAATTTTATGCTTATGTTTTTATTTGTTTGCCATATATTTTTAAACACTCGCACTTACTTTATTTTAATTGTAAAATAAGGTAAGTGCGAGTGTTTAAAAATATAGAGGAGTATCCCCTTTTGGAACGCTCTTTTGAACTAAGTAGATTTTAGTAATTATAGTTACAATTGCAAGATAATGCTTACCGTTATTTTAATCCTTTGCTATTCATATCACCTTTCTAAAAGCAACGTGTCTGATTGTCGCTCCATCTTTCCATAAAAATTAATTTTAGTGCCGATAGGTTTTAGCGGCCTAACGTCTAGTATTCGCCCATTTGGAACGCGGGCAAAATTGTTACGAGCGCCTTGCGTGAAGTATAAAATGCCAATATTAATTTAATTGATGTGCAACGTGAAAAGGCTATTATTTCTTTGTGATCTTACCCCTCCCCCTTACCACCCTCAAGTGCTTGGAAACATGCTTTCCGATTTTCCGACATCTCCCGTTGCCTCCACCAAGTTTCCTATACGGAAATGACGTTTGAGCATGTGACACAGCAGGAAGTCACCTGGAAGGCTTGAGCGGTCACAAGTGCACCATAAGGGCGGCTTTGGCCAGTCAGCGTGGCTGTAAAATCAACACATCCGGTGCGCGAACTTTTCAAGCAACTGTGCAGGATCCCACTGAGTTCTCATTTCGAAGGCTCAATGTGAACAACAGGCCATGCAGGTTCAGTTGTTGCCGAAAAATTTCAACGAAAGGAGTAAAAAGAAAACAGACTTGTAGAAAGGCAGCTTGAAAAAATGAAGACACTTACGCACTCATTTCAGGTCGGTACTTTTATCTTCAATTTGCAAAGCAACGAAAGGAAATATAACAACAAATACAAATGACAACAAAGAAGATGGCGTCACCAAACCGTTTTGGCGCGCTTTTTGCGAGAAACTAGACCATAGGCCCCGGCTATAGCGAAGTTTTGCTGTGTAGTCAAATGTGTCAATATTCGAAAGTGTTCCAAACGGGCGATACTCCTCTATGGCAAACAAACAAAAACATAAGTATAGTCTTGGATACAACACTCGGGATCAAATTAAAGCTTTAGCAGGTTCTGCTAAAGGAAGAAGTGCGATTTAAATTTTGATGGATATGAATGCTAGCAATGGCAGTAATGTAACATATCCTGTGTGGAGGAAGTATTTAAGGAGGGGCTCTGAACCTCTCCCGAAAGATTATCTTAACTACAAATATCCAAGAAAGCTGCTGAGCATGTGAAGGTAACTGATTTCTTGAGAGCTTCAAAGAATGGCTTTGTTAGTTGTTGGCAAATTCGTTACTTCCCAATGATCTAGATTTTACCGAAAGTTTATCTGAAGTTACTGAACGCGATTTGCTAAGGTCTGCCATCCTCATGGCAAGGGTCTGTTATTGATTACCCATGAATGAATATCTTAGCCAAGGGATAGTGCTAAGTTTCTTGACATGTTTCATGTTGGCCAACTTTCTGTGGACTGGAAAATGTTCTTGTAGTCTCTCTCTTTTGGGCTGTCTCTCACATGACAGACTAGCTTTGTTATTGCAAAGCTTTATAAAGTTTGCCTATCTATGTTTCAACGAGATGAAGATAAAATGGCAATTTTGTGCACGTGATTTGTGGCTCATCAGACAATGAAATGGGAAGTGAACAAAGAGAACTGATTAATGATTAATGATCAATGATTAACGATTAATGATTAAATTTATTGTGCTGCTCCATGCATGAAAGAGAATTTCTCTCATTTATCAGGACAAATAATGAGTAGAGATGGGATAGAACAACTAAGGGTCGTGTTTTACTGATCATATAAAAATAGACACTCCAGTGGGATTTAAGAATATTTGAAAATCTGGCACAAGTGCATAAAGGTGCAAGTAAATGGAGATTACATCATTTAGAATTGATTAATTCTTGGGAAAAATGAATAACAGGCCCCTGAGAGCTTCTAAGCACACTTTCAAACATAAAGTGATCGGAGGTGTCCGAAGTGATTACACAAATTAAGCGATTAGCTTTTTCCCAACACTAACCAACGATGGTGCTTTTTCATGATCGGGCGTAAGTTTGGGCTGTCAGTGCATTGGCCAAATTTGCACTCAGCCTGACCCCCTAACCTTTTTGCCAGTTGGAGGATACAGGAAACAAGTCATGTTTTTTCCACAAACCAATGCAACAAATGTCCATGCTAATGATGTGTGTCTCCGGAAGAGACAAGTGAACACCAGCATGAAAAGATTTCTTTGTTGATAGAGGCGGGTGGGTGGTAAAAGCGAGAATCAGCCACCAGCCACCACCGATGATTATCGGCGATGTTTTCAATCTCAACGTTGAAATTAAAGTGCGAGTAAGAGCTAATTTGCAAAGCATTTATACGAGCTTGAAACGCACGCTACCTTGTATCCCAGAAGCAGTTGGAAATTCCCTAAGGAATAATACACCTCATCCCACAAGGCCACAAGGCACCCTGCTCATTCAAATCTCTCCAAATAGCATTCTAGTGCACAGCGCAAGGCAGGGATGCCATCCAACAGATCCCCAGGGGTGCAGTCATGAATTACCCTTCCATTTGAGACCAATAACGCGACCTCTTTGCCCGAATTAATTGTGATGTAAAGTTGCGTTTTAATCCCTATTTCACTTACACAGCTATAAATGCGTCCTATTTCAAAAATTGAGATCTATTTTGCAATCTGTAAATAACAAAAAGCAATCTGAAATCTTCATATGTACGCTGGGTGAGTGGAAAAACATAATTTTCATTTGAATATCTACTGTTCCGAAGGAAGAGGCAATTGCATTGGCTTATATTATGTTTTATGCCAGTACCGTTAGATTAGATTCACTAGTTATCCCTTGTGAACTTGGTCACTTCTTGTCAAACCTTGCGTAGACGCATTAAAGCATCTCAACTTCTTTTCTGATTTGATACATTAGCCGTACGCGTGTCATTAGCTCATAGGAATCTGAAAACTACCGTGTGAGACAGAAATAAGTTTCCACTTTTGAAAATTAATAGCACCAAGACTACTTCACGAATTTGAGTCATTCAAATCCTACATAAAGGCCGAAAAATTAGAGTATTTTTGTGATATTTCTCGCTGTCCTACCGGCACCAGAAGTATTGGTAAATTTAACTTTACAAGAATTTCATAGTTGCAAAATGACGGAAAAAGGGCCTAAAACATTGATCAGATCGTAAGGACTCTATTCACACCGAACAATACGCAATGGGCGCTTCACCTCCCTCAAGAGTTAAAGACATCGATTTTAAAACAAATACAGAAGATTTTCAATCCCGTGGCAATTAATGTCCGGAAGATATCTCTCACACATGAGAAGTTGCTTTTCCTTCATTATTTTGTGCGAGAAGTCATTTATGCTTTGATCGATATTTTAGGCCATTTTTCAGTCATATTACAACCATGAAATTTTTGTAAAGTTGAATCTACCCATATCTGTAGTGCTCATGAGACCAGGAGAAAAATCACAAAAATACTTCAGCCTTTTGGCTCTTAACTAGAATTAGAATCATTCTGTGAAAATACTCTAGCTGTTACAAATTTTCAAAAGTGGGAACTTTTTTCTGGCTCAGCCGGTAGTTTTATAGCTATTCTCTCTAAGTTTTCATGTACCGTTCTTTGATTCAACAGACAGAGCAGAAATTGCACAAGCATGCTCAAAACTCGTAACTTTGAGCCCCTTCAGCTCCGTGTAACAGATCCTGAAATTAGATAACAGTTTATATTATCTTCCTTGGGCTTCAAACTCTTTAATAGAGCAAGATAAGGCTCAAATTCTTACTGGTTCTCAGAACACGCGGAAATCATCCAACCTCACAAAAATCAGCCAATGGCATCGCCGCTTCTAACCTCCTGAGACAAAATCAGTCGTTTGAGGTGAAGGTTCTAGTACCCTCACAAAAACTGAAATGGATGCTCAAATATTGCAGTTATTTAAAATATTCTTTGGTAAATCGGTTGCAGAGATATCGGTCCAGAGGTGTTTACATGTTTAGGCAAATATCTTCTATGGAGCCGGAGCTACGACCGTTTACCGGCCAAGGAAAATCGACCTTTCCTCGAAAATTCATATAAATAGACCATTTAGCTATTTAGGAAAGAATCAGAATCGAACGATATTTTGTAGAATTTTCGAATTTCCGCAATAGTCGTAGAAGCTCTAACGCAACTCGATCGAACCTCGTGCATAAAAATATATAAAGAAACGCTCGATCCAGGCTCTTTAGTAGAATAGCTAAAAGGTCTATTGCTAGAAAGGAGATCTATCGTTGAAAATTTAACAGAATATGTATATTAACCTGAGCAATAACCCAGGTGGATTTGTTCTCCTAAGATCTCAAAATATGTGGCAAATTTCAGAGATTTCCTACAGGCGAGGCAAATAGGCCTACGCTCATCCAGTGTAGAAACCCATTTTTGGGCCTGGAATCGGCCAATTATACAGCCCTGAGCAACATCATTCACTCGCCCTTGATTCCAGTACCCATTTGAGCTCATTTGTCCATTTAATTGGGGCTACCTTTGACAGAAAGCAAACTGTTTTGTGCAAATTTGAAGAAGCTTCCACGTTCCATGTTATGTCGACAAACGCAACATCTCTCCACCGTTGACAAACACACGAGGCAGTCTGGTGTTGCGACTCGAGAGTAGTATTATGTCATTACCCTCATCAGACCAGGACGCTGGCCTGCTGGGGCACCTGCACCAAGAAAAACATTCCTATTTAATTGCTCCGAAATGTAGGATGTTGGTGCAGGAATTGGCTGAAGAGTTGCATCTATAGACTCTGTATCCATATGTATCTATGATTTATATTTGAAAGTATAAATACAGCATAAACAACTAACCTTACCATAACGACAAGACATACTTAGCACTGAGTCTGAACGAGCGGCTAAAACAAGGATTGTGTTTTTTTCTCCTCGGTTACAGGGATTTGCAAATGTGCCACTTTATCTTTAACCTCGTTGAGCGCAGCTTGGTGGATTGGGACTAGTTGGCATTCATGAGGAAGGTACTACTCTTTCTTTCAATTTTATGATTTGACTTTTATTTTCTATTATCACATTATCTGTGAATTTTATTTTCTTACTCCCCTCTGCACTGTCCACAGATAGATTCAACTTTTCTCAGTTCCCTTGTTATGATTCCCAAGCTTGAACGCTATGTAACAGTGACACTATATAGGAAATAGGATCAAGCTTTCGAAATATATTTCAAATATGCTACTTTTGTTTGTGGTAAGCTTGATATTTCTTGCGAAAATTATGTTATTTAAGTATTGTTCACTTACAGGCATCTCAAAAAAGCTGTTCATGTCAGTTTTCTTCGCATCAAAGAAGTCCTGAAGCCACATTATCCACTCAACTAATGGGTGTCCCAGGAAAAGAGCATGCAGATTTGGTGGGGCCACGTAATGTGAATTTAGCTGTAATCATCGGCTTATCCTTCCCAAAATGTTCCGCAATAGTTGAAGAAAACATAAATACCGTATTTAGTTGGCACTGGCACTTTGAGAGTAGAAGTATTAATGTACTTCAATATCTAAACCATGGCTGTGGTCTTTTGGTCCAAGGCAATTTTTGAAGCACATTGAAGTTCCATATTGAAATTGAGGAAAAATTAAGAAGGCAGACACTAGGTGATTCCTGGCAAACAGAATGCAGTATAATCTGAAATTTGTTACATTTCATTGAGGCTATCACTGCAGATTTCAGCTTCCAGGATTAACATTTATGCTATGAATGCATCAAGACAAAGCATCCGAGGTATCTTTGCTCATGTTAACTCAGGAGGAGCATTTTGAAATTTGTTCGTCACTGATTAAGGCTAAATTATAGTCACTGGACGCAACCAAATCTGTGAAAGTTTTCTCTAGGACATGCAACATGTCTTGATGATTTTTCTTTAAATGATCATATTTTAAAAAGAAGTTCGACGTATTGCTCATTTCACTACGCTAATTTTCAATAAATACAGCCTGAAAGCTTGTTCATATTTTACGCAATCAGAACAATAAAATCTTATATATTTGAAAAGGACCCGAAATACATCGCAAAAAGCGAGCAGACTCGTTAATAATTCAGTAAAGCATTTTCAGAATCTCTCAACGACGTGACGTCTCCTCATCTTACGCCAGTTTGCATGTATTTTTATGTTTGCGTCACAAGGCTCTTTGTTCTGCCCTATGTTTCATGTTACTAAATACGCTCTTTTCCAGAAGATATCGTGAAACATCACGATTTTAAAAACGTAATGAAATGGTATTTGTATTCAAAGATATTAACAATGGAAAATGTTTTTCGCAACCCTACATCATGCAATTGTTGGGTGCATGCACACCCATTTTCATTTGGATATAAATCAGGCAGCATTTTGCCAATGCCATTACTCTATGTCTGCTGTATTACAAGCATCTATCAGATACCGCTCAAGCCAGTGCTACTAAAAGAACAAGATGGGGAAGGCAATCCAATGTGTATTACTGTCGTTAATGGTGTTGATGGTATTAAATACGATGTCAGAAGGAACCGTCTTAACAAATCAAGGGAATCGTCCTGAGAAGATAACTGCCAAGCCCATTGTAAGTGTACTAGAAACAGCAGTGACAGTACTATTCTGCCATTGATTAAATTTTTTCGAGGACGAGAGAGCAGGCATCGATTTGATCTTCTGCTCTATGTTCATTATGTAGTTAGCTGCTAAGTAGTTTCCTGCTCACTAGCTGGTGTTTTTTTCCAATGATATTTCTATCTAGATTATCTATCGCCGGTCCAACATACCGTATGCCATCACGTATTTATGATAGAATCTCGAAATTTTAGAACTCTTTTTTAGGCTTATAACTTGACAAGTAATCTGATATACCGTTGTCTGATATGTTTATGATATACTGTTGCAAAATCAAAATTTCATCAAATAAAGTCTGATAAGCTCATTCAAAGTCGATGCTCACTCTAGCTTTGTAATTTAATTTGGTTACTGGCAAACACACGGAATAATTATGGGTATGCCAGGATTCCTTGCTGAATGTCAGAGGAATCGAAAATGATCCAGTTTTACGCTATCCAAAGACTTTCCAGTTTCCTTACCCCACAAAATTACAATCCTTCCTTTCAAATGAATTCTCTATTAACATCACAAAAATAATGCTTGATATTAAATCAATGTGGCTATTCCTGGCTTTTTATGAATCTGTTGTAGAGACGTCCGTCCACGGTTGGTTATGTACATAGGCACGTAGACCTCTTGTCGTGGCTGCGTTTATTTGCGAATCGAAGGAGATTCGCTGAATTATGGATAAAATATTGCTACAAATGTAAAATGAAGATAACGATTTCAGTGATCATGCATGTGAACATGACTTGATTTTAACTTGTTTTATCTATGGTGAGACACAAAACTTTGCAATACTGTTTTACAGGGAGCCATGCGGAAGCAAAAATTATATATTTAATCTATATACGCCAAGGTCCCAATTACATTTATCATTGACAAAAAGAGATAGAAAAGCAAGCTGAGTCGCAATCGGGAGTTGCCATCACCATAGGAAGTTGTATGGCAAGATAATGCATAAGCAGACATCTTAACAGTTGACGTTCTCAGCATAAAAGGCGTAAGACCTCTTTTCATCATTCTCGGCCGTTAGTCAGTAGATTCAGGCCCAGTTCACACACTGCACCGTTTTTGTACAAACACGGAGAGAAAAACCTCCGCTTTTTGTGAAAGTTTTCACATTGTTCTGCACAAAAACGCCACAAAAACGGAGGTCTCAAAAACGCTGTCGAAAGTGGATACCCACAAAGACGGAGGTTTTTGAAAACGCTCTGAATCAATATTAACGCACAAAAACGTAGGTTTCGGAAAACGCTCCAACATTCAACAATGAGCTTCACAGAACCGGAGCAATGTGAACGCACATGATTGGATATCTTTGGCTCCGCATTTGTTATCAGAAGGATAAATGTGAACGGACAAACACGGATATTTTTCCCTCCGCTTTTGTACAGAAACGGAGTAATGTGAACAGGCAGCATCTATGCAACAAAAACGTATCATTACAAAAACGGAGCAGAGTAAACGGGGCCTCAGATGCATTTTGAAAGATATTTCTCAAATTATTTATGGCAATGTCATTGATAGATTTGTGGACCATTTTGCTAGTTGCAAAGTACTGATTCCTGACCTGACAAACAAACAAAGCACGTTCAGATCTGTTTGATCTCAAATCGCAAACAATTTTCAGTGAATTCTAGCAGGAAGTTTTCTAGTCTCAAGTTTCTCCTCCCTTGAAGCTACTTCCATTACACTGAACAAATTGAGGTGAACTTTTAAGCTAAATGATTCACGTATGAATATCTCAAGCAGCAGTATATCTTTTTTTGGAACTTTTGATTCAAGAAATCTTAAAAAAACCAACCATTTGGGGTGCACTGTTCAACTTGCAGGCACTTGAAAGAATATGTTTGCCTTAGAGAAATATAGATTATACATGCTTCCATCTTTTAACCCTATTTTGGTTGGGGGGCAAATTTGCCCCCCCCCTAGTAGATTTTTTTGAATAACTCTGCGAGGAAGAATTTTATAGCCATTCAACTTCTTGACTTTTGCAACTACTTATTGTGCAACTTCTCAAAAAGTTTCATTGAAATATTCAAACATTTTGAAAAATGAGGGGGACGGGAGACAATTTTCTACGACTGACCCAGGAAAAATCGCAAATTCTCAAATCTCAATTATCGCGAAAAAAGGAGCAGAAGTGGAATATTTTGCAAATTTCTGTTGTAATGTTGTGTTATTTGATGCATTCCATCTTAAATATCATGTTTGGATGGAAAATATGCCCCAAATTTAATTTTATCTCGATTTTCCCGATTTTGGCCAATTTTGCCGCTTTTCTTGACCACACAAAGGAAAATGCTGACGTAAGCAAAAATGGTGGCTATTTTTAGGTTAACTTTTATGTTTACAGAAATTACATGCCTGAGGGTTTTAGCACACCAAGTTTGGTTGCTCTACCTATTACCAGCCAAGAGTTAGGTGGGGGGGGGGCTTTTTTGCCCCCAACAAAAATAGTACTATCAAATAGCCCAACCACTATAGGGTTAAGGATTTGCATTCGATGCGCAACATGAGAATTGAGGAAAGTCATTCCAAGATAGTTGCACCCTTTAAATCATCGCATCCTATTTTTGAGCCGCCGATAGGGGGGAGGCAATTTTCCCTCTTGCCACAGGGCATCAGAGGCCTCATAATTGAAGATTATGACATTTTGACTGCCGCAAATGCTCTGAAATGCATTTTAAGCCAACCTAAAGGCCATGATCGAAACTTTTTCTGCTTGCCTAGCTTAAAGGAGGCCTCATTCGCACTTTGGTACCTGGGCCTCCAGAGCTTTCTGTGGCCCTACCTGCTTTCCGCAAAATGATAACGTTACAATGAGTCGTGATGTCTGTTGGGAGTTCAAGTTCCAGTTCAATTTCAAGTTCGAGTTTTATTTTTCAAAATTCCAATAATACAAATTCCATCTAATAAAAACAACAAGAAATATGAATTTTGATAACGATATAGAAATTGACTTGCAGGAAATTTGTATGTTTGGGATTTCTTAAGGAGGAACCCTTTCAATGGATAAACTAATCGAGGAGAGGGCAACCCCTTTTCTAAAAGTTAAATTAACAGTTGCTGTGTAGTTTGGTATATGAAGAGATTAGAGATGTCTAAACCTGGTATTTTGTAGAGAATCTATGAGATTTGAGTTTACGACGAAAAATGAAAACTGAAGGAGATTTTTTATGTCATCACTAATGCTGTTCCAGGATTTGGCACCTGCAAATCTAACAGATCTTAAACCATAATTCTTATGAAACTGTTCATTTGACAGACATTTACGCGCTTAATCGCTTCCAAGTAACTCCAAAGTGAAACCTTGAGTGAATTTTGCAAAACTTGATTCAGAAACTGTGTCATGCTCTTACGACTATTTTGTTACTTGCAGGTCAAGCATCCCTTGAAAAACATGTTAGAAAAGGTGACGCAATTCAATCAAGGAAAACAAGCAAGGAAGGGAAGTGGAGATTCTGGCTCTTCGGTATAGCTGCAAACAAAGCTGTCAGCAAAGAGAATATTCTAAAGGAAAAACGAGAAGTTGTTGGATAGAGAGGATGCCTGTTTGTCAATGTGATTATTGCGCTGCAGTTATCGTATCTTGAGGAAACTTTTGCTGGCGAAAGGATTTACTGAGGACTTTTGTCTTGAGAAGACAGCAATCAAAAGGACTCGGAGCGATTCAGAAGTTCCCAAAGAAGTTAACAGCTGCAAGAACAATGTTTGAAGTGTCCTTAACAAGTTAACACTCGTTAGATTCTATATTTGCGTTCGGACGAATACATATTTTAGTGTATACGGTGAGAAGCATATAAGAACAATTAAATTTACACCTTAAGCTGCCAAGGATTTTGATTCTGATGAATGAAATTTAAGTTTTACTCAATAAATAATTCTCTATTATCTGTACTCTTTTCTTTATGGCGAACTATCTGGAACGATCACGTACAATGAACTTTCCAAGTTTATGTGTCCCGTTTGCAAAGTATCATTCCACTTATTGAGAGGTCATTTTACGTCATTATCAAGCCAGGATAATCTTTCTTCATCTTCCTCCTCTACATCCACCGTCAGATGTTTTCAATGACACTAATTCCGATGCAATTTAATTCTTTCGCTTAAAAGAAGACCAGTCAGCTCTCTCCTCCTAATTTTCATCTCGTTAGATAAGTTTCTTTCATTGCCACTTAGTTCTTTACTTGGCATGTGTTGACTCCAACAAAAAATTTCCATTTGCTCTACAGGAGTTTTTATTCTTGGGGATTTTGATATCAACCTTCTAAATCATAACTCCAGCACACCTACTTTTAACTTTGTTAAATTCTTTTTCTCAAAGCGATTATTTCCTGACATAATTCTTCTAGCCAGAGTTATTAGAAATTCTTTCACTCTTATTGACATTATCTTTTCTAACATCACTAACGATGAAACCGCAAGTGGTAGCATCGTGACTCAAATAACAGATCACTTCCCTCAATTTCTGATGGTCAGGCATGCAGGTATCACACATAAGAATTTATCATATTTCCAACACGATTTCTCCAATATCAATGCTGAAAACCATTGAAACAACTTTGCAAGTTTTGACCTAAGCTACCTGAATGAAAGTGCCTTAGATGTTAATACTAAATTCAATAGAATCTTATCCAGCGTTGATACTTTAGTTAAAAGCATGCTCCTTTGAAGAAACTTTCAAAAATTGACATAAAGTTCAGGAATAAAGCATGGATTACTGGTAAAATACAAAAATGGGGTGCATGAGGGATAGGTTGCTTGATAAGCTCAAAATGAATAATGATGTTTCACTTCGAGATCTATACAATGTTTAAAAGTCTGGTTTCAGAATCCTTGCGAAAAGTAAAGCTAATCATTTCTATCACTATCTTGAAAGAAACAGCTACAACATAAAACAATTATGGTCAGTCATCAAATCAGTTGTAGACATTAAAAAGTCAAATAATATAAATGTGATAAATGAGCTTAAAGCTCCAAATGGCAACATTAAATCTGATCCAGCCATTATTACTAACATTTTTAACAATAACTTTGTCATTGTTTCTCTGATATCACTGGAAATATACGAGAACTTTGGGGGGGGGCTTAAAAAAGTACCCCCTTTGACTAAACAAGGGCAAGCAACGATAAAGTATCGGGACTTTTGAGTTCACAGGAACATTTGTTGACCATCAGCTTAGATGCACATACATTGAATTTCAAAATCGTCGTGGGGATATGAGTTCACAAAGTCGAATTTTGATGTGCACTTAAAACAAGAGGTTTTGTAGTCATAACTTGATATCACTGGCATATTGCAAAGAATTCAATTTTGACTTTAGCTGTTTCTTTTGAAAGGAATTATACCTTGAGATGCCTCAGTTGTTCTACAAACGATTATTCCTTGAGGAATCAGTCCACGGATTGCTTTCTATCCCAAGTGTAAAAGAAAAAGAAAAGAAGCATATGCACGCTCATTTTGGAGATGTGGCAAAGACTTTTACATTCTTATCACATTTTCATTTCATTTGTTTAATCAGAGCGATGTCCACGAGTCTTTTATTTTTTTCAAAAGCGAAAAACTGAAAATTAAGCTTGCAGAAGGTGCTTTGGAAACCAGTCCTCATACAAATCATGGCTATGCCCTATTCCAAAACCTCTGGTTTCGGGTGCACTGCAAGTTTTGACTTTACGAGCTTGCATCACCGGTGTTTGGAGGACGATTTTTAAATGCAATGTATGTGGATCTAAGTTGAGGAGTGATAAATTTAGTTTTTCACTCAGGGAATAACATGCCCTATCGCTTTGTTCCCATTTCCAGTCAAAAGGGGGTACTTTTTTGAGACACCCGGTAATAAATCACCTTTGGATTTCATGGCTGGTAGAATTGGAAATTCTTTCTTTGCTGCACATTTTAATTTCACTTCTTAACCCTATTTCACATGGGGAATTTTTTCGATATTTTGGCATGGGGGGGCGTTTTTTGCCCCCCTTATTTTCTCTCAAACTACAAAAGAAATAACAATGAAACTTTCCTCCATTGTTCTTTGGACAATAAGCTTTCCAAATATAACAATTCTAATTATTTAATCACGTGATTTGTTGCTAGGCAACCAAAAACAAAGGAAAACTGGCCAATTTATAGCTGCTTCACAAGAAAAATTCTATTTAATTGAATACTCAATCGATTTTAATGAGAATAGTCTTAAATGATAGGAAATACATTGTACAATTAAAATATGTACTTTGAAGCAATGTGAAGTATCTATTTATAGACCAACTAGCGCTTAATTAGCTCTTTATTCCTTTCTACTTATTGTCACTGCAGTTTTCCGTAGTTTTCTTGCTATTTCTGACATAGATCGACTTAACATGCATGAAACAAACAAGATTAAGCTAAATTGCAACAAAAATCTTAATTAATACATTAATTTATTCGAAAAATGAGGTCATATATGTAAATGACATCATAGATATTAAATTTCAAAGCTTGTTCAATCAGTTTTCTTTTTCTACGTTATTATAATGAATATAAAACGTCACTTTTTGACAAGGGGCCCCAACAGCTGCTACGGGCCTATACGTCACAAATACGAGCCGTCTTTCAACTAAGAATTGATAAGTGACTCAAAAACTTAAAAAGGATTTTATAACGCAACCCCATGCATTTTTAGCAAGCTCTTTTGGGCAAAGCTTCAGGTTGGGAAATCTTCAATAAAGATTTGTTCAATGACATGAAAATGAGGTGCTTTTTGTATGGAGATAAAATTATAGAAAATGGACAGGATTAACGTTTTGAGTGATCATATGCTGCATCAATAATACATTTACAACTAAACCTTAATCATCTCAATTAGATTACATTATACTCTGTAGTTTTTACTTCCAACTTTTAGTCATCATCTGTATTTTGACGTCACTGACGACTGCTCGCAGATTTCTTGATCCATGGTGTCGTAATACATGCTTGCATGTATTACATGCATTCTTTCTCTACAAATTAAAGGTAGGAAATAAAGTCTTACACAGTACTATGTCATTCAAAGCAAGACAAAAGGAAGTCACACAGGCCAAATATGTAAATATACACCAACTGGATCAATAATTCAGACACCATTCATCAATTCATACCGCTTTTTATGAACATGTTTGCATTCCCAGGGGGGGGGGAGAACTTCCTATTAGTAGGTGACTGAGAGTCAGACATTTTTCGGGTTTGTAAAAGGTCGTCTATTATACTTTGGGTACGCTATTTAGTGCATAATCGGTACATTTTTGTTGTTGCTGATGAGAAAATTTGACAAGGTGAGTGCTAGGCTGAGGTTTTCACCAAAATATTGCAGGGCAATTGCCAAAAATGCTATAAAACCTTTAGTTTTCATGTACCATGGCGCTATGAGTATATTTTTGGGGTCTCACTACCCCATCACATACCAATATCAGTTCCCCAATCATCAATTCGCTGCAAATTTGAAGGATGTCTTATGTGATCATACTATGAAACTATACTTTATATGAAATTTAGTAGCCAACATTCTATTCAAATGATTAAAAGACGTTTGCATACATTGTGAGCACAGCAAACTGCTTGATTTTGAAAAGTATGGAACTCGCAAAAGTTATTGTTTCCTTAGTGCTAGTAGTTTTCCAAGGTAGTTTTGGTTACCCAAATGCAAAAGAAAACATACCTGGTGTCTCAAAAAAGTACCCCGTTTTGGCTGGAAATAGGAACGAAACGATAGGATATTATTACTCTCCGAGTCGACAGATAAATTTATCAGTCTTCAACTTAGATTCACATACCTTGCATTGAAAAATCATCCACCAAACACCAGAGATACAAGCTAGCAAAGTCAAATTTTACAGTGCCCCTGAAACCAGAGGTTTTGAGAAAGGGCCTAGCCGTGATTTATATATCTTATTGTTTCGTTCCTATTTCCAGTCAAAAGGGGGTACTTTTTCATGAGACACCCGGTATAAATTTTAACAAAGAAAACTTTTCTATTTTCCATGGATGCTTTCTCCGAAGGCAATATTCATTCATTCGATGAGATTAAAATTCGATGAAAAATATATTATGCATAGCAACTGAAATGTGCCTAACTACACGAACAAATGCATACTCCGTCCTGCAGCAGGAGAGATCAAGGCTTACATCTCAGCCTCTCCTGCCAATAAAATGTGGAGAAATGTTATCCCCATTAAAGGCAGTGTGTCCATGTAAGTGGAGGGCTTCGAGGGAGGTATCTCGGAAACATGTGATCTTTTGTCGTGTTTTCATGTGACCAGCTGTTTAGGCTTAGGCCCTGACTTTGTTTTCGTATCGCAACACACTCTGAGTCAACCACTTCTGTCCGCCTGCGCTGTCATTGGGAATTGTTTCGGTAGCTCGACATTGCATTACACTCTCTGTTCATCCCTTCTGCTATAAAATGTTTTAAAACTAAATGTGTATCGTTACTGTCATTGCCAAGCATAAAAACGTTCGCTTGGTCGAAGCTTGCCTTGTCGCCATTCCGCCATTGCTCGTATGGTCTTGACAATGAGGCTGTTAATTTCATGTGAACAGTTTGAAACAGCCAGCTCTCAACCAATCAAATCCTCGAACAGTTACATTGTCAGCATCGTGTCAGCAATGTCATGGTTCGTGCATGCAACTTATTTATATATGGACACACTGCCTTTAAGTATGGCAGTCTTCGCGAAGGGTTGCAACAAATTAGAAAACATTAGGAAAAAAGAACTGGCAGGTCTGTTTAAAAGTTTTACAGAAAATAGGCATTTAAAACGTACGTCCCCAGAAAGATAATAGGTGAAGACAAGAGCAAGCAACATGGTCTACAAAAGCCATTATGAACAGAAAGATGTCTTCACAAATTAGTGGAATTTGAACCATATTTGGGTGGCTCATTTTTACTCCGGTAAACTACCTTTGCAATGCCGATTTTTTAAGGAACTATCACCGGAATGTAGGCTGTTTCCTAGCAGCCAATGCCCCCATCAAGCCAAGTATGCTTAGATGGGCACCTGTTCTATCAAAGAGTACATTTTTCCGCTATGTTCTGATTCAGCTAAGACATAATTGTCTCTGTGTCTTTATGAGGGGTCGGATGTTGACTGGTGGCGTTTGCTGGGAAACTTTTCAAGTCTCCCACGAGAGTTAGGATACTTTAGCAACCAAGGCTCCCTTTTTAGGTGCTTTCCATCGAGGATATTCTAATTGCACCGGGGGACAGCTTTTCTGATCTTTGTCACCAAGAAAATGAGTGAGGCCGTCTTGTTATATTGTCAAGAAAACTACTGAGCAGCTTCTGTGAAATTTAAGTTCATGAAAATTTACACTCGTGATTCTAATTCAAATTTGTACCTTTTTAAAACATTATTATTCTTCATTGATCTTGACGTTCACAACTCCTGCATTGTCTCTTATCTTGTACTTTGACTTGTTTTCTTTGAATTGACATTCCACGAATTGTGGTTTGATTTTCAAATGACCCATGTAACGATCACATGTTGGACTGCAGCAATATTGACCATCATATGGTCCGTATGCTCGTTTCTCCACTGAAACAAAAAACATGAAAACAAATCCTTTATCATATGCAATATATAAAATTTTGAAATATGAGTTGCAGTTCATGTTTTGCATTCGATAGAGCTGTCTTCCGATTGCTGCTGTAGTAAAGAATCAACTACACTTCAGAGAAGCTTCCTATTCATTCCATATCAATTGAAAGTATTTTGTAATAAAAATATTGCGAACATGCAATTCATCACTACAGCTCTGCCACTTAGCTAAAGATTAAACCATTGGTCAAGCGAATTTAAGCTGCAGCATCGCATGTGCTTTGAAAGTAAGATTCCAAAAAAATCTTGATTGTTAACTTTTTAAGCATTTTGATTCAACGCTTACAAAGCAAGCAGTAGCGACCGCTCCCCAAACCATTGACAGTTTAATCAGGGTAGTTTGGTACCAAATAATCTTTTAACCCTTGTGATGTATCAACTAGATTGGATTTTAAATGTTTGAAAATTTAAGGTTTTCGTAACATGTGGTAGATAAACTACCTCCTATTTTACCGTTTTTGCTAAACTATCATAGTGGTAAGGTTCATCCAGTATTGGAACCAGATGTCCTTGTGTCTCTTCCTGCTTTAGATTGCACAGTAGATTGTAATCAGTTTTGTGTTTCATTTGCTTTGATGAAGACAGAAAAAGTCTCTTCAGTTGGTAATCGCTTGACAGAAACTAGACGTATTTGGCTATGACTTGTTTCTCAATTTATGAATTCATTCACAGCATAAAAGGAAACAATAAGTAGCTTGTTCAGGGATTTAGGAATGCTGCCCCTTGAGAATTGCATGCCACACATCAATTCCAATGAGGCTCACTTCTAAAATAGTATAAAAGCTCTAATGAAACGTGGCGTTTTCACAGGTCGATAGCAAGTTTTCTCTGTGTGTTTCTCCTCCCACCCTCCCCAAAAAACCCTTTGAACGTTATTTGAAAGTTTATTGTTGGAATTTCATGCAGTTGAAATACCTTGTGGCCTAGGCACAATCTTGCTAGACTGACCTTACTACTACCTACGTACTTGAGTACTTCTTGTAGTCAATAAATAAAGTTAGTTTCGTTTGAATGAAATGAATAAGAAAATAACAAGTGAAACGATTAACTTCTTGACTGAGCAGTTTTCGAATTTCAGTCATAGTCAGTACTAGACTAATGACGATGAGTCTCCTGTTGCCCTGTGCTCTTTGACTTGATGATGGCGCTTCAGTCAAGAGAGGCTCATAGCATTACCATGAAAAACCTGGCCCTATTTCACGCCCCACAACCTCTACTGACGTGTGACGTCACATTGCATCCTCGAAGCTGTGGAGACAGGTGGAGGTCATGTGATTTTTGCGCGCCCTTTTCCTGATTTCATCACGCGTACACCATTTTTGTAAGATCTGATATTGAGCGTGTTTAGTAATAAAAACTGTGCAAAAATTGAAGATTTTGATGATTTGGGAGCAGAGAAACAAACGCTATGGATGCTAGCAGGTAAGCACAGGGATGGCGCGACCGGGGATGCTTGGGGGGCAGGAGCCCCCAAAAATCCACTGAGCCCTCCCATCGGCACTTGAATTTTTGAAAATTTCTGTGCACTGTCCGCGGTTGATTTTCATATGACCCATGTAACGATCACATGTTGGACTGCAGCAATATTGACCATCATACGGTCCGTATCCTCGTTTCTCCACTGAAACAAAAAACCCCAATCATTTACCATTTTCTAAGAAATAAGATATTTGAAAAAATGAGCAGCATTTCATTTTTTAGTATTCGATAGGACTTTCTTTAAACTGTTTGGGTCAAGAACCTTCTCAATTCCTGAGAAGGTTGTTACTCGCTTTCCTAGCAATTGAAGGTATTTGCATTAACTGCCTTAAAAGTAGGCAGTCCATCAGCACACCAATTCGCTAAGTTTTTCGCCGGTGATCATGTGTCTTTTAGCCGCTACACTGCGTGTGCCTTGAACGTAAGGGAACAAGATGAACTGGTATTTCCATGCTAATTTGGTTGTTAAGGCTAAGCACTGTAACAGTATTTGCTCCGTAGCAGAGGACTTATTGCGCAAAGGTTTCTTACCCAAATTAAGGTCAAGCGATTTAACTTTTCGATAGGGCAACTTTTGATTTTACATTTTAGATATATTCTGTGTCATGAAAAGTTGTGCATGAATGCAATGGAAGAGATTAATTCTAACACTTCTCAGGAATCTAATAGAATGACTTGAACGACGCAGAAATAGCCTTAGTCAAATTAGGGTCCCTCACAACTGCTACATCATTATCATTATTACAAAATTCTTTAAATTTGGTTTTTTATAGGTATATCTAGCACAAGAACCTATGAAGGCCAACTATCGGGTGAGTCTGAAAGACGTTTAGTGTTTGGCGGACCCTGCCATTGCATCCCGGGGGAGGTACTTGGATACAAAACGACGGGGGTGTGCACGCCTACGATGGTTTTTGTGAGCCGGCTTTAGAAAAAATAGCCAAAAACGATACCCGGCATTAGAATTTTGGAATCACCCAAAACCACATTTCTTTCGATAGTAATCTATTCTCATCGAATTGTATGAACCTCCTTCCAATTCGACCGAGGCATGGGGTGCGAAAGGAGATTCGCTGTTTGGAAGGCGGAACTTATCAATTCGAATCTGCGAGCCGTCGCCAGGGGAGGAGGGAGGGATCGATTCAGTCTCTCTCCGAACTGATCGTTGCTTGAAGAAGAGTGAAATGAGAGAAAAGGTGTGGCCTTATATAAATGATAAACTCCCTAGGGGCCAAATCTTGCACTTAGGCACTTTCCCACTTGTAAATTCCTGCTTCTATTGAAAATCGGTGCCCACAATCCGATGAGAATAGTAATCTATTCTCATCGAATTGTATGAACCTCCTTCCAATTCGACCGAGGCATGGGGTGCTCTCGGAGATCAGCTGTTTGTATATCAGTAAAACATGGCATAAAAGGCAAACAAAGCAGACAAAAGTAACTTACATGGATGCAACAGGATTATCTATCCATAACTCAAGAAAAAAGAGTCCAGGATTTAAAAAGGTTCAACATAGTAAGCAATCAGTCAAATAATGGCTTAGCATTTTTAAGGCTGTTCATATCTCTGAATTCTTGCTCCAAATGATACTTTGAGGTTGCCACAGTAGAAGGCTGAGTGGCTGCGTTTTGTGAGAGAATCTTTGAAGGACATCCAGCACCTGAAACCTTATCATACTGGCAGTAATACCGAGCCATTTCAACGCTTCTCCATCCAACATGATCCGCTATCTTCTTATCAGAGACACCAAGCATTGCGAGGGTAATGGAGCAGCCACTCCTAAAGCTGTGCATTGTTTCACCTTGATTAATAGACAGATCATTCAAATGCCTCTGCAATCTATTAGCCACTGTGGATCCAACGAATGGTTCCGCTTTCACTTTTGTATGACCATCAGTTGCTCTAAATAAAAACCCTGTGCTAAGATCTATGCCCATTTTCTGAGATAACTCCAAGTAACTCAAAAAATTCCTCACAGGACAAACAGAAGACTGAGGTATTCGTTGAATGGAAAAGACATGAGCTCTGTTTCCCCTTAAACATTTGCCATATACTTGTTTGAAAATGAAACAGTTATCATCCTCTAGACGTACTACATCAGTGGACTTTACCCTTCCCAAATCAGACGCTCGATCACCCGAGAAAAAATCTATCGTGAAGAATGCCAGATCTCTGGCCAGAATGTATAACGATACAGGCTTCAAGCTTGGTTCTAGCATGAGAGATCTAAGATGATTGCAAAGCTTCTCTAGCTTATCCATGAACAGGGGTACGGCTTGCACTGGGAAAGCTCTTGCGATGGTTTGTTCCTGAAGCACCAAAGCATGGTACTCGGCAACCTAGGAATGAGCAGCAGGGTTACCTGTGTTCAACTCGCAGTTCCAGGTTGTTCCTCTGCCACATTCTCTAAAAATTGTCCTCAGTTTGCCAATATTATTATCCACTGTGCCGGCTGCAAGACCTCTTCGACAGGAACAATTCCCTGAATTTCTTGTAGCCAAGCAGTTGTCGGAATGGACGGCTGTCTTTCCAAATTTATCTCTCCAAACTAAGAAACTCACTACATCTCTAGGAGAAGCAGCAGCGATCGTTTTTCTTTCAGGAAGTGACCAAAGAAAAGACTCGAGTTGGCTTTGGAGACAACTTTTTTGTCTCTGGTAAGGCTTCTTGGCTTTAAACTGCGTAAGGCAATCTAATCTCTGATTTATCTTTCCCTGCTCAATGTCCACAAACGCTGGCTGCTTTGGCAACTGAAAGGATCTTCTTTTACAACCGCATCGCTGACAAAAATGATAGTCTTGGTCATTAGGGTAGCTACATTTCACACAGCTTACAGCTGGCTTCCATATCCTTGGTATCTCGAGTTCTTTCTGAAAGGAAAGTTAGAAAACAAGTCTGAATGCATGCAAATCCCATGGGAGTGGTCTTGTGTGCCAGCCCCCCAACTTCTTGCTCGGAGGGAAAAAGATGATATCATCTTGGCCCTTTTTCCCCAACAAACAACTGTCGGCTGCGTATGAATTAATTAAAGGCCACCAAAACTTTCTGTGTGACACATCGAAAGCAAGGAAGGTAACTCGAATTGGCGAATCTTTAAGGAATCTCAAGAGCGGGCCAATAAGTATGAAAGGCGGGAAGATGTAGTAATTCTCTTCTGATCCTAAAGACTGTGCGAAAATATTCACTCCTGCAGAATTTGGACATGGATGAGGAGAGAAAAACTTTAACTCAGCCCCTGAACGATCTTTCCTCACATTTGATGGAATTGCCATAAGATCGAAAGTATGGGGACCAAACAACGATTCGACGTTTTGCCATGCTTTCTCGGATAAGCGGCAGTCGATATCAGAGGAAAATCTTGATGGGGTGTCAGCAGCCATCTTTCCGGATGGTGTGTAGCTTAAAGACAGAGTGACGTTCAACTTCAGGCAAAGAAAAAACAGGCTTTTCATCTCCTTTACAAGATCTCGATTTCGACCTCCTTCGTTGTTCCAAAAGTGTAGCAAGTTTGTATTGTCAACTTCTGCATCTACCCTGGTGTTGCAAACAGAATTTGAAAAAGCAATTAGCGTGTTATGCAACGCTTTCGCTTCTCTTACAGCAATAGTAGAGGTTGCCTCATCGTCACTCCAATAATCGCGAGCAACTGATCTCGTTGAGCCATCAGGCGAGAAAAGTATTCCACCCCAGCCTGTATTCGACGCGTCGGAGCAAAGAGCGATTCTTTTGTGCTTTTCATCTTTCCAAGGTAAAAGACCATTCCATGAATCGAGGAATCTCCAATGTTCAATCTCGGTTCTCATATCACCAGACATCTTAACAGGTTTGATCCTCTTTATACCTTTGCTAATACCTTCATAAATTTCCCGTGAGAACAACCTTGCAGCGGGTACTGCTAGGGAGAAAGACGCAATTTTTCCCGCAAATCTTTGTAGACTATTAAGGGATGCATAACTTGACTTTAGAAGGGACTCTCTTAAGGCAGAAAACTTCTCCTTTTTTTCTTCTGGAAGACGAAAAGCCTGGCACACTGAATCTGAGATCAGTCCCAAATAAACTATTCTCTGTGTGGGCTCCAAAGCTGATTTTTTTAAGCCAACGAAATACCCACAATGCACTAGAACAAGGGCACAGATGAAAAGGCCTGCCTCTGCTAATTCGATATTGTTCCATTCTTGATCGGGCTTGACTTTAGGACTAAATTGTCCAATATGCCTATCATCTATGTACTGTGAAATTGGAACACCACTGCTACGAATGAAGTGTGACGCCCCTAGCCCTACGGTTTGGTAAACATAAGCACTAGGGCTCCAACCAAAAGGCAATGTATTGTAAACAAAATACCAATTTTGCCACTCCAGACCAAAATATGGTTTACTTTCTTCTGTCAGCTCGATGTGGTCATAACCCGATTTGTCATCCAGTTTTGTTTGAAAATGGTCCTTTCCCACATACCGTGGCAAGTCAGTAATAGGATCAAGTTTTACTGGAGGTGCCTTCATCCATAAATTTAGAAACCGCTCGTCGTGGCACATACGAGGTTTTGAAGGCTCGATAGTTATTGGCATAACAAGAAAAGGAGGGGGACGTTCTCCTTTTTTACCCCAAACCGACAGAGATCCATTGCAAACTCTTTCAAGAATGGATTGATTAATAAATTCCTCGTGATCATTACAGGTTTTACTGTTAGGCAATTCCAAACTTGGCGGCCTTTCGGAATCATATCTTTTCCCCTTAAAGTCACCCTTAAAGGGCACCATAAAATCGAACACAGAAACCTTCGAGTGAATGAAACCTAGAACTTCGTCTCTTTTGTGATATCCTTCCAGAATTCTATTCCAAGTGTCTGAGTGATGATGTAATTCACCTGCTACAAAGTAATCAGGATTTCTAAAAATTAAATCTTTCCCATTGGCTTTTCGACTTCCATTCAGAATATCATTTATCGACGACAAGGGTTCCAAGACGGCTTGACAGGAAGGTCCACCATCCTTACAAATCCAGGAAATTTTTTCTCTGTTCCTTATACCATGACCAGCCAACAAAAACTGTAATTTCCTTTCAAACGACAGTGCAGTAACTTTTGGCTACAAAGATGAAATAGTAAATTTACAGATTTTATACTTAAACAAAAAAGGAAAAGAAAAGGACCCTCCCACCAAGCCGCATGGAACCCAGTCCACGACCGAGTGTAAAGGCCTATGAGTCAGACCCCCAATTGGCTTGATAGGTGAGAAAATAAGGATTTAAAAAGAAAAGTTTGATAACAGAAAATGAACAGACCGAGAGTACACCCTAATACAAAAGAAGTTGCGAGTACCCTTGTGGGCAACGGCTGGCAGCTAGCAACAACGAGACCCGTATTGGGGGCCCATCATACTGAGACGAAAGTGGCCAGTGAAAAATAAAGAGTCCGGGAATTGGCTCAAGTGAAGGAATTGGGCCAGAGATAAACCCCTAGATGCAATGAAATTGCCTGCCTGATTATGATTTCCTCAGATAAAGACGTGAGCAGGGGGTACTTCCATGTATGTCCATCCAAAAAAACAGTGTCCGGCTATGAGTCTAAGAAACTTTTCAAAAAACATTACAAATGATTTTGAAGACCATAAGGGTTCAAACAGATGTGAAGGTTTCGTTTTGTTATGATTTAAAGCAAAGCACACAAACGGTTTCCTAGGGCGCATTCTATGTTAAACTCCGCGCTGAAGGTACGATAAATACAAAAACGTTAGGAAAAGAAGAAATAAAGATTGAAATTTGTTACTATTGATATATCATTATTTTTTGTTACCACACCGAAGATCGTCGGGCCTAATGCATGGAATGGGCCGTGAATGAGTTTTAAGCCAACCATATCCGCAAACAGAGAAAAGCCTTCCTATTTAGTGGAGCAGCATGCGATAATACTCGAAAGCAATAGTCAGCTTAGATTAAAATCAACCTTCAGATATTCTACAAGAAAGCCCGATCCGAACGCCGTTTAGAACCTCTCCCAGAACAACCAAACGAGTCCATCGGCAAAAGGAGTTTTATACTATGATACAAAGACAATCGTGAATGAAAAAAGGCCAAAATGGGACAAACTGTTTTCCAAACCTGTTTTTGCCCACTCAAAAGAAGACAATGAAAGCAAAACGAGCCTTGTTCATATATAACTTCATGAATTACCAATTGAAATTTAGAATTTTGAAAAAACAGCAGTAATAATCAACAACAACGATGCCATGAGAAAATGCAACAAACAGAGAGTAAACAACTAATTGTTATTATCAGTGTTGTTATTGTTACTACGATTCCTCTGATATGGCCTGAAACGTCTTCTTCGGAAACATGACGCATAATCGTGATTGTTCATGTGACAATAGGTACAAAATCTACCTTGTCTGCCAAAGCCGGGGAGAGCAGGTCTAAGGGGGGCTGCAGGCAGCGCCATAACAGGATTACTAGCATGGTAAGGCGTAAAATACGGAACATTCATGTGTGAAACATTGGGACTAATGGGAGCTGGTGAGCCTTGACTCTGGAACTGAACACCATGAACGGCAGATGGTTGCTGCAGCTGTAGAGGCTGAGTACGGTAGCTCTGTTTCGGAGCAGATGATTCTTTGTCTTTAAAGGACTTGTCAATCTTAGAAACAGATTCTATGATCTTCTCATAGTCCCGGCCACCCAGGAGAGAAAGGACATAATCTTTAAATACATTTGTGGGCTTGTTAATTCTTTCCAACAATGCAGCATGCGTGCTGGCATAATAGTCACATTTCTTGTCCTTCAGGTCTTTGCTAACAATCTTTAAAGTCTCAATTTTCTCAAGTGCAATATATTTATCAAAGTCAGAAGTCTGCCTCAAAGCATATTGAAGAATCCCCTTCTTGAGGGATGAAACTGTTGGTTTACTTCTATTCTCTAAAGCAGCTAGTCTGTCGAGCAAAGCTTGCATATTATCATTCCCCTGCAAGAGAGAGGAAAGCAAAAATTACTAAAAAAAAAAAAAAAAAAAAAATTGATATAGTGACTCAAAATTATGCAAAAATGTAAATAAATGATGTTCTGCCATGAAAGAAAAAGCATAGCCCTTAAAAATAACTATTACGATGTCTGTTAGCAATATCCTTTGCGATAAGGCAAATGATCTTTCCTTCTGACACTGATCACAACTGAAATCATAGAATTGAAAATGATATATTCATCTGCATTCTGATTGACTTTTGCATGACATGGGAGAAATCCCTATAAAACTCAGTTTACCATTGGGGGTTGCTCAAAAATCAAAAGTCAAGGATATCTTTAAAGCAAATATTAGAAAGAACAGACATACAGAATAAGTTGTGTAAAAACAACCACTTATAACATTCAGCTACCAATCACCCAGCTATCTCAAAACATTACACAAACACAGCAGCTGTAGAGCCTTGGCGAATGATACATAATAAACTGATCAGAGTATTTGATTATTTTCAAATTGCAAATGAGTAAACCATCAAGGGTATTTCTGCCTAATAAAAATCAACCTGCCAAAAAGCCATCCTTCATAAAAATATATAGCATAATAAAGCCATCTGGGACAACTGGTCATAAAATTACAAGGGCAAAAGGCCATAAAATTCATTAAGCCACATAGGGCAATTGTTCATAAAATTCATTACATATTAAGCCTCCTAGGGCAACTGGCCATAAAATGTATAGGCACTAAAGCCTCCTAAGGCAAACTGGCCATAAAATGTATTACATAATAAAGCATCCTAGGGCAAACTGGCCATAAAATGCATTACGTACTAAAGCCTCCTAGGGCAAATAGCCATAAAATTCATTACACAATTAAAGCCACCTAGGGCAAAATGGCCATAAAATTCATTACACAATTAAAGCCACCTAGGGCAAATGGCCATAAAATTCATTACATAATTAAACCGCCTAGGGCAAATGGCCATAAAATTCATTACATAATTAAGCCCCCTAGGGCAAATTAGCCATAAAATGCATTACGTACTAAAGCCTCCTAGGGCAATTGGCCATAAAATTCATTACGCAATAAAGCCACCTAGGGCAGATGGCCATAAAATTCATTACATAATAAAGCCTCCTAGGGCAAATGGCCATAAAATTCATTACACAATAAAGCCTCCCGGGGCAAATGGCCATAAAATTCATTACGTAATAAAGCCTCCTAGGGTAATTGGCCATAAAATTCACTACGTAATAAAGCCTCCTAGGGCAATTGGCCATAAAATTCATTACATAATAAAGCCACCTAGGGCAAATGGCCATAAAATTCATTACATAATAAAGCCTCCTAGGGCAAATGGCCAAAAAAAAAATTCATTACGTAATAAAGCCTCCTAGGGCAATTGGCCATAAAATTCATTACGTAATAAAGCCTCCTAGGGCAATTGGCCATAAAATTCATTACATAATAAAGCCTCCTAGGGCAAATGGCCTTAAAATGTATTACACAAGTAAAGCCACCTAGGGCAAAAGGCCATAAAATTCATTACAAAATAAAGCCTCCTAGGGCAAATGGCCATAAAATTCATTATGTAATAAAGCCTCATAGGGTAAAAAAGGCCATAAAATTCATTATGTAATAAAGCCTCCTAGGGCAATTGGCCATAAAATTCATTACATAATAAAGCCTCCTAGGGCAATTGGCCATAAAATTCATTACGTAATAAAGCCTCCTAGGGCAATTGGCCATAAAATTCATTACACAATTAAAGCCTCCTAGGGCAAAAGGCCATAAAATTCATCACATAATAAAGCCTCCTAGGGCAATTGGCCATAAAATTCATTACATAATAAAGCCTCCTAGGGCAAATGGCCATAAAATTCATTACATAATAAAGCCTCCTAGGGCAATTGGCCATAAAATTCATTACGTAATAAAGCCGCAATCAGTAGTTTCTTTAAAATACATATTAATCATGAAGGCATACTGCACAACAAAACCGTGGAATAACGGTAAGCATAGACAACACTACAGAAAAGGAAATTGTTTCACGATACCAACACGACCCAACACGTGCAAAAGTTTCTACAAATTAAGCAGAAAAATTGTAAAAATCGACCATGGCCCTATACCGTTCCCAAGCACTGAAAAATATATAAACTGGCACTCGTAAATGTACTGGAAAACCAAAGAAAACTACATTGAAACTCACAAAGAGAAACGAGTAAAACGTTGTGAACCCAGAGCACGCTGGGGCAAAATGAAGGCAAGCAGGAAGAAGTACGCACGAGGAGGAACTGAGCGAAAACAACCCTAGGAAAAATAAAAACACGAGACAGCTAAATAACAGGCCCAGATAGTCCAGCTACGGAATAGGAATAGCAGGATAAAAAGCTGCCAAACAATCCAAACGATGCAAAAAAGAAGACAATATCGCCCACAAAATAAAGAAAGAGATTTAGCTCACTTACAGCGACAGGATTTTGTGCAGCGTGTTGATCTACCAGTTGAGCTTGTGCCTGTCCTTCGGCCTGAGCCGCCTGAGCTTCAGGCCGAGCTTGCATATCATTTTGGCCAACAGCAGCTTGTATGTCTTGCCTCCCCACATTGTGGGGAACTTGGGCCATAGTAGAGGTGGAGGGAAAAGGCGACGGCGAGGATATCGATTCAGTCTACTTGTCACGAACTGATCGTTGCTTGAAGAAGAGTGAAATGAGAGAAAAGGTGTGGCCTTATATAAATGATAAACTCCCTAGGGGCCAAATCTTGCACTTAGGCACTTTCCCACTTGTAAATTCCTGCTTCTATTGAAAATCGGTGCCCACAATCCGATGAGAATAGTGTTCTGTAGACAGGAATAAGCAGCCTCTTTTTTGTTCTTTTGAATGAATCACGTGGGAGGCCAACGCCAATTGTTTGTTTGTTGTGAAGAAGTTCATTGGGAAAATTGGGGAAAATTATCAGATGCCCTGTTGGCGAAAAAGTAACTGCTTTTAGAAACAAGATTAAATTCAGGCTACCGGCTTTAGATTTTATCAGTAAAATAGATACCCGGCCTTAGAATTAATCGCTGAAAAAGATACCCGGAAAGACGTGCACATCCCGTCAGCAAAATATACTAAGTACCCCCCCCCCCGCATTGCATGTAGCCACTATGAAGAGTCTGGCCTAGATCATAAACCTTTCCCCACCGAGATTAGGTATCTGATGCATTCGCTACAAAATGTTTTCTTCATAAGACTGACGTCATATCATAACTTGCCCTACGTGGAGGACTTGTTGAATGATATTGATAATGCCTGCTTCTTTGCGTTGCTGAGATGTTTCTTTCAAGAAGATCAACGCTTTGCAAATTGCAATGGGACTTCTTGCGAATAACAATCTTCCTAATGAAGCCTGGTTCACACTAGGTCCTTTTAGTCGCTAGAGTCGTGCAGAGAGACCCAAAAGATAAAAGATTAAGGCCCCGTTTACACGATACCGTTTTCATTTGATATCGGATTGGGTAAGGCAATCCGCTATGAAAATTTCTCCTGTTTACACTATGCCGTTTTCATTTCATAGCGGATTGGGGTTCTGATTACACGATACCGTTTCGCCTTGCACTGTAATGGTTTCACCGCATTCGGTAATGGTTCCACTGCGCATTCTAACAGGACGGAAAATTGTCTACGCATGCGTGAAAAAACCGCGTCAGCACACAAGGAACCAAGAGACAAGAGAAGAAAGGATGAAGGCTGAAGAAGATGGTGTTGCCGTCGTTGTGAAAGATGAAGGGCAAAGGAGTTTGGTACGTACAAATTTTCTGATGTTATCCTTGTCTGATGTTGCTACTTATTCTCATGTTAGGAAAAAGCTGTGATAAAACCTGATTAATTTGGCTTAATCCACAGCATCTTACAACAGCAGAGAAGCACGCTACAACAAGGCCTAATACTTAAGCCCATCACAATCATGTGCACCCGATCATTCAACGGTCATCTTGATATAAGCTTTCGGCATCATTTTTATTTCGTCCAAGGGCTGGCTGCAGCAGAGAAATGAAAAGAAAGTGTAGCATTGCAGTGGATTCCTGTCTGCAGAAGAGTCTTGGCAGTCCCCACACACATCAAGAGATATTTTCCTCCCAAAACTTTTGCACACCAATGTGTGGGCAATGGAGATGGGATTGCGTAGTCAGGGTGTGCTGGATTACCATTATCTGGGAAATCAAGATAAAACAGACCACATAGCTCCAATAATTTCACAAATTGAGATCACAGTGGTGTGATTAAGGCTGTGTTCTCATTAAATTCTTGTTTTGTGTGTATGCTTTTGCTGCATAAATGTGTTTTTGTTTGGGTTTTTCCCTTCAGATTGACATGTCCCTTGCATCTCATTCATATAGCAGGTTGTTTTCTACTTCTTAAATGAAAAACACAAAATCCATCATGCTTGCACGCGCATTTAAGTAATCTGCTTACAAGCAAGCATGTTCACATGTAAGCAAGCTTCTTTCTGCATGCAAGTATTTTGCTTAAGAACACTCTGAGGGACTAGTATGGCTGAAGTCTGCATCGGCGTTTAAGCGATCCAAAAAGATTTTGCAATGTGAATGCTGTCTAAGGCAAATTAACAAAGCTAATGAAATGAGGGAGTCTGAGGACAATCCCCGGGGAAGATTATTAGAGGAGACACCTACTTTTGCTCAGAATTTCCTCACCACTCTCAATCTATCAAACTTCAACCACACAAGGAAGAAATGGTTGGTCTTGGTGCACTCTGGCACAACAGAAATTTTGGTGATGCATGCCTGAACACCATTAATTTTAATCAGATAATTCAGGATGATTTCCACTTAGTGTTATCAAGGTTTTGTGTCATCAAACATATAAGAAAGCCATCAGAAAGTTTTGGTAGCAAGTGTCCTAAAATTTAAGAAACTACGTACCAGCCCCTAACCCCCCCCCAACCTCAGTTTCTTATAAAGAATGAGTGTACCTTATACTGTATCAGGTGTATCAAATTTTTTAGCATCTTTTCTTTACCTTTAGGAGATGTGTGTTGGCAACAGCTAGTTCTCAAGTTAGCTTCTCCCTGCACCCACTTAAAGTGACAAGAACCAAACAAGACAAGATCAATTCAAAAATAAAGGATGCTTGTATCTTGCTTCATTTTGTGAACTTACCAATCTTTTTGGACAGACAATCAATACGAGATCATGCCTTCTGGCAAGGTGTTATTTTTCACAGAACTGCACACACAGTAATGCAGAACAGTTGACAAATTTATTGTCCATAGTCACACACTTACTGTAATTTCTTATTGTTTCATCCTGCCTTTACAAATGCTATAATGTTTGCTGACCCTGACTGAGGTAGTCCAGGCAGCAACTTTTTTATTGCTTATGTCTTATTCATTCTGTAATCAAGTCATTTTGAAAATTGCTGTGTTAAATTAGTAGCACTTCTTTTTGTTTTGCACCATTTTTCAAAAAAGCAGTTTCCAAACTCTGATTCATTAAACTGCTTTTCTTGTTAGGAATTTTTTATGATTCTACTTCAAGCTAAACATTGACTTAAAATGAGGGTATTAAGTTTCTGGATCAAAACAGGCTCTATCACAGTTTGTATAAAGACGGATCTCCACTAGGCGGAAAAATGTTGAGCCGCGAAAGTAGAACGTATTCCTACTATTCGAGGCTCGACATTTTTCCGCGGAGACAATTCGATCAGCCAATCAGATAGCCAGAAATTTTTCTGCCGCGACATTTTTCCGTCTAGTGGAGATCCGGCTTAAAGCTTGTGCACAGTTGTGCCATTTCAATTGTTAAGCTGGCTGTGCTCAACATTAATAGTTTGCTATGCTTTGTGTCAGTGATGGTGCTGGCCCTGAAAAAAATGTGGGGTGGGCAAGGAGTGTAATAAATAGCCATACAATATACAGTACCTGTTCTTTACACTGTTTTTGTTTTAGAATAAATCCTGATCCAAGAAAAGTGGGTAGTACCACCCTTGCTTTGTGTGAGAATTCAGAGACTACAAAAGACTGAAAATTGGCTAGGTTGGGTGGAGGTCCACGGGCTTGCACAAAGAAAATTTTGAGACCACACCTGCCTATGGTGGGACACACAGAATATGCACATACAGGCAGGTAACAGTATTGCTGATATTTCTGAGTCAAAACATTGCTGACAGTGATATTTTTGGGTATAAATCAGCTGATATTCCATGACACAGTTTGGCATCAAATTTTGACTCTTTCTGGGTTTGTTACAGGCAATCCTAAACTCTATTTGCAGTACATTATTTCAGGATGAAGCCTAAAAAATTCACTAAAGGTGTCTTGCAATAAAAGAAGTTGATACTTTTGCACCTAAAAGATGATATTTTGGGTTGTTCAAATATTGTGGGACTCATCCCCCTATTTTGGGCATATACTGAATGTTCCCCCTGGGGCATACCTATCAGAGTTTCAGAGAACACACTTCTTGAAAATAGTCATTGGTTGGTACAGCTGCTCATTAACAGTTTCAGTTTCATATTTACTGAATATGTACCAACAAGTCAGCTGAATATGATCTGGAAAGGCTAGAAAATTAAGGCTGATTTCCACTTAATGAAATAAGGTTTAGTGTTGCAGTTGTTTGCACAATTTTCCTAAAATTGTAACATTTCAGAAAAAAATATTCAGTTAGCCTTGAAAAAATTCAAAATTAAAAGAATGCGTAAAAATGGCTCAGTCTTTGTAGAATGCAACAATGAAAATATCTTTGCATAGCACAAACTAGTTTTCCGACAAGATTTGTGTTTCCATGAGAGGTTCAGGGGGTTTAATGTTGCAATTATTCAAAACATCGTCCTAAAAATGCAACTTTTCAGGGAAAATATTCTCATAGCCTTGACAAAATTCAAAAATAAAAATATGCATCAAAAAATAGCTCAGTTTTTGTAGATTACAACTATGAAAAAATCTCTCTGTAGCATAGACTAGTTTTTCCACAAGATTTGTGTTTGTATGAGAGGTTCAGGGGGTTTAATTTTGTAGATGTCAACAAAAATGCCCTAAAATTCCCACTTTTCAGGGAAAATATTCTCATAGCCTTGACAAAATTCAAAAATAAAGCTATGCATCAAAAAATAGCTCAGTTTTTGTAGATAACAACTATGAAAAAATCTCTCTGTAGCATAGACTAGTTTTTCCACAAGATTTGTGTTTGTATGAGAGGTTCAGGGGGTTTAATGTTGTAGATGTTAACAAAAATGTCCTAAAATTCCCACTTTTCAAGGAAAATATTCTCATAGCCTTGACAAAATTCAAAAATAAAACTATGCATCAAAAAATAGCTCAGTTTTTGTAGATTACAACTATGAAAAAATCTCTCTGTAGCATAGACTAGTTTTTCCACAAGATTTGTGTTTGTATGAGAGGTTCAGGGGGTTTAATTTTGTAGATGTCAACAAAAATGCCCTAAAATTCCCACTTTTCAGGGAAAATATTTTTATAGCCTTGACAAAATTCAAAAATAAAACTATGCATCAAAAAATAGCTCAGTTTTTGTAGATTACAACTATGAAAAAATCTCTCTGTAGCATAGACTAGTTTTTCCACAAGATTTGTGTTTGTATGAGAGGTTCAGGGGGTTTAATGTTGTAGATGTCAACACAAATGTCCTAAAATTGCCACTTTTCAAGGAAAATATTCTCATAGCCTTGACAAAATTCAAAAATAAAACTATGCATCAAAAAATAGCTCAGTTTTTGTAGATTACAACTATGAAAAAATCTCTCTGTAGCATAGACTAGTTTTTCCACAAGATTTGTGTTTGTATGAGAGGTTCAGGGGGTTTAATGTTGTAGATGTTAACAAAAATGTCCTAAAATTCCCACTTTTCAAGGAAAATATTCTCATAGCCTTGACAAAATTCAAAAATAAAACTATGCATCAAAAAATAGCTCAGTTTTTGTAGATTACAACTATGAAAAAATCTCTCTGTAGCATAGACTAGTTTTTCCACAAGATTTGTGTTTGTATGAGAGGTTCAGGGGGTTTAATTTTGTAGATGTCAACAAAAATGCCCTAAAATTCCCACTTTTCAGGGAAAATATTCTCATAGCCTTGACAAAATTCAAAAATAAAGTTATGCATCAAAAAATAGCTCAGTTTTTGTAGATAACAACTATGAAAAAATCTCTCTGTAGCATAGACTAGTTTTTCCACAAGATTTGTGTTTGTATGAGAGGTTCAGGGGGTTTAATGTTGTAGATGTCAACACATACAAATGTCCTAAAATTGCCACTTTTCAAGGAAAATATTCTCATAGCCTTGACAAAATTCAAAAATAAAACTATGCATCAAAAAATAGCTCAGTTTTTGTAGATTACAACTATGAAAAAATCTCTCTGTAGCATAGACTAGTTTTTCCACAAGATTTGTGTTTGTATGAGAGGTTCAGGGGGTTTAATTTTGTAGATGTTAACAAAAATGTCCTAAAATTCCCACTTTTCAAGGAAAATATTCTCATAGCCTTGACAAAATTCAAAAATAAAACTAGGCATCAAAAAATAGCTCAGTTTTTATAGATTAAAACTATGAAAAAATCTCTCTGTAGCATAGACTAGTTAAGTATAAGCTTGCCTTTGATGATGGGTAGCCATCCCTCTCTCCCGCATATCTCATTACCCTTTAGGCCATCCCAGTAGTCACCGATGCAACGCTGGATCAATTCATTTGGTAACTCCGTTGATGAGCCCAGACATTTTGAATGGGAAGAAATTCTTGCTGTATCATTGACATTAAACATTTGTCTATGAACGTGGCTAAACTGAGTTTGAAAAGACTCCAAGAAAACTTCGGCAGACATCCCAAGATGACGACAGCGATCACTTCCCGCCAAATTCATGTAACAACAGCAGCCGCAGGTGCACTGCAGTGCGAAAAGTACGGGACTTTATTTTGCCGCTTTAGCGCATGCGTAGACAATTTTCCGTCCTGTTGCGCATTCTGCGCAGCTCCTTAATGGATTCGAGGCTAGTACAATTGATAATGAGGTTCCGTACTGAGTTGATATCGGAATCGACCGTTTACACGATATCGGATTGGTTTCATGCCACTTTCAGAGCGTTTTCATTTGAAAACGCGAAAACGGTATAAGGCATATCGGATTGGTGCGTTCTCGTGTAAACAGGAGGCCAATCCGATATGGACTGAAAACGTTATCGTGTAAACAGAGGGCCAATCCGATATGAAACCAATCCGATATGAAATGAAAACGGTATCGTGTAAACGGGGCCTAAAACTGTGAGTCTTTGTTTTCTGGGTGTCTCTGCATGACCGTAATGACCCAAACGACTAAGTTTTCACCAGGTCTAACTATTTCAGTATCCCCTGATAATACCGCATGTACCTGCAACTCTGGCAAGGCTAATATGCTGAAGGGGCTTGGACAAAGAGACCATCGGTTTGCAAGACTCCCAAACTGGGTCTTACAAAGAAAATCTCTTTTGGCAAATGCATTGAGTAACGGATTTCAATGGGGAAGGTTTTATGATCTAAGTTAGACTCTTGGCTACATGGAAAAATTTAGTTCACGATGATCGAGTGGCTCAGTGCGACTTCACAATCCGCCTACACTCAGTGCGACTTCACAGTCTGCCACCTTCACAGTTTACGGGATGGGTGGCCGAGTGGCTTATACAGTTCTCGTCAGGTGACTGAAGTTAAGCTCGGTCGAGTGAGGTCAGACTCCGGATGGATGACCTCGGAGGCCTGACCTCACAACTCACGTCGTCGTCCTTCGGAAAGGACGTTAAACTAGGGGCCTCATGCCTGGATGCGGCATGCACAGTGGGTCTAAATTATCTTTCAGTAGGTAGAAATCCTGACAAGCCCATTCACAACAATTTGAAAACAAAGCAAAACAAAACCTAGCGGCCCTTGTTTTTTCTGACTCATCCGTTACTTCCAAAAAGAAAATATTGCAGTTCAAGGATTACCCTCAGTAATGCTTAAAACATCAAATATAAATATCCTGCAACGGCAATGCGCTCTCTCTATCCCATTTTTTATGTATGATCTCTAGGAGCAGGCGTAAGTCGCAATATTGATATCATCAAGTTGGGAATTAAATAATATGTAATCTATTCCATAATGGCGTTGCAACGTGTTATTGTCTTTAGTTTGAGGCACACTTCAGCAAATTCCTTGATCTTAAATCAAAGTTATTGTCCTTCTCGTGGAAGATATTCTATAAGAAGGAGGATTTTGCTTTTGTGTTGCGTCCTTGCCATGCCTACAAAGAACCTTGAGCATTAGCTTTTCTGTTTTTCATGAACAGTGCATTCCTGAAACTCTCTAAAAACTCATCAAAGTTGGGTTTAAAATCGCTGAAGAGAGTTCTGCAATAGGTGTGATTCAGGCCATTATTAGCAGCCTTTCCGTAAACATCCGTATCAACCAACAGTAATTAAAGTGAGACATTATGAGTGAGTTGCAAAGTAAAGAGGTTGCTTCTCAGTTAAACTTTTTGTTGTTGGAGCTGAATGAGTGATACAATAGAAAGATCATATAAGATATACCTGACTCGTGTTCCTCTCCACATACATTACAGGCTACCAAGAGGCAAACAAATACTTGAACGAACAGCATTTTCCCAAAACTTTGGCTTCCTTGGTTTGATATTGCTGTCTAACACTTTGTGAGTCAAGCAATGAAGCCTTTAAAAGGTCTGAAGGCCTTTTAAAGGCACTGCAACGGGTGAAACAGATAAGAAAAGATGCTATGCTTTCTTGTATGATATAATTGAAAATCATAGTTCCTGAGCTGAACAAATTGATTATCTATCTATTCATCCATAAAAGCTGATAGATTACCAGTCATTTAAGAGATTGTACGTAGTGTGATAAAGAGTTGAGTCATTAAGGCAACATTTGAGATATCGTAGAGATGCTACATATTTGATAAATCACACATAATATCATATATACGTTATCTATCAATGCAAAATGTCTGATGTTTGGGAGGCTGATTTGATTGATGCAACAATATCAAACCAGTAGCGGCAGTTCCCTATTCCTAGTTCCCCATCTTTGTGTTTTTGCTCTTTTTGTTTCTCTCCTTTTGTTCCACATTGCTGAGGTGGATTACTGGGATAAACCATGCACTGCAACATTTCTCTCTCATTTTACAGCTACGAATTGAATAGTTCTAATTTCTTTGACCAGTAATCTGCCTTGGCTCAGTTGTTTTGTTGTAGTTTGTGCTTATTGTGTCTGGGTTGTGTGCTTTTGTTCTTTGTTTTTGTATAGAAAATTAGTTTGATTTGTAAGTACCATCCATAGTGAAGACCCGGTGACTTTATGTCTTTTCACTATGGATGTTACAGTGTAATATGGCATTATATATTGTAGTTTCTTTTAATCTTGATAGAAAAAACTGTTTGGGAAATCTTCATAAGTACGAAATCAAGCATATCATGAACACGCTACTTATATGGTAAACATGCGGCATATAATTGCGATGTTACTTATTTACAGCATAGGGCTTGAATCTGGGGGGGGGGCAGCTTTAATTCACACGTGTAAAAAAGTATCATACATCATACATTAGAAGCCTTATACACCAGGGACCTAAAACCTGAAAGAAACACAAATGACGAGTTTAGGAACAAATAATTAATGATCAAGTTATAAGTAAAGAACAAAAGCGTGTGTTTTTTCTCTTTCTATTGTTTCGCTATATTTTAAATGAATTGACTCCAAATGAGTAGTTGAGCGTTAGCGCTATCCTGAATTTCGTTGACAAACCGCTGACGGCCCTTTGCTATCGCACAATAGCGCTAAAGTCATTAGAAGTGGAGACCAAAGAATTCTTTATCCTTGCATTATCCGCAGGAAATCCTTTGCTTTAATTTCAATAGGGATCAAATGACAACCATTGTTTCATAATTGAAAAGAAGTTGATATTGGTCATGAGAGCGCTATTTATACGGACTCAATGCCTTTAAAGATTGCCTTTTGTTTTATGTTCCCGAAGGACCTTTTGTTTCCTATAGCATTTTGTATAAAGAAGTACCTGTTTACTTGCTGTGAGATTTTAACTGATGATGAACGCAAAGCTTCAAATATATTTTCTCATGCTGTACATTAAAGTTTTTTATGTTTTGATAAAATAGTATTGCCCAATTCTTTCAACTTTGATAAATTTAAAGGAACTTGGTGTCTTTGGCCATAATTTAAGGAAGAGAACTTTTTATATCATTATTATTCCCAGAAGGGCTTCACAGTCTGCCACCTTCACAGTTTACGGGATGGGTGAACTGTGATCAAATATTGTTTAAATCTTATCAAGGCTATTCTTGGTCAATTACTATGTGTCAAGAATTTGTTTACGCTCAAACTCCAAACTTTCTCTTTGGAGGTGGACTCAAATTCAAGCTTTCAAGATTGATATTTCTGCTCTCAAATCATCATTACCAGCAATGGAGACATCTTTGCTCACGTTAACTGCGGGGGAAGATTCTGAAACTGGCTAGGTACTGATTAAAGTCAAGTTCCTCATCGCTGGATCCAACAAAATCTGCATACTTACGTCCATCGTCATTGTACCATCAGTTTCGATGTGATAGTACAAAACTGATATTAGACCTGTGATATATGGGTTAGACCCATAGCATGTGTTGAGTTTGGTGTGGAATTGCAAGTCCCTTTCTTTCCCATAATCTTTGCTTCGTTTCCTTTACGTTTGAATTTGTATTTGAATATCGTAAGTGCCGTTCTTGGTGTAGGCCAGATGACCTTGTGTCTTCTTACACCAAGAGCGGTACAGTATTAATGAAATTGAGTTTAACTCTAATTTATTATGAATTGACCAGGTCGATCTCAATGACTTTTTTTCGTCAAATACTTACATTTTAGAAAGACGGGCGAAGTATTGCTCATTTCATCATTCTAATTGTCAACAACGAATCGTAGCATGAAGCCTTTTCTTCATTTTCTACGTAATCAAAACAATAGAATAATAGCACCTTGCATAATTAAAAGAGATCCTATTTATCTCGCAAAATGAATAAACTTCTTAATAATTCAGTAAAGCATTTCTCAAAGTTGCTCTACGACGTGAAGCGAGCTTGGCTATATTTCACCTGCTTACGTCACAAAGCTCTTTGTTCTGTCCTATTTTTTATGTTACTAAAACTCTCTTTTCAAAAACACGTCGTGATCCGTCACGATTATAGAAACGTTATGATACGTGTTCGTGTACAAAAATAACAACAATAAAACATTCTCTGTTCGTCGCAACACTGCTTGATGTTACCAGTTGGTGCATGCAAACCTATGTACATTTACCTATGAAATATGAAGCAAATTGCCAACGCCATAGACGTTTACACAAAATCCCACAACTCATTGTAAATCTTGCAGCAATCTATTGAAATACAGACTTGCCAGTTTTGCCTCACTTTTGAGTGCTTCTAAGAAACTTACCTTTTATCTCTTTGCTGATGATACAAACATATGAATCCAAAGATTTATCCGATTTGATTAGAATTGTCAACAAAGAGCTGAGACTTGTAAAGAAATGGCTTGATTCTAATAAACTACCGTTAAATATTGATAAAAGAAACTATATCATCTTTCATTCCTCTTCTATCAATGTTTCTTCTGGTTCTGATATCAAAATAGGAAATAAACATATCAAAAGAGTAAAGTTTATTAAGTTCTTAGGTCTCCTCCTCGATGAGCATCTAAGCTGGAAATACCATCTCAGTGAACTCTCTAAAAAATTAGCTAGAACATGTGGAATGTTTTTCAAAATTAGGAACTTACTTCCCTTAGATGTTTTAATTTGCTTGTACAATGCTTTGTCTTTGTCCTCCTTACAATATGGTCTTATTGTTTGGGGTCAAACATATGCATCATATGTTGATCAAATCTTCAAATTACAGAAAAAAAGCAGTCAGAGCTACCTCATGGCATGACGAAATATTGGCATCTAATATATATATTTCTTAAGTTCGCACATATTTGCTGTTGTTCTTCGTCGCATTGCGGTGTTCCTGCTTTCAAACTTATTCACGTTTTATCACTGCAAGCATCCTCGGATCCGACGAGCGACATTGGTATCGTGTCCTTTTCTTCTTCGATTTATATCTCATTTCAGCCTCGTATGTCTCCCTCTCTTCCAATCTTCAATGATTTTAAGCTCCTGAAACTTTCTGAGATCTTTGAACTGCGACTCCTAACTTTGTTTTTGATTCTGTTAATAAAACTTCACCTAGCTGCTTTCATGACTTTTTCCAATTCTGCTCATCTGTTCATCAGTACTCCACAAGACAGGCCAATCAAGGTGATCTATATATGTCTAAAAAAAACAGCCTTCAGTATGGTCTGAAGTCTATTAGATATTTTGGTGCTAAGCTCTGGAATACATTACCCATGGAACTCTGAAATGCTCCATCAAAAGTATTGTTCAAAAAAAGCCTGAAAATTCATTTATTGAACAAGGTTGACCGTTGAATTTGAGCCATGTTGGTACTGCACAATTATTCAAACTCACAAAACTTTATCTGATTATATCTTAGGATAGGGGGGGGGGCTCTCTCCTCGATTAGTTTACCTACTGAGAGAGCTCCTCCTTTAAGTAATTCCCTACATACAATTTATTTAGCCCCTCTTTGTATCTTTTCTTAATATTGTATTAATTTTTTGTATCATTGTATTAATTTTCTTGTAACATTTATATATCTAGTCTTTTTAGTTAAGTGATTTGCTTGTATTGCATTGATGGGATTATGAATTGTATGTAGTGAATTTAAATATAATGAAACTGAACTAAACTGAAACTGAGTCATCTAAAGGTGTGCTCCTCTAACGGCAACCCACGAAATTTGTTGGCAATGTTTAGATTTGGAAACGGAATGCTTTGTTTGCAGCATGAAATTTACTCCCTTTTGGGAATTCTGGCTTCACATCGAATTGAACTTACTTTGTGTAAAAGTCTATCGCTCTTGACCAGCTGCATCATAAGCATCTATAAGATATCGCTCACAGTCAAGTGATACGAAAGGAACAAGATGGGGAAGGTCGTCCAGTGTTTGTTGCTGTTGTTGATGGTGTTAGTGGTACTAAGTACAGTAAGACCAGCGTAAAAGCACCGAGTGATTAAGACCCTACATGCTGAAATTCTAGAATTGGACCCCCTTTTGCATAAGAACTTATTCAGCCTGAAATTTGAAATAGGTTCTAATTTCTAGAGACCATTAGAACGATTTAAAATTCAAATTGCTTAGTCATCGAGCCTATACAAACTGATACACCATATGTGTACATTACAAAGAACTCTAAAAATGACTTGAAAGCTTTCATTGGATTTTACGAAAATACTTATTTTCCACGAACTTCTGTTATGAATAAGACCTCATGAACTAAAGTGCTGTGAACTGACAGTAAATAATAACTCAAAGCTTGAATCTGAACAAAAGAATGCCTGAAAGTCCTGAATGAAATGAGAACCAATTTTAGAGCCTGAACAGCCTTTTTTCTCGCTAGATTCTCACTAGACTTCCAATGTTAAAGAACCTAGTCAGGCTGACTTGCAAAATTGTTTTTGATAGAGTAGAAGATGAAATGATACAAGGGTGAAAAATCGATGATAAGAAAAATAAATGATAGAATGATAGGAAAAACAAGAGAGGGTAATGCCAACCCCTCCCCCCAAAGAGCCCACAACCAATGGTGGTCACTGTTGTGTGAAATATTATTTTGTGACTGTTGTCTAGTGTCAGTGTGTTGTTGTTTATCAAGAGGTTATAATAAGTATGAAGCTATCTAGGTATTATTAAGATTAAGATGCAAATCCTCAGCCGATGTCCTGTCACCACAGGATCCTCTAGGTGGCCCCAGGAGTCCACACCGAGCCTATGCATCAAATGCATTTCTCGCCCCCCCCCAGAAATACCAAGAGGCCTCTTCACATTTCGGGGCAATTAAATCAGAATGTCTTTTGTGGTGTAGGTGCCCCAGCAGACTAGCGTCCTGGTCCACCAATGCATCTGGTATTATTATTGTTCAGTGTTCATAGGTTTTGTTACATGGTCTGATTATCAGGTGAATTTAGATCTGACCAGTACATCTTTGATATTTTTGTGTCTTTTCAAAGCAACAAAAGGCTGTTTGGTCCATACTTGTTTGAGTATGTTATCATTTTCAATTGATTGCCAGTTATCTTTTGATATTTTACCTATTTCTATTGACGTGTTGTCATATGGGATGACAAAAGGGAGATTCTTGGCTGTCTGTGTAGTTTGTTTGTTGTTGTCCAGTAGTAGATCTGATTGTGAGTATTGCCTGATTTTATTGAATTGTGTTTTTGTTTCAGAGATGTTGTAGCCCCTCCTAATTAAATTGTCTCTCAGTGTTTCTAGTTGTTCTTCAAGTTTTTCATTGTAGGTGATTATTCTCCTGTATCGCAGGGCTTGGCTTTAAATGACCCCCTTCTTGCAGCTTTTGGGGTGAAGGAACTATTGTGAAGTAATGTGCATATATCTTGTTTCTTAACGAACAGGGTACTTTTCAATGTACCCTCCCTATTGATGCATATGGTAGCATCCAGGAAGTTAATTTCCTGCAACGAGTGTTCTGCTGTGAACTTAATTGTTGGGAAACATTGATTGCAATGATCTAAAAAATTGAGGAGAGATTCCTCCCCATGTGTCCACACCAAAAATATGTCATCTATGAATCTCTTCCAAACCAGTGGTGTTCTTTGTTCTGGAGCAGTTGTTAAAATCTGACTCTCACAGTTGTGCATGAAAATGTTAGCAAAATTAGGTGCAAAGGGGGTTCCCATTGCTGTGCCGTGGATTTGTAGGTAGCACCTGTTGTCAAATTCAAAATAGTTATGTTTGAGAATGAATGTGAACATTTGTTGTAGATCATGTATTGGTAGGGGCAGTGCCCACTTGTAGAAGTTCTCCATAGCAAGTAGCTGACTGAGAAACTCAGTCATAGACGTAAGAACCGGGAGTGGCAGTGGGGGCACTTGGCTCCCAAAGGTTTTGCAATAAACAAAGAAGTGCCCTTTTTATTCTTAGAAGATGTCCTTTTTTCGTTATGGAAAAAGTGCCCTCGAAGCTTCTTCCCTCTACGTCCCAGGACTCATTGATCAAATAAGGAAAGCCATTCCCTTTGCCAGGCTCACTTTTCGGGCACTGGAAACATCTGTCATTATGCTAACTCTGTCTTTAACTAATGTTATTTTCTCTTTTCTATTTAGATTACGTATGGTAGCTTTGTTACAATGAAACGGGGTAGCATTAGAGCAAGTAAAGTAGTTTGAAGATCTTGGCACACTAACTGCGTTGCCGAGGATGCTACATGTTTGCAAGGAACAAAAAGGAGAATAGCAACAAAAGAGGCCCAACGAATTGTAGTAAGAGGATTCTCCACTTTTGGAACGTACGACTTACCAAGGTATTTTCTTTCTTTCGATAGAATATCTCATTGAAAGTTAGAGAAAGTTTGCAAAGAATATTCACATACAACTTGTCAACATCATATTTCCCTTCCAAAGCTTTCCTATTTACACTTCCAAGCCATTTTCTAAGATGATTACTAAGTCCAGGGAAAGTATGAAGTTTTTTTTCTGAGATTATAGTTCTCGAGATCCTCGTCTTGTGAATGATTTTTCCCTTTTCATAAAAGATAAATTCTCTTAGCACAGGATGTCTAAGAAAGAAGTTTCCCGATTTGAGCAGTTATCAATTTAAAAGTGCGTGCTATTTGATAAAAACAATGAATGAAATCCATTATGCAATGCCTAACTTAGATCTCAGTATTTGTTTAATTTCTGTATTTGCGGCCTTGATTTTCTATAATAATTTTTCTGAATTGCAGAATACCTGACATGTTCACGATAAAGCTAAAAATGGTTTATCAACTAAATCGTTAAATCTGCATCTCAAAGTCCAGGGAAATTCTGCTTTTTAACAGAATTCCAGAATTCCAGCAGTAAGGAACTAAAACTCTACGAGGGACTCAAGAAAAATCATATTTGTCCATGTTGTCCGCAAAAAAGCATGATTTTGCTTGATGTTCGAAGAATAAGTTTATTACATAAGTTAAGGTCCTGTGGCCCGCACTTTAGCGCATTGTCGAGTTTGAATGCAAATTTTTGAAACCAACATGCAGTTATTTGCCTTCGCACCTGTGATATAAAACATGGAAGGAATGGAACGCATCTTTATCGCCTTTTTTCACATTTTCAAGGGTTTCTCGAGCACAGGATTTTCGGAACATTCACACTTTGAAAAAATCTTTTGATCAGCAAAAAATCAGGAAAAATGATGTGGATCCAAGTTAGCCTTTGAGCAAAGCATAGCCGTTTATGTCGTTCAAAACGAGGTAATGATTACTTTTCTGGAACTTTTCAAGCGGAGTTTATTTTTTGGGACACCGGGTACAATAGAAGTAGTTCAAGAATCTTATTTCAAGAATGAACTTCTTTCGATGGAAAAAATCTTAATAGAATTCCTTGATAAGAATAATTCCTTACCATTCTGACAATCAATTTTTTTGGAAGTTCAGAAAATAAATTCTTAATTCAATTATACATTCGTTTTTCAAGAAAGGAATTCTTGAGTTCTCAAGAAAGATTTTTGTATTACAAGAACATTAATATCAAGACAAGATTCCTATAAGTCTTAGTTCAAGAATATATTTGTTACTATGAGAAAAACTCTCTCGAGTTTTTCTAACGTCCATGAAATAAATCTACGTAACTTGATGATGGACCTTTAGATGTAGTATTCTCTGGAACATCCTAGTTGACGCTATAAAAAGGCCTCCATCTGCTCTATGCTTCAAAGGATCGACAAAAGAATGAAATGATGAAAATTGGACATGCAAGAATTTCTGTTAGAAACAGTACCTTTGGAAATCCCTCTACGAACTGTAATCATGTAATGCAACGCAAATATACTTATTTTCTTGATATTATTGTAAATGTTTCCTTTCTAGATAGTCGACCTGAATTGGCTATTGTATACACAAGCTGTAAAGAACTTAATAATAATAATGATAATAATATCGAAACAATTTCTTGATGGGAGAGAATTTCTTACTATTCTGACAATCTGATATTTATTGTTTAAAAAAATTTTTTTACTCAAGTATTAATTTCTCTTTTCAAGAAAAAGATTCTCATTCCATCAATAAAGATTATCATCCAAAGAAAATTGATCTCATTACAAGACGTTTTCTTCTCGTATTTCAAGAAAGAATTTCTGATCTTGAAAAAAACTTGATACGAAAAATTTTCTTATAATGCTGACAATCCAATGTTTCTCTTTCACGAAAAGTATTCTCAAATCAAGTTTTTTTCTTATTTTGAGAAACGATATTTTGTAGTGAAGAAATGACACCCTAGTGGGAACTGAGCATTCAATTTGGAACTGCAATACAAATGCAAAAAGGTTTAAGCAGATAGAGATTATATCATTTAACATTGATTTAGTGAAGTTATTTCTGCTTTCCGCTCTGATAAGCATGGGAAGCAAGTTTTCAAGAATCCTCCTCTCCAAAGCCTTATCAATGACCATAAAATCAATCAGTCTATCGAATTTCTTTAAAAAGTATCTGTTACCCGTATTGTTGGCGAACGAAAAGCATATGAAACGAACTTGTTTGTCTTTGCTGCTTATAGGAAAACTTGCTTCAAAATATTTTAAAGGCCTCAGAGCAACTTCATCATCAACCCTCCAGTTAAAGACTTTGACTAAATTTTTTTTCCTAGCACAACACATGTCAATGGAGACACATGCTACATTTGAAAGCAACGGCTTGTTAGAGTCTTCTCAGCAATGAGTTTAAATTTGGCAACCTATACGACAAGAAACATTGGGAAAATTAGTCAATCAATTTCAATTGGCAAGTGTGAAATAATCAAGGAAGCGTTTGCAAGCATGTGTGAAAGAAGTCAGCATTCTTTTGAGATTAACAATGCAACCGGCAAATGCCAAAGAATCAGGAAAGTGCTTGCAACGATGTGCGAAGGAAGCTAGCATTCTTTCGAGCTAGACAATGCAAATTACCTTGAATGAAATCTTTAGATTAACATAGTGGTACCTGTAACCTGAAAAAGACTTCTGAAACCTGTAAAGACTTTGAAACGAGCTTTCTGTAAAGCTTTGAAAAAACGGCTTCGTTTATACCTTGCAATATATAGATTGCCACTTATATAAATAATACCACGATTTTCACAGAATTTTGCTTTCAATAGGATTAATAAGTTTATAAAGAGAAGGTTATCTCTACAGTAGCTTTCAATGCTCATCAGCGCGGACGGCAGAGATACTTTAGATTATTGTTCATGCATCAATGTATACATGGGGACATGTATTTGGAGATGACGCAAAGCTATCCAAAACTTTTTAAAATATACCCATGGGTCGAAAAGCAAGCCTCGCTTGGGTGTTTACTGCTGCAAATAAGGAAGAAATCACATTAGAAAAACTTGTGTTTCTTGATGGAGCTCTTACATTAGATTCATAAACTGTCCAGGGTAAATTTGGCTACTTATTGTCAAACGTACAACATTCTATTTTGGAGTGCCCTTGAAAGTACTTAAAAAACAACATATGAGATCATTGGATTTCTATAGCTTTTCATTTTAATCTCATTTTTCTTCATTCCAAAAAAATGCCAGCAATGAGATTACGAAAAGGACGTTGCTGTAAAATTAACGGGAGGGTTTCATTGATACCTAACCATCTCTTCCTAGCGATAAGAACGACGGTCCTAATCGAAGTTAAAGCAACAAACATGCAGTTTTATAACTTCAAAGCTTTCGTTTAAGCTAATATCTTGACCCTTTTGCCGCTTACATTTTCGAGGAAACTCTAGATTAGAGGCACACTGTCACAGCTTTGATTGGCTAGTCATGATATTGAAAATGCTAAAAAAAGACCTGGACTCCGAATAATTATCATGACTTTTTGCTGTTGGGTCAAACTTTGTTTCGAGAATAAGGGAGTAGAGATCGTTATCGTCTTCATGAATTTCAGTGTAAAGCAAAATTACCAAGGCTAACCAATTCAATTCTTGTTTATTGTCTTATCGTCCCAATCAGCGCCATGACCGTGTACTTTTAAGTAATTATTGGCTTTCCATCAAAATTGAAATATATATTGGCCTAAGTTAAAAGGAAATTATAACAATTAAACATTTTAAATTATAATTATGTAAAAATACATCTAAAATTAACTGTGTTTCATCCAATTGCTGATGCAAAGCATATCAATTCTTAATTACATTTTGAAAATATTTTTATTCAATTATCTATGTCCAATTTTTGTTTTCCTTCAGTGGAAAATCTGTCAGTCATTCCTAATGTCTGTTAATCGTTGTCTTCCCAAGATATTATTCTCTGACAAAGCCTCCTGCCAGCAAAAGCTCGCTCAGGGTATAGAAGCTGCAGAGCAATGATAAATGCTGAAACACGGCATGGTCTCAGTGGAGAAACTTTCATTTTAATCGAAGGTTACTTTTCGCTCACTGCTTCGTCTGATGCTGTCCTAAAAACATCTATCTTTTAAAAATCGTTATCTAATCATCAAGTCACATTTCTATCTTCCTTGAAGGAGCTTTGAATTTCTGCTGACATTTGTCCTTCGCTGTCTTTTCAAACCGAGACTCTTCATTGAATCCTTTTGCCAGAAAATATTGCTGAAGATATGATGACTGCAGAACAATTACTCCACTGACAACCAGGCAAGTTCTTGATGCCATGGTTTTCGTTTTCAGCAACGACAAACTCTCAACTAACGGATTCGTTTGAAGGAATTCTTAGAAGCCAGTATCTTCACATCCCTCTTTTTGTCTCATCCGTTGAAAGAATTTCCATTGCCTTTTCATGCATTTTCAATGCGATGAGCTGCTTCGCCTGTATATATATATAAAGAGAAGTCATGAAGAATTACGAAGTTTCTCAATCAAAAACTACCAGGACTTTGTTTCTCATGTACTTTAAAGAAAAATAGAATGCAAGTGTCTTCCAGATGATCAATACATGCTTGAACAAAATAAAAAAATTGCTCAGATCTACGTTTGGTATTCCATTATAGATTAGTTTTTAAATGAATATCAAATGTACATTTTCAAACGGAAAAGCTTCGAATCAGGAAGCTTTCTTGGGACATCTATTATGTTCAAGAAAAGCCATGAAGGCTAAGAAAGCTCAGGTTTTACCTGAGAAAAAGAAACAGGAAAACCCTGAAGGTGACCTGAATCACTTCCTGGCCCATATGGGATTAAGATAAGCTAAAATCAAATCAGTGTGCTTCATCACTAAAATCGCAGTCTTCATATCTCATTTAAGCCAATCTGACCTGGGGATGGGGCTGATTCTACCCCCATACATTTTCATTTATCTTTCCAAGTTTGCTCAGCCTTTAAAACTCAGTGAGTTTAACTTTACACCACAAAGGAATGAAATTGTAACAATTTAGGCGTTCTAGTTTTGGCCTCGTCCTCATGGTAACTAAGTTTTCGTGCCGCACTCTGTGAAAAGCATCATTAGCATCTTTCTGAATCTCGTTCATTTGTCCAATGAAGTCTAAACTATGAATCTACATATATCTTGATCTATATATTTCATTTTTTACAAAGAGTAAATTTTCATGACCTTTTAACACAATTTAATTTTTATGACATCATATATGACATCATAATCATACTCATACTGTAGCAACAGCAATGACATCACTGATTAAACTATTGTTTCAAAATTCATTTTGTATATGATGAGCAACCTTTGTGCCAAATTACGTTTTCATATCTCAAACAGTAACAGAGATAAACAGATGGGCGGAATCAGCCCATCCCCCCTCCCCAGGCATCGAGTGTTTCAAAACGCCCAAGTCAGAAAGGGTTGAAGCAATTTCTATCCATATCTCAGCGAATATCAGTATTGTTCAGGTGGGTAATGACAGCAGCATAGAGTTTGTGCCTGCAAATGTGAGAAAACACTGGACGCTCATTATGAAAATTCAAAAATTGCAGCAGACATTTTAGAATCCACTTTGTTCATTTAGAGGTTAGTTGAAGGTTTCACATCATAGGATGGATATTTTATCACGGGTGTAGGTAGCGGTGTCGTAATTGGATAAATGGAAAGAAATAGCTGATTTCCGAGTGCTTTTTCAACCAGTGAAGATTGAAGCCTAATGTTGTTTTTGCATTTCAAAGTAATCGAATAGAATTTACAAATCATCGTCTATGTGTAACAGCTAGAAAGTGAGACATAGATTGAAAACTCAGCTTTCGTTCTTTGATACATATTATTATTTCAAACTGTATGAAATCAATTTCGGCTTTCAAATTTATAAGTGGCAAGATCATTGCAAAGTGGCAAGATTATGAATAATCTACTGTAAATAAACAATATGCTGCTACAATTAAATATTATCAGAGCACTTACGGTGAGCTTGCCAATAGGCATGGAATTCTTCTTTGGCGTATTTTGTCCTTCAGCTACTTTACTGCTTATTCCTTCTGACATCGTATTTAGTACCATTAACACCATCAACGATAGCAATAAGCTCTTGATAGCTTTCTCCATCCCTCTTCCTTAGTTGCACTTGTCTTTGAGAGATATCTTATGGATGATTACTATTCAGCTGCTGTAGAGTAATGGTGTTGGGAAAATGCCTCCCATTTTATAGCTGAATGAAAATGGGTGTGCATTCAAGCACCTATGATATTCCGCAGGGTTGCCACCAAAAAGCACTCTCCATTATTGTTATCTTTGAATGCAACACATTTCATTACGTTTTTAAGCTCCTGACGGCATACGATGTGTTTCAGGAAAGGCGTTTTTAGTGGCATAAAGAGAAGGGCACGACAAAAAGCTTGGTGACGCATATATTCAAATGAAGGCAAAATAGCGTAAGACGAGAAGACGTCACGTCGTTGAAAAACTTTGAGAAACGTTTTTCTGAATTATTTATGAGTTTATTTGTTTTAGCGATAAATTTATGGTCTATCGTGATTATTCAAGAATTTATTGTTCTGATCACGTAAAAAAGAATATGCTTCCAGGCTTCACTTAAAGCTAGCACAGGGAAATGAGCAACACAAATCAACTTTCTTTTTAAAACGTAGGCGTTTAAGATAAAATAATTGAGATATGGCTCGGTAAAGTAGCTCTATGACTTCGGTAATGTGAGTTAACTTGACAGTCACATCTGCAACAAATGTCTGGAAAGGAAGAAGGCTTCAGAGCATAAAAAGTTCTCGAAAAATGGCATGCTTGCCACATGTATGGATGTACGATTTCGCCACAAAAATTGACCGTTAAATGTAACAAAAATTTAGGAAAACAGAATTTAAATGACAGGTTCATTTTGATGTAATAATGAAAGTATAACAGTTAGGATGTAGTCTAAAAGTCCCATCTGCTAAAAATTGAAGGGAGAGCATTAAAAGGTCAATGCAACTTGCTTCCATGATGGTCTCTCCAGAGGTGTCTCTGAAAGAAAAGTGGTCACGAAGGACATGCAAAATATCATTTGTGTTACAAAATTTGAGAGAAATACTGTATTTTCAAGAATGCTGATAGGGAGTTCGGTTAGAGCATTTCGGATGCTAGCCAAAAAGTAGGAACTATTTTCCTGATGCTGGAGGAATTTTTCCTTGATCTTATGCTTCAAGCTGTTGACATTCTTAGGAGATTTTAGGTTAGCGTGTAGACTGTTTCAGATTTTAGTTCCTAGGTAGGAGAATCCATTTTGCCCTGTGTTACTCTCTCGAAATGGTTTTTCGGCTTGCAATTAAGTACCATGAAAATTTTGCAATTATTCAATTATTTGCAGCTGAAATGTCATTTCTAGGAAATCTTGATCAGCATCATTGATTAACCTCTTGATACAATGAAAGTAGAAATTACAGACTTGCCACTTAGTACCACTTTACAGAGTCATAAAAACAATAATGCATGTCCAGCTAATATATCAAGTTAGGGAGGAAACTTTAGACTACGTTCACACAATACTGGCAAAATTTGTAAAGTATGAAAACATGCGATTCTTAAAAAACTCCAACAAGCGCTCACACGATATGATATACTGGCATAATTTGAAAATATACAAAAATTTTTAGAAAATACTCATCGCAATCTCCCAAGAATTGGATGTCAAAGAAATGTAGCCGTACCTTAAAAGAATCGATCAATCTCGTTCTGAAAGCATCGAGAACTATTCCATCTTCATCGTTTCCAGTGTTCACACTACACAATTCAATATGTGCCGGGTATAGTTCTGTTTTCAGGATTCATCTTTTCTCAAAATCTGCCAGCACAAAATGTACAATTTTTGTGTAAAGGGGAGGCATATCCGTCACATTTTTTGCTATTCAAATTATATCGGTATCGTGTGAGCGTAGTCTTAGTCCCATAAGCGATCAAAATAGAAGCCTTAGTCCTCTTAAAATGCAATATAGGAACGATATGCACACTCCTCCTGACAACTTAATTTCTTACCCAAATTGATATGTTGGCTACTCAGGCATGGCGAGTTTAAAGAAACTGACAATGATTGATAAGCTACAGGATTTGAAACGTCTGTGCATTTCTCCTACCAACCCTGAACAAGGGCTTACTCCGGTATTAGGAAATAAACATTCCAGTTAAATGGTTTTCAGGAATTGGAAAATATATTTTTTGTTGGATGTGTATTGTTTAGCTTAGGAGACTTTCATTTTATTCTAGTTTACCCTTAATTGTTTGCGATTAAGTACTAACTATGGAGTACTCTGGATAAGCAATTTAATGCAGGGCTCAAATGTAGGAAATACTGTTAAACGTTTATGTCCATCAATATATCTATGTTAACTTGAAAATTACATACTCAGTTTGTTGATTGGGACTTTCAAAGCATGAAAAATGAGATTTACTTTTCATACTCGCAGGGAGGTAAAAAGTTCAGGATGGAATTTATCAAAGGCAGAGAGGTCTAGTATATAAAAGGGTAGTCTGGGGGCAAATCAGAAAAGGAGTGGAAAACAGAGAAGTCTGCATGCATAGTGCTGTTAAAGAAATTAACCCGAGAAACTACTAGAGTGAAGTAATTTCTCTGCAAGTTTCACGACATTGCAGTACGATGAAGGGGAAAAACATTAGATCCCAGCCTTAATATTTAACAAGTCAACATCAAATTATCCTCTTTTTATTATTATTATTATTATTATTATTATTATTATTATTATTATTATTATTATTATTATTATTATTATTATTATTATTATAATTCTTTATAGTTGGTATTTACAATAGCTTAAATACAATTAGCTAACTCAAACCAACTATCTACAAAGGAAAAATTTACAATAATATAAAGAAAATAAGTATATTTACATCGATTTACATGATTTACATAATTACTGTTTGCGGAGGGATTTCCAAGATGTTGTTCTCAACAGCAGTCCTTGCATGTACAATTTTCACCCTTCCATTCTTTTATCGATCTTTTGAAATATACAACAGATGGTGAGCTTTTTATAGCGTCAGGTAGGCTGTTCCAGAGAATGCTACCCCTAAAGGTCAACGAACTGGTTCCATAAGTTGTCGTTTTTGCTTGTGGCAGCATTAGCAGTGAACCTGATCTTAGATTATACCCAAGCTCTTTTCGCTGGAAAATATTCCACATAAAGGAGGGATTTTCGCACGATAAGCACTTGCATATTTCTACCATCAAGTTTCGTAGATTTTTTACATGGACCCTAGTGTCATCAATCTTTTGAAGAAGCTCATCGAAGCTCGATGTATAGTCTTCAAGAAGTATTCTCAAGGCTCTTTTGTGAACTCTGTCTATTTCTTTGTTTTGCGTTTTACCGCAAAACATCCAGACAAGTGGACAATAATTGAAATTTGACATTATGAATGTATTGTACAGGATCTTCCCTTTCTTTTCGTCGATGTAAGGTGCGACCCTTGAGAACGCACTGACTTTTCTGCTAACTTTTTGGCACAGTGTTTTCACGTGCTTGTCAAATTTCAGCTCATCGTCAACACTTATCCCAAGTAGTTTTACAGACCTTGTCACGTCAATTGATTTGTTTTCTATTTCTAAGAAAAATTCTTGATGCTGCTTTAGGCCAAGAAACATTACTTGAAATTTTTTGGGATTTGCCACCATTCTGTTATCTTTGAACCAGTCAAGAGCTCTAGAGATGTCATCCTCAAGTCTCATTGCCACTGACTCGACATCTTTGTCACATGCATACACGGTATTATCATCTGCAAAATTGCAGACATGGGAGGACTTCATAGCGAAGATGAAGTCATTGACAAAGATATTGAAGAACAGTGGACCGAGAACTGAGCCCTGTGGAACTCCTGACACTATTTCTTGCCATTCACTGAATGTTGAACCTACTTTCACGCGCTGTTTTCTTTGTGAGAGATAGTTTGAGATTAGTGCAAGACTGTTTGGCCCAAACCCATAGGCTGCAAGTTTGGCTATGAGTAAATCATGTGGAAGACAATCATATGCCTTAGACAAGTCCATTAGCACCATCCCCACTACCCCTTTTTCATCAAGTGTCTTTCGACAAGTCTCAATAAGTCGGAAAAGCGCATGCTGTGTACTGTGCCCATTTCGAAAAGCGCATAGCAAACTAGAAAGGAACTTAGAAGTAAATGGCTGTATCTGTTTAGACATGATGCGCTCAAACACTTTGGAAAGTGCCGACAGGAAACTTATTGGCCGAAAGTTTGCCTTCTGTGTACTCTCACCACATTTAAAGATCGGGGAGACATCAGCCAGTTTAAGTTTCCCGGGGAATTCATTACTTGAGAACATCTTATTTATGAAATAAGTTATATGTTCTAAGGAACACCCTGATATCAATTTAACAACATCAGTGGAAATCTCGCCGCTGGTCTTTTTGGATTTATCTAATTTATTGATTTCCTCCCAAACCTCCAAGGGACTGACACTCTTGAATTCGAATACTTCATTTCCAGTCAAGTGTTGTTTTATTTTAGTAATACAAGGATGATTTTCGTATTTTTTGATCGCATCTGCCACTATATCATTTGAAGCATTGGGGGCTTCAAGTAAAGACACAGTTCTTTCAATGGGCAAAGTATCAATTATGTTCAAGAAATAAGTGTTAAAGAGATTGCTTATTTCAGTTTCATCATCTATGATAACTTCGTTTTCGACAAGTACTATTTTTTGGCTGCCATCGCTAGACTTTTCTGAGAAAAGGGGCTTGAAAGTTTTCCAAAAGGATTTTTCCTTTCCAACAGTGACAGGGTCGAGGTTGGCAAAGAAATTTCTTTTTTCTTTCCTATTCAGTTTAACTACTAGATTTCGTTGAGCCTTGTATCTGTCTATATCCTCCGGTCGTTTGGTTTTATTTGCAATGTTTTTTAGCCTTGTCCTATTCATCATGGCTTTCTTCAGCGCCTTAGTCATGTGAGGCTTATTGTTTCCTCTGACTACAGCCGTTTTTATGGGAGCATGTTTATCTAGGATTTTTACTATGATCTCTTCGAATTCATCGTAGCTTTCTGGTTTACTCGTTTGGAGGCTATTATTGACTTCGGCTAGAAACTCTTCATGAGAAAATTTTTCATAATTTCTATATTTGATAATTTTTGGTTCTTTCTTAACAAAGTTGTTTTCAGAATTGTGTAAATCATATGATGAAAATCGCTGAAACCTGTCTCAAAAGACTGACTTTTTTGGAAACTGTGTTCCGAATTTGTTAGCAATAAATCAATATATCGACCGTAGACGCTTTTGAAGCAGGTAAGTGTTTTTATCATACTATATAGCTCCCGTTCTTCGATAAATGTTTTCAACGAAGATTCATGTACTTCCATGTTCAAGTCACCGAGTATCAATAGTTTCCCTGAAGATTTGGAATGGAAATCAATCAATGTCTCCATATTATCTAAGAAGTATTTTTGATTTTGACACGGAGGCCGATAGGACTCGAGCAACAACCATTTTTCTTTCCTCAAGTTTAACTCAACAGGAATCACCTGGATATCACCCTGGACTGGTGCACCCCAGAGCCCCCTGGAGACAATCCGGTCTGTAACGTAGACCAAAAGTCCCCCTGAGCTCGAGGATACATCCAGTCTGTACGGTGTTTTAACCCTATCTGGACCGGGCTTTCCTGAGCATCCTCAGGCCGAGGGGGGGCTAAATTAGCCCCCCCTCAGAGCTCCAAATTGACACGGGCTATAAAGATGAAACTTGGCTATCTTATGTAACTTGATCTGAAAAGTCTGAATATTGTGTTTATTTTACTCTAATTGTTATATTTTCGATGACGTCATCAATTTTCTTTGTTTTTGACCAAAAACAGTACTCCTACGAATTTTACTGTAAAAACTCACTCGCGTGAAATATTATGCTTGCTTGAAGTTTAATTAACAGATAAAACATCAAAATATCATAAAAACACGAATTTTTGAAAAAATTATGAAATTTGCAATCTTATATTTATTACCTAAATTCATTACATATATGACGTCATCAATGACGTAATGTGAAAATAAAACGAAAATAGTAGGTATTTTTGATATTCCCTTATTGATCAATGGTTGCACAGAAAATTTCATCCAGTTATCTCACTTATGTTAAGAATTATCTTAGTTTGAAGTTTTAAAGGGTTTGACCGTAAAACAAACAAGAAATTAAAACTACTCTCTGAAAAAATTATTATATTTAAAAAAATACATGAGATATCTTGACAAAATTTTGGCAGAAGATGTGACAAAGATATTTAGGAAAAGTCAAAAAAAATTATTGGCCTGGGATTTAGCGAAAAAAAGTTACATAGAAAAAACCTGGAGGGGGGGCTAATTTAGCCCCCCCCCTGGTCCAGATAGGGTTAAACCCCGGTATTTCAAATTGAGATGTTGGAAAGGAAGCATCCAATTTCGTTTCAGCAATCACCAAAACATCAACCGAGTTCTGTATGAGACTGGCAAAGTTTGTGAATTTGTTCCTAATGGAGTTCATATTGATGTAGCTTATAATAATATTTTTGGGATGCTTATTCCTTAATGCTTTTAACTTTTGGAATGGATCATTGTCCTCATAGGTAGGGCTGTCTGTTTTCGCCACCTCAGAGGTTTCTGTTTGGTCATTTGCCCCTGCCCCATGGTCATGCGTGTCATAGTGATATTTCGATAAACATGTCCGGGTGTGGTCCCTTCAAAAGTTTTTGATATAATTAAGTAGATTTCTTGCAAAGAGTGCATTACCTTTCCGGTTTAGGTGTAGCTTCCCATGATTTAGACACGATTAATCAATATTTGAGTTGTCAATCATTTCAATTTTTTCTTCAATGCACAGAGCCTTCAAGCGTCTGTTGGTGTCTTCAACCTTTGCTGCAAGCCCTGGTTTGTCATTTCTTGTAATCAAGGCAGAAACGCAAATCACAGTTTGAGGACTTTCCTTCCGAATCGTTTCAATTGTATCTTTGAGTATCTTGCATGTATCCATATCCTCGGTTATATCGTTTGTTCCATGGTGAAGTACTATACCATCTGGTTTTCGTCGTAGAGCAGGCTTTATATGATCAGTGATATCCGTAGAATTTGCACCTGGGTGTGATCGAACACGTATGTTATGTTTCCGACTGAGGCCATTTTGTTCAATACCCTTGAGGAGAGAATCTCCTATGATGGTAACATTCATTCTATCATTTCTATTGTTTCTTTGAGTGTTTTTTGTGTGATGTTTTACCGCTGCGGAATTTGATGATGTTGAGGGCTCATCTGGGGCTTCCTTTTGGTTTGATGCACTCTCTGGCTCACTGGGGACTAAATCTATTGGATTTGATGCTATTCCACTTTCATTTGTGACCATATTTTTTGGATTTGATGCTGTCGCTGATCCAGTTGGGACAATATTTGTTGGATTTGGCGTAGGCATTGGCTCACTGAGACTCATATTCTTTGAATTTGATGATATTGCAGGCTCTTTTTTGCTTTCATTATTTTTCTTATTCTTCTTTTTCTTCTTTTTCTTTTCCCCATTGCTGTTCTCTTTCGCTGTTTTACTTTCGATTTCAATAGAAAAAGATTCGCTTTCTTTGGTGTTGTTTACACTTTGGCTAATTTCCATCAGGGGAGGACTGTGGCATCTTGTCGAGGGGGGATAATTTCGAGGGGGGAGGTGGTCCTGGGATAGCAAAGACTCGATGATCCGTTGCTTTTCGTCCAACTGCTTTTCAAGGGATGAAATTATTTTCTCATATAAAGCTTTTGAAGCCGTTTCTGCAGGCAAGTCGGGGTTGCATCGACAAGTATTGCGCTCAGAGCCAATTTCACATTTGAGTTTGGCAACTTCATTCCAAATGGTTTCCTTAAAATCGATAAAATCATCGTAAAAACTGTCGTTAGATGTGGTTTGGGTCTGTACACACCTTTTTTTATCTCGGAATGTTACCTTTGGAGTGTCTTGCTGGCATTCTCTCAGGGTTACATTGCCGTTGAATGTTGCTTCCTCTATTAGGCCTTGCTGCATGGCTGCTTCAGTCGCTTTTATCGTTTCATTTCTATCCCAGCCGTATTCTATCCCAGCCGTATTCTATCCCAGTCTTTGAGAAGGTATGGCCCTATCCATGGAAATCCAAGGAAATTTCATTTCTCTGAGTTGCATATGAAATATCATGGCTCAGTGAAACATGAAATATACGGGTGAGTCAAGCAAAACAATCCTCAATTCAAGGTGATAGCAAAGTGGCTATAAAGGCACTGCTATCGGCAACATAATTCAATGGTAGACATGCTCAAATCTAATTCAGAAATTACCTGACTGAAATCAGCTACTTCGTTTTGCAATAATGTATAACTTTTGAGAGAAAGCCTCTAATAGAATTCTTCAAAAAGTACCCAAAATCATGACAAAATTTTCCTAACATTGCTGGCTTACACAAGCTTAAAAGCAATGATTTCTCCTCGCTTTAGCACTTCCTATCCTCTAGAAAAGATGAGCATGTCTCCCCCCTCCCCTTGAGATAAGTAGCCTGTACAGAGAGACTCCATTCTCCCGAGAGGGCACAATACAGGAATACATTTAAGTTTCATTGTTGTTCAAAGGAAAACTAAGGAAAGATTGCTTGACTTTCTCGCTCGCTCTTGCAGATTTTTGAAAGAAGATTTCTAGTGAAAATCTTCTATATTCACAAGGAGGAACCGTATTTTCAAAGCCGGGTAAATTATTGGATCTAATCGATCATATGGACAATAAAACAATGTACTTTTGAATGTTAGTCATTTGGTATTTAAGGAGCAGTAGTCACTCAAGTGAGAACTGACTTTCTTTCTCGCCTGGTACTAAGCGTTAAGCTATGGTGGATATTAAATCCCGTTACCTCCTCTTTGAACTAGGATCTTTGATTGAAGGAAAGATTGGGTTTGTTATTGCCATTCTGCTTGCACTGTGTAACGTAAACATGTCTATCTAAATTTTTGCATGAATATTTATTAATCAAAAAGACCATGAAAAATAACTGTGCTCGTTAATAATTTAGAATATTTTCTTGAAAATTCTTTATGTGAAATGACGTTCTCTGAATTTATAAAAGTTTACGCTTTTAGCACCATAGCACTCTTTTGCTTGGTTGTTTTTGTAAATAGAATCACAAGCTAGTAATAACTTGAAGGATATTAGCAAGCTATTTCTGTTCGATAAGAAAGATATGTCGCTTCTACAGTCAAATTCGAGCCTTTGTTGATAAAGGGTGGAAAAAGCACAGCATGTAGATGCCCACAGTAGGATTCATATCGAAGCACAAAAAAAGCATTTCCTAAATTTTCTATTTCTATAGGCTTAAGAAATCAAGAACAAGTTCAGATTACTGCATGTATACATGAGGTGGGCCGACTCACTCAAGTGAGACTGTTCTCAGGGGTGTTCAAATGCGAAGCGTTCTATCCCAGTCAGGTGAACTGGCTTCTTTTGCGTTTTGAAACGAAATGTATTAGTGTGTTCATGATTAATTTGTCTTAAAATGGATGAAATTCCAACTTGATTTCGTTTCTAATTCAATGATATTTATTTTTCCTTCATCTTACTACATTTCAGACGGTGTTAGTTATCTCAACTACATTGAGAGTCTTCCTCGTCGTATGGCTTCACCATTTCATTCCTCGGATTGCTTTTTGGGCTTGTCTATACCTCCCTTAGGAATCAATCTCCTACAACTGCATTCAAATCTGGTACCTTATTCCAGAATTTCTGCATCTTCGTTCACTTTTTGCCGTATTGGATACGAGCTCAAAGATTTGATTCTGTCAGTCATCATCGATTCAGTGTGAACTGAACACTATTTTGGACGCCAACATTGCCTCCGCATGGCTATGTTTGTCATTTCTATCCCACCTCAGTGAGCCAGCACACCTGATCGCGTTTACATGCACAATTCTCATCCCACCTGGCGCCGATCCTACCAGCCATTCCTAAGGATTTCACCCAAGTAGACTGGCCCACCTCCCATATAAAGGTAACAGGAGATTAACGGTGGACCGCATAGAACATGCAGATCTCACTCTGGTGAGCTGGCCTGCTTTGGTGGGCTGTTCCTCATGTAAACAGGCCCTTATTCATCTAGTGAGTGGCCCAAGGGAGTGACCTTGATAGAAATATACTCCTTCGCAAGGACTGCACAAATGATTATACTCTTTTTGGATTTATGATATAATATATATATATATATATATATATATATATATATATATATTCGTTAGAGTAAAATTTGAAAGCAAATATTAACTTTGGAACACCTGTTATTAAGTTTCATATTTGCCAAGTTCAATGAATTTTCATAACAGCAAGCTTTGAACAAATATCAATTACATATGTTACTAATGATCATTTCTGCTAAGAGAACTATGATGAAGATGTTCTCCAAATTCCTTTTATTGATAGCAGTGAGCCAGCTATCGAATGCTGATGCATCAATGTTTAAGCGAAGAGCAGCTTACATGAATGATAATAGAGATGAAAGTGTTGAAACCACAGCCAAAATAATGCCTTCAATGCTGCAGTTTCATAGATGCCTTGCAAAGGACAATTGTTCAAGTGTATTTATGAAAGATTCTCAAAATCGCATGGAGCAGTGGCAGAAAGTTTCAGAAATTGCATTTCCACATGGTATGTACTTTTCCGGTCATTGTTAGCAGCAGGTCGAAGATTCTCAAGATTCTGTGAGGAAGTGAACGGAAGTTTCATCTCTGTAGAATAGTTATTTGCCTTTAGCAGCAGGTTTTGAAGATCTTCAAAATCTTATGGAGTAGGGACAGATAGTTCCCGAAATTTAATTTCTATACACCTTGGCTGCTCCTTGCAAGCTGCAGATTAAAAGATTCTAAAGCTTATGGGGAAGTGATAAAAGGTCAAGAATTAGCATGTCTAAGAACCCTTTATTTGGAAACTAGATGTAAGAAATGAAATTGAAGATCTTCAAAATTGCATGATGACGGAACGTTATAGAAATTTCATGTCCTTGCAGTCAGTATTTGGCTGCTCCTTGCTAACAGAAAATTAAACGATTCTAAAAATCTCATCGAACAATGACAAAATGCTCTGCAAATTGCATTTTCATGGGGTAGTTACTTGGCCCACAGTTGTCAGCAGCATAGCTAATGATTCTCCAGTCGCATGGAGCAGTGACAAAAAGAACCAGAAATGGCATTTGCACAGGGTAAAAACTTGTCAAATTGATGTTAGTAGGGACGTAGGTAGCATCTCAAACTTGGGGGAGGGTACGACGCTTCTAGAGCACATTTTACTTGGGAAAAAGGGGCATTTTCTCCGAATGAAAAGGGCACTTCTTTCTTTACTATAAAACCTTGGGGGCACTACGCGGTTCCTACTTCTATGGATGTTAGCACCAGAACAAAAGATTATCAAGAAATTCCAGCAATGGCCCTTTTCACGCAGGAACTACGTTAGCAATGTTAGCCATAAGATGCAAAGATCCAACCTGTCACTGGAGAGGTATTACCAATGTTTTCCGCTAAAATAAGTGTTACTTCTCTTGTGGAGATGAATGAAGCAAACTGTCTATCAGCAGAGTCAAACACTTTTTTTTGATGATCGAGTGATAAGTATCAAAACATTATCTCATGCAGATAGCTGCATGACTGTGATCGTACACAAAATGAAGGTAAACTGAGGAAAGAGTTGAAGAAATCGTCCATTCATGATTTTCACAGCAATTATTTTTGGTACTTCCAGAGTCTTGCTTAATCATTTCTAGATCTCTCATAAGCAGCTTACCTAACACACCACTACAATGTAACAAAAACATTAAATATTGTAATTACGATTTCAGAGACAGAAATTTCTTGAAGCTGATAAAAAGTTTCTAGCGTTGTTGAACACATCATTTCAATGTTTCTTTTCATTGTAAATCTTTAAGACAGTTTTATTGATTCCAGAAAAAATTTTATTGGATAATTTTCTATTGAGGATGAAATTCAGAATTCAAAGAAAGCATTACCTCAGATGACTTATTCAAACATAGCAGTTCTGCATTGATTCGTAGTTGAATTAGTTAATTAATTAAAGTTTGCTTTTTGATTAATAACTAAGGTAGCTTGCTTCAAAGCAAAATAAACCCTGAAATCTTCAGAATAGAAGGGTCAATATGTTCATAAGTTGAACCTTTTTATGTGGAATTTATATAAAAAGTTCTTTGAGATATGGATCATGCAGTAGATGAACATACATTGCGCTGTGTTTACTAATCTTGAATTCTTTCTTTCTACGTTGATGACATACTTGTTATTTCAAATAAAGTTAAAAGCTCTGTCAAACAATCAATTAACATTTCGTTAACGTTGCAATGTTTGCTTCAATGAAGAAAATCTCGAGGAGTGTTTTTAAGTGCTGTTGATTCTATTCGTGGATTGGTTGCCAAGACAGTTTGCTAAACAATTGGGGAGTACTTGTGATTCACTACTATTAGGCAACCTTATAGGGGAGAAAAGTCGATGGATTCAATTGACAAAATTGGATGATCCAATGCGTACCGGATGACCCAAAAAAAAAACCATAACGAGCTAGATCGTACATAATTTTTTAAAAAAGCAAATGTTATGAAGACAAGCAAGGTATCCGCATGTAGCTGAAAGGCTCTGCTACCTTTTGAGATGTTGCTTGATCAGTTTAAAATATGCATACTGTCCGAAAAAACAGTTTGAAAAACATGGAAATGCATGCATTTCTCGGACCATTCCCTCACTTTCCAGTCCATTTTTTTGGAAAGTCTGAAAAAAGCTGAATCCCAAATTTGCTCTGAGGCATGAAATTTGAATGATGAACAGTGGTCAATCATTTTGAAAACAAAAAATTTCTCTAGACGACTTCTAATCCATTGCTATGTCGAGTTTTTACAAAATGTTGACTGGAAAATGATGGTGATTATTTCACTCAAAATGAGGAATCCTTGATTCGAAAGTTTCATTGAATCTGGTTCTTCGATAGTAGTCATTGCTTAAAATGACCATGCGGCATCTCATAAGATAGCCAAGCCTTTCATCTAAACTGTGATACGAAGCATTTGACGATATCGTTTGATTTCAGGGAGCCAGCTATGATCTAGCTCGTGAAGTTTTTTTTGGGTCACCCGGTACATTAAACGGCAAAAACCTCAGATGACTTGATTTTGGACAAAATTTTCCGGACATCTTTTCATTCAAGTTCGGATGGTTTGACAGGAAATTTTGGGTGACTATGAAACCAATGTATTTACAGTTGATTTTTGATTATTTCATCTCTAAAATGCAATACTCTTGTGGATCGTTCTTTATCGTAAGGATTCTTTGATGAGTACTTTATGTTGTTTTTCGTAGCTACGAAAGAATTCGATCGATGTATTAGTGGCTACAGATTTGATGGAAACAGTATATGCTACAAAAATATAACATTGGCAACAAGGCATTATGTGGCAAATTCAATTTGCTCTGCTGAAGGTGGAAGGCTGGCTATCATACATCAATCATCAGAGAATGCTTTCATTGCAAGCTTCATTCAACTTGATTCGTGGATAGGGTTACGAAAAGAAGGTGGCACTTTCAAATGGCATAATGAGCAAATAGCAAAATTTCAAAACTGGAGAAGCGAGGACTCCAAAGGTGGTGGCGATTGTGTTGTAATGCTTGCTGGGAGTGGAAAATGGGAGACTCGATCATGCACAGAGAAAAATGCCTTCATTTGCGAACATGCTGCACATAACTGACCTTACGAAAGATGTTTATATTTTTGAAACGATTGTTATATGTGAGATAGAGGGATAATCTTTCAAAAAATCTTGTAAAGTGTCCCATTTTAGGCCGATGGAGTATGTGTATGTTAGAAAAAACCTGACAAGGCTGAGACATTGATGTTTTTAAAAACCAATCTGTTCATATCATAATCATTTTATTTAAAGCCTAAAGCTCTAAAAGGTACTCCAATCTAAGAGCGGATGTGGCTCAGCGGTAGCATGATTGACTACCGACTTGAAGATTGATAGTTTGAGTCCTCGCCCTGTTGAACCTGCCACGTAGTGTGAGAAGGGTCAGCATCTCTCTGTTACTTGGCTACAGTGTCCTAGCACTACCTCTGGATGCTAGGAAAAACATAGAAAAATCTTTTCTGTGGATAATACTGATGACGGAAACATTTACCATTCATCAAAGCACCTTCCAATAAACGAGAAAAGCACGCCCCTCCCCCTCGCGCTTAAGGTCTTAAAAGGAAATGAACGTACATTATGGCCAACACTTTTCGAACTGGGAGCGTTCTTCGCGGTGCTCTTCATGGCATTCTTAGCCCGTCACTGGTTCAGGTATGACCTTGCAACTTGCTCACTCTTACTGAAACTTGATTGGCCACAAAATTAAAAAAATTCCCTGGTATATTTTGTACCATTTGACCACCAGATGGCCATATTTGGTGACAGGCCACGAAGGAAAGCACAAAGAGCTCGGTAAGTTCGCACAGCGAAGTCAAATCCTATTGTTATATACACCATTTGAATTGTCTTTTAGAGTACTTTCACATGATGCATACCGGGAGTCCTAGTAACAATTTACAGATTTGGTTGGTTTCAAGCAATGTAAACGCACCTTTGAACGATAGCTAATCACTCTCGAAATTTTCTTCGATAGTTAACTTGCACATAGGCTCGCTTGTTGGTATTAGCACTCTGAAAGCAAAGTCATTAGCCTTGAAGGTTCAAATTAGCATCCACGTTCAAACTGGAGCTTTGGCCTTCTGGCCTAAGCAAACTGTTGAAGCAAGCCGAATAAGTCAACAATATTCTCCATAAGATAAAAATAACTTAGATCGCATCATCGTTGTATTCTTTACCGGGTGTCACAAACAAGTATAAACGTTTGAGCAGTTACTGCGAAGATGCCTTTGATTCAAAATTTTGTAATTTCAATTTCTAGCATAGATGAGATCTCAAGTTAGTTTTCGCGACCTGGTATATTCAAAGTAGGTTTGTATCCCCAGAGCAATTCACCTAAACAAGCAACATTTCTGGGGCAGCCTAAGACAGATGGTTACTGAATTATGCTACTCCTACCTATGCGGCATTGAAGAAAGCTTGGAGTGATCTCAGCCATTAGAATTCTTATTCTTGGAAGATTTCCGATCAAATAAGCTATTAAATCAATGAGAGAAAAAATGCATTTGCACTTCAACAGTTCGTTACGTAACTGTTAATTAAAGAACCGGAAAGAAAGGCCAAACGTACAGCAACTGTGTCAAATACTGTTCTGATACTAAAGGATTTTTCTCACCCAGCCTTCGTTAATTTTGTGATTGTTCAATCATGCTGAGAGCTTTAATTAATAGAGTAAATTTCACTGTCATAGCTTAAAGAACTTCCAAAAAAGGTGCATTGTTGAACTGCCCCAAAGCTTTTATCAAATTACGCATAGATATTAACTGCATATAATTCAATAACCATCCGTCTCAGACTGCTTCAGAGATTGGCTTACTTAGTGAGTTTCTCTATGAATACAAACTTGATTTGGGCATTCAAGTTCGCAAAGTCTAAGTTGAGATCTCCTCTATGCCATAAAGTAAATAAAGAAATCTTTTAATCCAAGGCTCCTTCGCAGTAACCTCTCAAACGCTTATCCTTTTTCGGCCAGACTGTGGAAGTCACCAATTGTGCCATATTTTTCAATTTTGTTTTATTCTAGTCTACCCTGGGTACCAGAGCCAAAAAATAATAAAAAAGAAAAAATGAAGAAGGAAAGAAAGTTGGCTCTGGTCAAATGGTGACATCCATTGTAGGAACTGACCAATGAGAATCCTATATATCCAATCGGGTATATAGATTTGGTGAGATTTGATTGGATAGCGTGAGTCACATGACAAGACTACGATTGTGGTCAGAAAAATTGATTCAGACGGTTGTGATCACGTTTGCTTTCATAACAATGGCGAGCTGTGAAGGGCTGTGGAGTCAGTAACAGGAAAGCTTTTTAGCAAAAATAGGAACTTAACTCAACAACAGATTGACAAAATAACTTCATGATCACGGAAAAGTCGTTGCTGTTTGAAGTTGAGCTTTCTTTCGCTCAGTGAACTTGGTTGAAGGTTTAGGCCCAGTTGAGGCGAGGGACAAGAAGTGGAGTGAAGTTTCGAGAATTTAGCCGTTATGTTGTGATCACTGAAAATCATGGACACGAGTAATCGTTGCTGATGAGGACTGCATCCCAAGCTGGTAGGAACGTTATTGTCTTTCTTATTGTATGAGATATGATTTGTGCTTACTTGAAATATCGAGAAATATCGTGAAATATCGTCGTGAAATATCGAGGATAAGTCTCATAAGATGATCGTCGCATCGTTGACCAGATTTTGGATTTCAGATTGATTCCTGTTGAAATGTGCTATTCTCTGTCTTCAACCGGTTTCTTGCGATAAACTTTTCATTCTCGTATCGACGAAATACTTTCTTTATCGGTCATTTCACAGGGAAACTTTTTGTTTGTGGCAAGTCTGCATTCTATCGGAGACTGGGAGATATCAAGGATAGCTTTGTTTTCGCATCATTCATTTCAGCAATTTTAGTTGTTCAAAAGTTCGTTTGAGCAAAGACATTTCTCAATCATAATCTACAAATACCAAACACAACACGATGTTAAGATACCCAGGGTATCCCATAAGTGACTTGACTTTGGTTTTCCCAGAAGTTTTCTAACAACCGCAGACGGTACAGTGCAATATTTTATGATAAATACTCATTTCGAAAAACGTTAAATCACTCGTACGGCAGTTCCGAATTTAGGATGTTTTGCCTGAATCGCGCGGGACAGACTTAAGTTCCATGGTGATAGTTACAAAGGACTGGAAGCAGTTGAAATCAGTTATTGTGGTTAGACGAATTTAGCATTACGGGAAGCTTTCAGTAAACATCCAGCTCAACAACAATGAAACTTTTCTCGCCATTCGAATCAGATCATCAATCGTTCAGGAAAACAATAAAGCTCAGATAAGAGCAAAATATGTGATTAATACCATGAATGACGAAGGTGTTTATTGATTACAATATTGCGCAAAAGGTGATCGAATTGATTCATAATCACTCTGATCAGCACCAAAACGAGGTTGTGTTATCATTTGACCAGAGCCTCCTTTCTTCCTTCTCTCTTTTCCTTTCATTTAAAGGGAATCGACATAGTTAAAAGCTGGCCCGGGCCAGGTCAAAAATATAATCTATTGTATTCGACAACTTAGGCGCATCCTGTTTGATTGTGTGGCTAAAGAAACAAAGGATTTGTTTTGTTTTTTTTTATCAATCTAAAATTTTAAAAACAACAATTCAATACAACTACTGTGACATTTGTAGCGAGGAAAGACACAAGGTCACCGGGTCCTCACTACAAATGCCACTTACAATTTTCTACAAAATATTAACGGTAGCTTAACCCTTTCAGGCCCGGAATTTATTGGCTTGTGGAAAAAAATTATTGCTAATGTTTTTCATGCATATACATGATGTAAAATAGTACTGACTATAAATTTTTGAAAATGGCCCCACACACAGGGAGAACTGAGATGGGCCATATGGCCCTTCCGGCCGTGTAAGGAACATTGTATGTGTGCTTGCTCATGTCCATTTGATATAATGTAACCAAGTATTCTTTAAATTTTCATCTTTCCCTTTACCATTCCTTTCTCTGGGGGTCTGCTTGACTTGCAAAATGCTTAGAATTTGACAATAGCATTCTGTCCAAATAAGTTAGATGCGTGCGTCACCTAGCAACAGGCATAATAGACGTGGGTTCTTTAAATTTCTATAGTAGTTATCATTAGTATGATAGTCTGATACATTTTATGTAGTGAAATCTTGCAGAGACAAATATTATACATTTATGCTGGCCAATTGAGATATGAGACACAAAAAATACCTATCATTGGTACACCTTGCAAAGCATTGACACCTGATAATGTGGTTAATCACAAAAAAACCAGTTCATGATTAGGCTAACACACATCTAAAAAGTCAAGCATTATGATATTCAAAGGAACAGTTTATATTTTCAGCTATGCAGGGCTCCTTTTTTGCATTTTGTGCAGCTAAGTCTTGTCTTTTCTAGCCAAACTTTTCCTTTTCCTTGTCTTTCCTTGTGGTGCTGTCTGATTTCCACAAGATGCAACTTTTTATTCTGTAACTTGAGCCTATTTCTACTCATGATACTGGCTACTGGTTCACACATGGTTGCTTTTCCCAATACATGCAGTATTTTGGGACTTGCACCACACATATTTGAAGAAGATTATCATCATCAAACAGATCTTTGAAATATTACAATGGTGTCCTGGCATTTTCTGCATCAAGAGCATCATTTGGAATGGAAAATTATGTGTTTGCAACAAGTTGATGGTTCCCAAATATCTCCAGTGATAAGCTTCAGTGTTGTTGTGTTTTTGTTGTTTTTGGATGCTGTTTTATTTTCTGAATTAGCTTCAGTTCATTCTGGTGATTCATGATTAGAAGTTTCATCGTCACTTTCATTGTCCTCACTATTTATTTCTGACTCATATGTAAGATCCACAACTACTCTTTTCAACAGAACTTTCATCGATGAGGTGGATATTGTTGACTGCCATTTGTAATTCCTGTAATATCGACATGGAAAATTGCTTTAATACAAAAAATAAAATGAACTAAAAGTACAGTAAATTGTTTCTGAAGTAAGTTCTCGATGTAAATAACAATCAAAATCACTTCATTGTACTGGTATGCGGGCCATCTGAGATCAGCTGATCAGCTGATCTGCAGTTTGGCCTAAACAGTTGTTGCTGTTGTTAGAACCCTGTGTGGCTGGAAGGGCCATATGGCCCGCACAACAAACCTGATATAAACTATGGAAATATTTATCGAAAACTCAAAACTGCCATTCAGCAACATTTCATAGCTCTGTCTGTGTCCCAAAGTATTTTTTTCATACGATATATAGCACATTTTCTTACCTTTCCAAGTTAACAAAGATGTCGCTTCAGCCAAAGCTCAACTGCCATCTTGAAATTCCAGGCCACAAAGTTCATGTTGTTGCTGTTGTGAATTTGTGATCACGTGATGAAACTCCATCTTGTAGGGAAGACATTGCGTAATGGCTTTCAAGATTTTAGGGATGCGCCAGGAAAGTAGAGGGTAAAATTCATGTTGGGCCATATGGCCCTTCCGGGCCTGAAAGGGTTAAGGTGGTCGCAGGAGAAAAAACACTTTCGGAATTTAAAGATTATCAAATAAGTTAGAGCTTTTCTCCTGCAACCACCTTATTATTTGGGATGAGCATATAAAGGGTATGAGAAACAAAGTCTCTCGAGCTTTAGGCTTTCTGAAATATGCAAAGAAATTTCTCCAACAGGGCACGCTCAGTAAAATGTACAGAGGAATTGTTGAGCCCCACTTTCGTTATTGTTGCTCAGTATGGGGATGTTGCGGCAAAACTCAAATTGATGCCCTCCAAAGACTGCAAAATCGAGCTGCCAGAATTGTTACGAATAGCAGCTATCATGTTTCAGCAACTGGTCTGATTAAAAGGCTGGGGTGGCCAACAATCTCGGACATTATTCTAAGTGAAACAGCGACCATGATGTTTAAGTCAATAAATAGTCTTGCGCCTGAATATCTTTCCGAGCTGTTTGTAAAGAACTCAGCGCTTAACACAATGAGACTTAGAAATACCGAAGCTGACTTGCGTGTTCCTCTCTTCAAAACGGCAAATGGGCAGAAGTCAATATCATTTCGTGGGCCTAAGCTGTGGAATCAATTAAGCTCTGATGTCAGACTTGCTCCCTCCCTTTCTACCTTCAAAAGGAGGCTTAAAGACGTAGTAGAGGGTTAAGGATCTTTTTTATGTACATTCATTTGATTTTTTTTTCGTTTTTGTAAACACAATTGTAAATTAATTAGGATTAGGTTTTAAATTTGTAAATAATATGTATTTTTGCACGGCCCCCTGTAAAGCAATCAATGCAGATTGACGGGGCTACCGTGGATAAAAAATAAAAAATGAAAAAAATGAAAATGAATTAATAGTAGAAAGGGAAACAACAAAAAAAACAACAAAAAAAAAACAAACAAACAAAACAAAAACAAGAAAAAAAGCTAAATCGAAACTGAAGTACCCCAAAAACCCGCACAAACAGCCCACCCCCCACCAAACCACAAGCACGAGAGCACCGGCAGGGAGAATGGAATCTATGGTACAGAGATCAACTCCGAGGAGAAAAGAAAAAGAAACTAAAAAACTTCCAACTAATCCTATACTCCCCCAGCCAACGCCCCCGCAGCAGCAGTCCGATGAGCAGAGACTGCCCACGCAAATATCGGGAGCACCCCAGTCAAGAAAAAGGCTTAGGCTGCTGTTTTTCCAGAAAGTTTAATTGAAACGTCCAGAAGTCTTAATAAAAGAAATAGTTGCTTCTAGAATGATTCTGTTTGCAAAGGTACTTTCATTTGGGTTCCCATATAACAACAAATGACAAAGATCCTTTGCGTTCATGCTAGCAACATCATATCCGACATCCGAGACTTGACCAAGGAGATCTTGGCGCTGAGCTGTAAACTGGGGGCAGTGCAGGAGGTAATGCTCATTATCTTCCTTCCCTGTACCACAAATACAAATTGGACTCAAGCAGTCAAAATTATGCCTAAATCTATGTTCGTTCAGAGGACTGAAATTAACTTGAAGCCTTGTTAGTAGTTTGATTCCCAAAATATCATAGATATTGTAAACAGGGTTTTTCTCAGGTCTAATGATCCGAAGCAATTTGCTCTTGAAAACGGCGAGAGAAGGAGAATCTTGTACTGCTTTCTCTAACAGATTCCACTCACATATTGTGTTATGAAAGTAAGAGCTAGAAAAGCGCATTGTTCTTCCTACATTTTGCTCATAATAACGCGGGTTTCTTAAATTATAATCAACTGAGCGATGTTCAGGTATCTCATTGAAAAGGTAATCTGGGCTTTTGGAAGTGGTTATTGAAAAGAAATGACATAATCTTCGACACCACCTTCGGTTATAAAGTGTTTCCCATCCGAGCTCTTCAAGCAGCTTATGCCTACTTGTACCCATCCACGCTCCAGTAACAGCTAGTGCTGCTTTATATTGAGTTTGTTCTCGTTGTTGCGTAAAGCTCAGCTGCCTATCTGGGTCATATTTATGGTAAATTATGTCTCCATAGTCTAGGTGAGGTCTCACGTAAAGCTTATAGGTTTGATCAAGGACCTCTCTTGATACATATTTAGAAAGGTATTTTAACAAACCGATTCCTCTGCGTGCTTTCAAGATAGCCTCTCGAATATGACTTTTGAAATTTAGCTTTGAGTCAAGAATAACACCAAGATGCTTGTGTTCCAATTTTGAGGCAATGACCTCCTCTCCCAATTTAAGACCGGGGTGGATTGGCTTATTCCTTTTGCATGAAAATATAACCTCATCTGTCTTGTCAGCGTTGAACTGCAATTCCCATTGCCATGCCCATAGGTTAATTTTTTCTAAATCTCTGTTTAAGTCAAGTGCAGCTACATTTTCATCCTGAACGGTAGTGAACAATGACGTGTCATCGGCAAATAACTTAATACCACATTTAACATTGTGGGTCATATCATTAATGTAGATCAAAAAACAAGAGTGGTCCAAGAACTGATCCTTGAGGTACACCTGCGGATATTGCATCCCACTTTGAACATTGTCCATTTAATACGACCCTTTGCTTACGATCTGTCAAAAAACTTTTAACAATCCGAAGAACGTTTCCATGTAAGCCATTGAATTCCAACTTATAAATTAGACCATCGTGCCAGACCCTGTCAAATGCCTTTGATAGGTCAAGGAAGATGGCACGTGTTTCTTTACTAGGAGTTTCATCAAAGGCTCTATAGATATTTTGTGGTCATTTCTCTGGCCTATTCATAGCGTCTACGAGATATAGCTATGTCTGTTCCCTTTAAATTTTGAGGTTCTGGTACCCAGGGTAATTCTAGTCCTTATTTCGATGTCCCTCAGGAATTTGCTTTGGCCAAAGGGTCAAAGTTCTGGTTTGGACGTGGAGGAAAATTTGACTTTCAAGATCAGTATCCTTATTCTCAAGGCATCAATACTGATTAATTTCTTAGGTTTTTCGCAATACTTCAATGGACTCGTCATAATTATTAAAGTATTTGCTGATTTCAATAGGAATGCTTGTCTTTTTTAACCTTGTTATCCTGATATGTTGAAATGAAGCTTTTTATTGTCACACTGGTCACCAAACTAAAATTTCGTTCAGTCCTTTGGAGATTAATATCTTCGCGCTCAGCGCACCAATATCAACAAACGATGTATCTATGTTCAAGTTAGCTATTGAGATATGTTTTGAAACTTAATTCGGATTGATTCATGCTATCTTCTTATCGCCAGGATCGACCAAATTTATATACTTTTTTGGGACACCCGGTACAGGGCAGAATATTTTTCCAAAGGAATATCAACTCAAAGTCCTTTTCTTCAACTGAAATGCCTTCCTAAGCGTCATATCTGCTCAGCTGAAATTTCTCCTACAACTGTGACCTTTCAAAGACAGATACAGCTATAATCTTCACATAGAATCTTAATAAATTATAGAAAATCCGAGCAAAATGAAGTCATCACCTGATACTTAAAGTTACTAGTTAGCTTGAAAGTTGAGGCAACAAAAGTTTGACAGGATTTCTCATCAGTCGACAGTGCCTTTCATTTGAACCAATAAGATTTTCACTTCAGCCTGAAGTCTTCTGGTCACAATTAAAGGTAATGTACTATACCAGTAGATCTCCTAGAGGAAAGGAACATAGCTAACTAAAATTTATTTTTAGTTCTGAATCACGCATAACAGATTGCTTTGCGAAAGTAACATTCCACAAAGTAAAAGGAGGACAAAGAATGCTCGCTCTCACTGCCTGTAACATTTCATAATTGTGTTTTCATGGAAGATTATTTATACAGATTAATTAATTCATAACGATCACTTCATTCATGTGAGAAGTTTGGGTATTAACCAATCACTTGCGGAGAACCGATGATGGATGTTGAAACGTTTGGTATACGCTGTCCTTGTATTTGGAAAGATTACCTTTCAGTCAGTGTTTCTCATGAGTTTTTTTGTCAGAAAGAAGAAAGTCAGATAAAGAGAATAAACATGGCATTATTAGTTGATTAAGACTCTAACTCAATACCATAAAAGCTCTGTTAAGCTTCCAAGACTCATTCAATGTTTGGCACTCCAGAAGGAGGGGCTTAAAAGAAAGGGAGGTTTATCAAAGAGGTAGGTTAGCACTTATTCATGAAATCAAATGACAAGGATATATATGATAGCCTTTTTTGGCATATTCAGCATATGATTTTAGAAGTGAAATACATGATCTTGACACAGTTCTATCCCTAAAAATATCAAAATGAACATGCTTTGGTAGCATCTAGAATTTTATATAAGTTGGGCATAGCAGAGAGGGCGGCTTATTAGAGAGAGTTCTAAAGCTGAAGCTTTTGCGGCACTTCAATAACTTAATTACAGCTGCCAAAAAAATATCCTTGCAAGATTACGTAGACTTCGTTGTTCCTTCACAAGAACAGTTATCATCAGTACTTTAACTACATTGAGAGCTGCTGGCGGTTGCTTCGACTATATTATCCAAAAATAGTTTCACCTATGTACAGGCTTGATTCACCAAGAGAGACTTTTAGCTTGCATAGAAAGTCAAATCAGTAGGGAAACAGATGACATCCTTAGAGGCAGGTCCGGGGTTGGTAGGATAAATGCTACAAAACAATCTTACCAATGGTTGATTCGAATTCTTGCCTTTTTTCCGCATGTTGCGATTCATGACAGCTGTAAATCCGTTAAGCATTTTGATAATTTATACAAAATCCGAGTACTGTGTTGCCATTCCTGGAAAGAGCACACGACGTAGAGGCAAAAGGGATCGCAGAATGGATTACATCAAACTCGCAGCATTTTTGATACCCAATAGATCAACACAGCCTTGGAATTAAATTCTGTATGCCAGGATTCAAGAATTAAATTCTGTAAGCCAAAGCTGTTCTAACTTTGTTTTAACGTCAATCTCTGATATGCATGTGCTTCAATCATGCATTTGCTTAGACCAAAATAAGAAAGCTCTGGCTTTGAGTTGGACGCTGATTTGAACTTTCAAGATTAATGTTTCTGCTCTCAGAGTGCCAATAGACCTTTTGATTCTTGAAAAGAGGCTTGGATTGAGCATCCGAGTCTGATAGATTTGTAAAAGGAAACAAAAGAATGACCCCTCGTTCTCGGTATGACAGTGCTAGCCGCGGCAAGAGGTTGCTTTGGTTTCAGAGCGCACTTCAGAGAGTTCACCTTGAAAAAATGTGTGCATAGTGACTTAGCAACGGCTCAGTGTGCTCAAATGCAGGCATTTATGGTCATTCAGCTTTGTTTCTCGTTATTTTCATTGATTGTTTTCTGAATTTTTGCGTTGGATAACAACTGAATGACAATGGTTAAAAACACAGCAATCTTCTATGTACAATATCGCAAAACGAAGCCCTTGTATGCTCTCACTTTTCAGTTGTAGCTGGTACGTAGCAAACTAATCTAAAATTGAATGAAAAAAAACGTAAAACAAGGCCAGAAGGCTAATAAAACTTCCATGTGCATCAACTAAACCCTTCCTTGCTCACTTTGAGAAAAATTCATTGGTTATTAATTCTCTGAAATGTCACATTGCCACAACCAGCAGTGTTTATATCGAGTACGGGGGTCCTGCTTTTGTTTTCCGTTACAAATTTACCAGATTTCGATGCTTGATCAAAAAGGTCTATTCTAACAGACCAGACAGTTACCTTCAAGTTAATGTTGATCTGAAGCGAATATCTTTATCGATGCAAATAAATGGTACTTTTGGATGATAAATAATTTCATTTATAATTTTGTGATACATTGCTTCATTTTCGAGTTATCTACTATTTGTATGGTTGGCTGATGACGTCATTTTATTTTCAAAAAGTAAAGCAAGTGTACGAGGCTGACTATTTTTCCAAAAGAAAATTGAGACAGTGTCTGTTACATTTATTCAGCTCAATTTAGGTATCTCCTGCTACTGTTACCTTTCAAAGATCAGATATATCGATAGTTCAATACATCATCCTAGCAATGTGCAAACAAAATGATTTCATCAACTGATACCTAATATTAGTGGATAACTTGAAAACGAAATGAGATATCAAAGTAATCCAAGCAGGACTGAGCATTATTTGACACTGCTGTTCAAGTGAATCAATAAAACTTTTCGCTTCACATCACCTTTAGCAACAGAGGAAGATTTTGAGAGGAATAACCCGTTGATTACGGTAAAATCACATCACTGGAAACAAGCTGATCTGTGTACCTTTTTCTTGTCAGCCAGTAGCTCATAACCTCTAAGGGCATCGGCTGTGCAAAATGATATACAGTCGTGTCCCTCATATACTTTTTAGACTCCACGTCTGGTATGTTTCTTTTAAAATGAGATAAAATCCAAATCAAGCTAAAGTTTGAAATATCACGAACTATCTATGAATGACTCTGACACAAGCTCTATGATTGCAATTAATAACAGCCTATGTTGGTTTTGTATTTATGAATTTTCATTTCCAAGAAATGCCACAATTTCTCCTAAAAGGGCAGCCTTTTGGTTAGTTTCATACAGAATCAATGCATAGCTTTAAGAAGAGAAACAGGCTAATTTTAGACCTGTAACAGTTTCTTATAACATAGAGTACAATTTTGAAAATCCTGGTATGTGCTTCTGAAATATGCTTTTCTTATGAGCGGGGCGCTACTGCATCAGTGGCTACCGAGCAATATATTCATTCAACAATGGAACGATTTGAATATGCGGCTTATCATTGGTGAAGGTGAAGGTGAAGGTGAAGTTGCGTTTTTCAGCGCCAAGCGCTGGGATCGCAGAAATAAAGCAGACCTAATCGATTCCGCGACCCCTTGTCATGACCCTCACGTGGTGGGGCCCTACCGGGACTCGAACCCACTCCGCCTGACTATTCTGGCTGCAATGTCAGAGGATTACACCACTGCGCCACAACACCTTTGTATTTGTGAATTTTCATTTTGCAACAAAAAGGCTAACTTAAGTCTTGGGTAATATTGCACAGCGTTCGTAGCTTGGAAATGAAAGTTGTTGCCTCGATATTACCATAGTTTTCTTCGCTCTTTTCCCTGTGGCCCAAGCCTAACCAGTGCTAGAAATCAAATTTAAATGACTCCTGCGCGTCTGAACTGTTGGCTCCTACACAGTATGCATCATCATTTCAAACTGCATCTAGAAGTTTGAAATGAGGATGAACGCTGAGTAGGATCTAACTGTTCAGACGTGCAGGAGCCATCTGAATTTGATTCCTATCACTGGTTGGGCTTCGGCCGAAGAGAAAGCAACAAGGTAACACAGTAATATCGAGGTAATGAACTTTAACTCCTTAGCTACAAACATGGTGCATTATTGCCAATGCGTAGATTTAAACTTCACTTCATGTGATCCCAGATTTACAAACAACTTCATTTGGGAGATATTTTTGAAGAATCTCGTGGAAGGATGAAAATTAAGAGGAAAATTCGTTCCGTCTTCAGCTGCGATAACGTTTCGTTAATTATCTGTTGGCCTACTAAGTTCTGAATTTGTACGTGCTTTGAAGGAAAGGACAAAAAAAATATGCAGTCAGTCAAACAAAATGTTTTTTCGCTGTTGTCGCTGTTGTTGCTGTTGTTTTTGCGATAACTGGTATCATGTTGTGAGTCTAGCTTTGGGTGGGGGGGGGGGGGATGGAGGACATGGTCAGGCCAGAAAACGTATAGCGTCAACAATTACTGTGAGGATATTATGACTCTACCATGCCTGCTTTCCCTATAGCTTCATGACCACGGCTCTTTTTCCTTAAAAAGAGACCAAGTTCACCATGTCTCAATGAATTAACCGCCAACATCCTCAATTGAGTTTAAAGTATTGAGTCGTTACATTAATTTTCTAATTGATACATTCTATACATTTGTGCGACAAATATTAATCTCTCTTTGTTGAGACTACGACAAGTCCATAGTTCATTAAAATTTCGTTCGACATGATCAGTCTTTTTTCTTTATTTATTTTCTTTGAATTAACAGGAGACATATTTTGGCTTAATGTTCATATGACTCATGTAGCGATCACATGTTGGACTGCAACAATACTTGCCATCATATCTTCCTCTCTTCACCACTGAAAATGACGACAAATTGTTATCTTACAGTCATATTACTATCAAATTATCAATTCAAAAAATCTAAAGTTGGTGCACTCAATAGCAGTTATAAGGAATCAAATTAAAACTCTCCAATTAATGCACAGTAGTAAAATGAGTAGATGAAAAGACCTTAGAGCACATTTCATTTGCAATTTCCTTTGAACAGTTCAATTTATTTGCATATACTACACATGAACTGAGCAACATTCTAGGTTTTGGTGTCGTGCTACAGTGCAACCAAGGCCTAAAGTCTTTTGCATGAGAAACTGGTTACAAGAAACTCAACTCTCGGATCGCCAGCAAATTAAAAAAATCCCAGTGCTGGAAAAATATAAGTCAAGAAACTACCGGGTGTCTCAAAAAAGTACCCCCTTTTGACATGAAATAGGAACGAAGCGACAAGATATCATTACTCTCCGAGTAGTTAGCCAAATTTATCAATCTTCAACTTAGATTCACATACCTTGCATTTAAGAATCGTCCACCAAACACCAGAGATACATGCTTGCAAAGACAAAATTTACAGTGCACCCAAAACCAGAGGTTTTGTAAAAGGGCCTAGCCATGATTTGCATTATGGATCTTTTCCAAAGCACCTGTAAACTTTAACTTTCAGTTTTTCGCTTTTGAAAAGAATAAAAAAGATTCGTGGAAATCGCCCTGATTAAACAAACATAACAAAAATGTGGTAAGAATGATGAAGTCGTGCAACATCTCCCAAATGAGTATGCATGTGTTCCTTCTCTTCTTCTTTGACACTTTGAGTGGAATGCAATGCACGGATTGATTCCTCAAAGGAATAACTATTTGTAGAACAATTGAAGCATTTCAAGGTATAATTCTTTTCAATGGAGAAAGCTAAAGGTGAAAGTCGAAGTTCCTGTGCAACATGCCTGTTATAGCAAATCATGGCTAGGCCCTATTACAAAACCTCTGGTTTCGGGTGCACTGTAAATTTTGACTTTGCAAGCTTGTATCTCCAGTGTTTGGTGGCCAATTTTTAAATGCAAGATATGTGAATCTAAGTTGAAGATTGATAAATTTAGCTGTTTACTCGGAGAGTAATGATATCTTATCGTTTCGTTCCTATTTCTAGCCAAAAGGGGGTACTTTTTTTGAGACACCCGGTATATATTTGGACGAAAAAATTTATTGAAATACTTTTACTTTATTTTCACTTTTTCCTGTATAACATTGCTTGGCAGATGCAACATTAATCCCTAGGCATTGGAAAGGCTTCAAAAACGTCTTTTTGAAATGTACACGAAGAAACAGGAAGCGAACATGATGGAAACTCTGAGTACTCAAACTCTGATAGTCTTAAAAAACGTCCAGTACTGGCATAAATTCTTGGTTCTTGTAAAGAATTGCATGTTTTCCATGTACCCAATCTCTGTGATAAAGAAGGTAAAAGCTTGCAAAGCTGTCTATTTCTTATATCACGTTCTACAAGTTTCTTGGTGAGGGATTTCATATTTACATAGCATTTAGGTGGCTTGTTGATGTTTCAATTTCAGTTTCCACCATGAGATGAGAGGGCAGGCTTTTGTCCCTTTCTAAAAGGATATCATACCTCTTGTCTCATTAACTTCCTGAGTACGAAAAAATGTCCCGGCCTTTGAAAACGTAGTGTTTCAGAATATCAAATCAATACTATTAAAAAAATTTAATTTTAAGATGTGTCCATTGTCCTTAAAGGTGAAGCGTGTTCAAGTCACTGCTCTCAGGTAAACTTTTAAGGAAATTTGTTCGTGATATTGGCAAGCTTTTTAAGGTTTCTCGAAGGGTCTTTCTCAAGAAATTCTTTCTTAAAATCGAAATACAATGAATATAACGAAATATAATACAAGTAAAATTGTAAGTTAATGGAACATGATAACCTTGTAATCAGATATGGCAAAAGGTTACTATTTGTTATAAATGTATTCAGCAATAGTCTTTCAAATGGCGGGAGCCTTTCCGACTCAACTAGCATGTCATGGAGTCGTAACAGGCTCTTGCTACATTTCTAAATCTTGATAGATTATTAGCACTACAGTAAAGTCCTACCATTAAGATACTAAGTTATTAGAAACTCAGGCTTGATTTTGCTGAAGATAGTTCCTCTCTATTAGAAACTATCCAAGCTGATTCATACTCTATTTCTTTTGAAATGGTACATAGTAATACTAAATGGCTAATATCGTTGAATGTGTCTGAAATATGCCTCAGTTCTCTATGATTGAGGATGGAGTAATTTCTTGACAAAGCTCAGAAGCAGCTCAACCCATGAGGCAAATAATAAAAAACATGATGAAACAATGTTGCATTTGCTGCCTCCATCTCAAATCCACAAACATCAATGACTGAATTAACAGAAAATATTGAAATCCAATTTGTTGTGACTTCAAGAAACTTTCTGTAGTGGCTTAAATTCTTGTATAATCATTTTTATTCTCATTCTTATATAAGTTTCTTATACAATTGTGCATCGCTCAAAAATATTCCCTTAACAACATTGACAGATATTTGGAATATATAATTGTTTCTTATGCCATGGTTTACACACCCTGTTTTGAAGAAGTATATTGTTACATAAGAAACTAATCAGGCGGCTTTTGTGAAATGAGTTTCCTAAAGGCGGAACTTTACTGTATGCTAGCATGCAAACGTCATGATTTCTGAATTTACTCATACCTAGTTAAAGCACCCTACATGTTCTTTTCTTTTCCCAGTTTTGAAGCAATATCCCAGCAATGGAAGATATAAATATTAAGAGAATTGTCAGTCATATGCTACGGAAAAGACTTCGCAATTTCATACAACGAGTAGTGAGAAGATTATTTAAACCAAGATTTAAATTGAATTTTACTTACAGGGCCATTCTCTCGCAAGCTCAACTCCTTCATCTTCCATGAAAGCTATTGATGATATGTTGGAAATTAACTAATGTACGTGAATATAACATCCATATCATAGATATAATATATAATTATGCCTGTGGTAAATGTTGTAAGAATTGCGTCTATTTAGAATTTTTAGGTCCTGATTCATCTTAATTTCAGTTGGACATAAACCTTAAGAGTAGCCTGGCAAGAATCTCAAATTATCAAACTTCAACTTTCGTGAAAAAGTAACAAAATTGCAATATTGTGCAAATTTCATTGTAGAGTAGTATTACGTGATGCATTGTTTATAAGTATCATGTCTGGAAAGAAGCTGTGCCCTAAATTCATCCTTATCGCGGTTTTCCGATTTTGGCAAATTTTGCCGCTTTTCTTACCCACACTAGGTAACATGCTGAAGTGAACAAAATTGATGGCTAATTTCAAGTTGATTTACATATCTTCGTAAAGTAAATGCTTGAGGCTATGAGCTCAACAACCCTAGTTGCTCTTTCAAGGGCTAGATAGGGGGCTTTTTTGCCACCAACCAAAGTAAGACGTTTCAGATAGCCCAAACGCTATAGGGTTAAACGATTCAAAACTGAGAAAAGGGTTGCTTCAAACGAACCCTGAAATTTCACTTAAGCATTTATAATTTTGGAAATAATCTTGTGGCGATACAACCTCTGGCAACGACCTCGCTGAAGCGATGCCCCATCGAGGCAGAAGGATGACCAGCCAAAAAAATTTTCTTCCTTGCCAAGTTTGAGTTTAAACACTTTTCCTGCCTTGTTTCTGTTGCTGCTTCCCCCCATTGAAAGCTTCGTTTTCTCGTCAAAAATTTTATAAAAAACTCCGTCATAGATCATAAGCCGAATTTCCTTTCCTCGTCATGATTTTTAAATCTCCACTGAAAATTTATAATCTTGTAATTTCCCCTCTCAAAAGTCCGACGGGTCATAACTGGGGTCAGTGTCCATATTCTCAGTTTATAGAAATTAAAAAGTAGAGGTTTCTCTGGCAAAGAAATATTGGACTCACCTCCCAGCATGGGAATGCACTGATGAATGTCTACCATGGGGCAACATGAGCACAATTCATTAACTGTAGATTACTATACTATAGTCAAGCTTTCCTCCCTAGTTTCAAATATGATCTAGTAACTCAAAAAGTTTGCCATTTGATTTCTTTAAAAGGAAATTTGGACAAAATATGAAAACTGAATAGATTTTGTGAAACTGGACGCAATAATTTCGACTTTAGTTACAATTCAACAGTTGCATATCTTTAATGATTATTCTTGAATGCTCATCTATTCCTTTACGTGATTGAAAATATTGAAATACTTAATGTAGTAGAAGTAGTAGAATTGTCGTTGCAAAAATTTTTGAGAATCGTTACCTCTTTCTCTGATTTCATCAACAGCATTGTCAATAAAGCGTGCCATTTCTACAAAATTGTATTGAGCAGCATATCAAATGTCAAATAGGCTAATAGTTTTCAAGTGAATGCGGGTATCATTACATGGTCTAAAAGCCAGAATGAGAGTTCAATTAGACTTTTTTGCTATTCGGCAAAAGAGCCTGGATCGAGCGCTATTTTTATACTTTTTTGTAGGCGAGGTTTGATCGAGTGGAGTCAGAACTTCTATCACTATTGTGCATATTCGAAAATTCTTCAAAATGTGGTAATGCATCGTTCGATCGAAATTCTTTTTCAGAATAGCTAAAAGGTCTATTGATGAGTTGATACTAATAGCTGTGAGTATTGAATCATATGTAGCAGGTAGTCAAGACAGCTTACGCGTTTGGAGGGCTGTGAAATAAAATGTATGTGGTCGATTTTCAAATGTAAGGTCTTAGATACAAATGATGGAGATAGAAGAAAATTTAAATCAGAGGCCTGGGTAATCTAAATAATATCTATTGTATTCAATAGTACTTGATGATCTCAAGAGATTTTCAAAATAATTGTACAAATGATGGCAGGCGCCCATCTTTTGTTGTATTTTTAGATTAGCCGCTATATATCCGTCATTTGTCTTTAATCTATCAGCCAACGGCTGACTTAGACGTGAAAATTTTGTTTGTTTGTTTGTTTTCAATTTGTTTTCAGTGGGCTTGTCAGGATTTCTAGCTACTGAAAGCTAATTTAGGCCCACGTTGCATGCCGCATCCAGGCATGGGACCCCTAGTTTAACGTCCCTTCCGAAGGACGACGAGGTGAGTTGCGAGGTCAGGCCTCCGTGGTCACCCATCCGGAGTCTGACCTCACCCGACCAAGCTTAACTTCAGTCACCTGACGAAGACTGTATAAGCCACTCGGCCACTCACCCAGTGGTAATATGGAAAGGGGTTTGTATGTGACCTAAGTTTCCACATTCTGGTCCATTATTTACTTGCTATTGAAATTTAAATTCATTTCTGAAACTGACAATGGCATTGAATTGAATTTCAATGCAAAATAAATCATGGGCCAGAATGGAAAGTGGAATTCCCGATTCCCATACAATCCCCTTGCAGGCATTTTTCTAATTCTTAGGCGTTAAAGATAAGTGATTCTATCAAACAAAATTTTCTCTTTTGAGTTAACCCTTGAATGATCGATTAACATTTCAGCTTTGAATGTCTGCAAAAGGCTTTTTATTCCACAGCTTACCAAATGCATAAACTTTTTCTTTGACTCACCCGGTACAAATAATACGTGATATTTCTGTATGTTGATCAGGCAGTGCTATGGATTATTGTGTACTTGAGAGCCTTATGATTGCTATCAGCGTTGTGGTTTCTGAAAACTCACATATAGGTGGCTTGACTCTCAAATCGTACTACGGGGAAAGTTTTAGTACTATTTAGTGACTGTTCATTATTCAGCTGGGGGCTGGAACCAGATAGGAATCAAGTTGAGTCTGAAAAATGTATTTTACCCAACTGCAAGAACACGGAGATCTACAGGGTGTCTCAACAAAATTGTTCGTCGTTTGATTAAATACTGAAAAATAACGATACGCTGAATAGACCTTTTGTCAAGTCACCCTTGACCTGAGATTTCAAAATAATTTTTGACCAAAGAATCTTGCAAATCCGATAAAAGTTCATTGGGTTACAAGCTTTTGAAGTTCAAGTTTGTACAAAAGCTGAAACCAGATGCCTCGAAATGGGATTTTTGGTAAAAGTCCCATAGGCCGTCATTTCTGTTATTTCTCAATTGTTTCAGGGCGAACCAAGTGGGATTCAAACAGGTATTCGATAACCTAACTGTCAAGCATATAGATGCTTTGAGGAAACAGATTCAGTCTCTCGCCGATTTTGTTTTGAACCACTGTTTTTGGACTTATGCAATGTTAAGGAAATTTTGAGAATGGTCACAAGAAATAATTTACTTTAGAAGTCGTATTTGGTTTGCTCTGATATCAACGAGAGGTATGACATTGGATGAGCTTCTCTTACCTCCGTCTTTGAGCTTTTTGCAATACAAGTAATCTGGGGGGTCTCTGGTTTCAACTATCGCATATTTCCGACCTTCGAGAGCTCCTAACTCAGTGAATTTTCAACCGATTTGGACGATTTTAGTCTCTAAAATTATTTCATAATCTTAGGAACAGGGTTATGTTTCCACGAGCCTGTTCATGTTGTCCTTATTTTTCAATATTTAATCAAACGTCGAACAATTTTTTTGAGACACCTTGTATTTCAACCAACGCCCAACAAATTATGTCATAGAAGAAAGCCTACCCGATTGCAAATACGACAATTCATTTGAAATCCTATCAATACATTAAATTGGCTTTAAAGATGCTAGTCAAGTAATAAAATTACAACTTTCACTGAGATCAGCAAGAATCAAGGCCGACCTCCACTGAAGTATTTTTGGTCGTCAACCTACACATTTGTCTAGTATGCATGCTTTTAGCAACAGGGCATGCGCAAATGGAGTGCGTGCTGGTCGCCTGCCGAGGCTACTGTATGTAAAGGATGGCTTTAAGGACCTATATTTTACCCCACGTTGCTTATGCAAATTTATTTTGATTTTACCCAATTGATTTATCTTCTGTGCCAAGCACTGCATGAATGATAAAAGATCCCATACCTCTCCTTGTATTGATGAAGCATGGTGTCGTATTTGGGTTCACACCAATCATCCTCAGCAACCTCTTTGTTAAAGATCTTTTACACATGTTCGCTGCAATGAAAACAATCATATTTGACACCTTTGATTAGCCGGATGTGTTGGAGTATCCTTAAGAAGAATGCTGAAGCCCATTCTTGTAAAACTTGCCTATTTCTGAAACTGTTTTAAAATGATTTAAAAAATCATAATTCCCTCATAGTGGAAATAATGGAAGGAATCGGGAAATCAAAGTTTTTGAATGTTTATAAAATAGCGCTGCTTGAAAAAGATGAAAGCCGAAAGCAACCCATAAGATGCTGCAAATCGAAGAGATTAAGATGGGCCATGGTAGTCTAAAGGTCAAGAAACTTGACGGGAAAGCAGGAGATCCGTGGTTCGATTCCCGGCTGTGGAGTGTTTTAATTTTCTCAATTTTTCCTAACGATCTTGAAATGTTTCTGTTTGCAATGAAGAAGGAGAAATCCTGGTTTCTCACAAGCTGTTGACTATTTATGTTATTCAAGGACATATAGCACAATGTTTGGAGATCCTTGCTAGCCTAGGTCTATTGTAGAGGCTGCCAAGAAGCTACTTCAAGTGAACATACAAGGTGCCCTAACGACTTGTGCCTGTTGTTTAAGCTGCTGAAGAGAAGCTGTAACACATAGCATTGTATAGAATCATGTTCAAATTAGATCTTGATACAAGGTATGAGCCAATCAAACAATTGGTTTTTGAAACATGGAACAGAAGTTCAAAATTAGTGGCTGCTTCAAAGTAAACCTTCCTTTGGTTTAAAAAAATACCGAGTAAATAAGAGAAAAGGAAGGACTTGGCTTATATTTGAAGAAATGTATGCGTTGGGTAGATTTTTATAAGAAAATACCGTTTTGTAGAGTTCAACAAATGATTGAAATGCAACATTGGAACTATCCTTTTCGATATGTACTATGATGTCTGTTTGAAAAAGAGCAGAAATTGCTGTTCTTGAAGCAATTACTCATTCTAACTTTATTCAGCCACGAATCTGCAACCGTGCATTAGGTTGGCAAGAACAAGGTCTGAAACTCTACATATATTCTATGCAATCATATACAAGATGGGTCAACTGAAAGCACGGATCCTTTGTAGAAGATTCTCAAACAGGGCACCATTTCTCTTGGACACCTTTTAGTCAATCATGATTTGTAAAGATATGATTTGTGGTACAAAATTTGAAAATAGTTTTGAATAACGGAATCATCAAACCAAACACATAACTGTAACAAAAACACGGTAATACGTAAAAAGAGGACTGTTAACTCCTATAAGAGAACAACAACAAAATAAACCTCAAACTAGAGGGAAAACTGTTGAGACCTGCACCTAAAACAAATTGATCTTAATATCTGAAAGGGAAGAAATGAGTTAGTAATTCATCAGTAACTGCAATAATGAACAACACTTAAGAACCACAAACACGTTTCGTAGCACAGTCGTTGGTTCTGTTCATGCGAGGAACAAATGAATGATGCAAACAGGCCGCTGAATCACCAGATGAAACTGAAATTTCTTTGTTTGCCTAGTTTTAAGTCGGCCTGTTTCTATCATTAATTTTTCTTTGCATAAACCGAGCTGATGAGTGTGCGACGAAACAGGTTATTGGTAATTCAACGTTGCTCATCATCTTAGTAGCTTGTGAGTTACTAAGTCATTTCTTTCCTTTCGGATATTAAGATTGATTCGTCTGCTCTTGCAGCTTTCAACAGCTTTCTTCGTAGTTACATGTTTATTTCGGTTCTTGTTCTTTTATAAGAGTTAACAGCTTTCTTTCTATGTATTACGGTGTCTTTGTTGCAATTATGGGTTTAATCATGATTAGATGTGATACACATCTTCCTTCACAGTATGCAGCAAGAATCTATCAAGAAACGTGTCTCGCCTCCACGGCAGATCCACCCTGAATTTAACCCTATAGTGGTTGGGCTATTTGATAGTCCTATTCTGGTTGTGTGGGGGGGGGGGCAAAAAAATTTCCACATACCTTGTGTTTCATGAGTACTGGCAACCAACAGCACTGTTGAAAGAAAAGAATGTCGAATGATAAAACAAATCATTTATGGTGTGTTGCCTCTACGAATCTACATGCATTCTTTTTCATGAAATAAAAGTCAAATAAGGCGTTATGTGTTGTGTTCTGTGTGCTGGTGTTAATTCCTCGTAGCCCTGTCCACAAGTTGCTCGAAATTTCTCGAAAAGTTGCTCAAAATTTCCTGAAAAGTTGCTAAAAAAGTTGTCAATTTTTCAAAAAGTTGCCCAAAAGTTGCTTATCTATTGTCATTTTTAACCCTATCTGACCTGGGGGGCGGATTCCGCCCCCCCTCGTACATTTTCATTGATACGTTTTTCCGTGTTTGCTGAATGCCTCTGAGATTTAGCAAGTTTAACTTTCTATCATACAGCAATCAAACTGTAACAATTTTGGTGTTCTATTTTTAGCCTTGTCTCCATGGTAACCAAGTTGTCGTGCCACACTCTGTGAAAAATATACATTGTATCTCTCTTAATCCTTTTTAATTCTTCCAATTAAGTCTAAACTATCAATTTAGGTCCACTTTGATCTATATATTTCATTTCTTTACGAAAAGTAAAGTTTTACGACCTTTTAACACACTTTCATTTTTATGACGTCATGTGACATCATAATCTTAATTGTGCTCTGCTCTAGCAACAGCAAAAACAATGCTAATTAAACTACTGTTTCAAAAATTCCTTGTTTATATAATGAACAACCTTTGTGCCAAATTTGGTTGCCATATCTGAAGCAACAACAAAAATAAACAGGGGGGCCGAATCCCCCCAGGCATTGAGTGTTTCAAATCGCCCAGGTCAGACAGGGTTAAGGTCATATGGTATAAACATATGAATAAAACTGAGATCTATGCATAAGATTAGCGGCACCAAAAATGCTCTTTGTTTCAACTACAGCAGTTTCTTGGAAGTTTGAGCCTTTCATTATTGGGCCCATCAGATAAATCTTCATAATTTTAGCAAGAATCATCTGTAGATCATAAAAACAGCAACAACAACAACTACGATAATAATAATTGACGAATGATAATAAGCATCATAACCATAATCATTATAATCATTATGATCATCATTATGATCATCATCGTAATCATCATCATCATCATCATCATCATCATCATCATCATCATCATCATCATCATCATCATCATCATCATCATCATCATCATCATCATCATCATCATCATCATCATCATCATCATCATCATCATCATCATCATCATCATCATCATCATCATCATCATCATCATCATCATCATCATCATCATCATCATCATCGTCAACATCGTCATCATAGTCAGAAATCTCTAATTTCAAAGACCAGCTCTTCACAAATGAAGGTGTTGAATCCCAGCCTGACTAGAAAACACATGCTTTACATATCTTATTGTCATTACTGTTACAAAGAATAAACAAAAAATCATTGAAATTCTTGTAATAATGCTAAAATAAAGAAAAGTTGCTCGATGTTGCAAAAGATGCCGAAATTCCTAGAAGTTGCCCAAAAGACTGCAAGTTGTCCCGAACGTTGCCGAGCAACTTGTGGACAGGGCTAATTCCTTGTGCTAATAAGAATGTTTATAGGTCTAATTCAGCTATTCTTTAATTTATCCCTATCTGACCTGGGTGATTTGAAACACTCAATGCCTGGAGGGGGGGCGGATTCCGCCCCCTGCTTATCTTTGTTGTTGCTTGAGATATGGCAACCGAATTTGGCACAAAGGTTGTTCATTATATAAATAATGAATTTTTGAAACAATAGTTTAATTAGCTTGTTGTTGTTGTTGCTAGAGCATAATTAACATTATGATGTCATATGACGTCATAAAAATGAACGTGTGTTAAAATGTCGTAAAACTTTACCTTTCGTAAAGAAATGAAATATATAGATCAAAATGGATGTAAATTCATAGTTTAGACTTAATTGGACCAATTAAAAAGGATTAAGAGAGATACAATGTATATTTTTCACAGAGTGTGGCACGAAAACTTGGTTACCATGGAGACAAGGCTAAAAATAGAGCACCAGAATTGTTACAGTTTGATTGCTATATGATAGAAAGTTAAACTTGCTAAATCTCAGAGGCATTCAGCAAACACGGAAAAACGTATCAATGAAAATGTACGAGGGGGGGGGGGGGCGGAATCCGCCCCCTACCAGGTCAGATAGGGTTAAGACAACGAAAAATAAATAAATAAATAAATAAATATATAAATAAATAAGTAAATAATGATGATGATGATGATGATGATGATTATGATGATGGTGATGATGATTTGCAAGCTCAGTAGCACTGCGTTATTGCTTATATAATCAAGAAATTGCCCTCTACAGGTCTTCTCAATCAAATAAGGAAAATCAGCAAGGAAGACCTTTAGGCTTATACTTCTTGCTTTACTGTAAACTCACGGCTTATCTTGAGAACAGCTTCTTGAATGCGCAAGTCAAGATGCTCCCTACTGGTTACAGGGCAATTTTGCGGCTTTGGTTGCTTTAATCACTGGTCGAGAGATTTTCCACAACAAACGATTGAGCGTAAAATGGCGGACAGGAATTTTTTACTGTGATCAATACCGCAAAAGATCTTGGTCAAATTTCTTTGACGCCATATTTAACGCAATCGTCTATTGATGACACATGAATTGCGATGCCAATCAAAAGCAAATGAAACTTTATATGACAAAATCCGTCCTTCTTTGATCTTTCACCAAGAGCCATCACACTTCTGAATTAGGAGCACTCCTTAATAGTTTAGTGAATTGATGAGGCATTTTCATACATACATACATACATACATACATGGTTTTTTATGAGCATATCCACAAATAAAGTGTGGCTCTTCAACTCTAGCTAAAAAGGTTTTGTTCCCTATGTTTACAATTGTATTAAAGGAATAGTAAAATTGAAAATGAAAGAAATGTAAAAAAGCTAAAATGACTAGTTATCAAATTAAAAGATTCAGAATAAAAATTAGTTGGCAATTTTCTCTTACTAGCCTCAGATCCATTTTACTTATTCTAAATTTCATAAACTGTAGCTTACTGCTATTCATTATTTTCATCTTCGTTGATTACTTGTTCCCTCTTTCTATGTCAATATGATAAATTTTCATCTCCATCCGTAAGAAAATTGCAAGGTTACTTTCCCGTAATAAAAATTTAGCTAGCAGGCTGTTCTGTACTGTTGAAAAGAAAATTCAAGAAGTCATTTATATATCAGGATCAAATTTTCAAAAGATGTACATCATATTCAACATAGTGCTTCGTTGATAAATAGGTCAGTGCTTAAAAATGAATTACGTAGTAGTGCATTGATTGGTTTATGAAGTCCTTAAAATCTATTGACTGGCAAACACAATCAGCAGAATTTAAAATTGCGCTGATCTCCTTTAAGCCAGTCATAAATGAGTTTTTTATTCACTTTTTGTTCAGTAAGTGGAAGTTTAAAAACAATTGCAACACTGCCGATTGCATTAAATCCCTTTATAGGTCGGCATTCATGTCAGGCAGTACTGTGTCCTTGAAATTTTATTGCCTTATTACACGGTACTTAAATGCTCTAATATGAAAAGGAATTAGGAGAGCAAAGATTGTTAATATGCAAGGTGTCTCAAAAACAAAGAAGAACAAGTGAACGGAGTGAGAAATAAGCACCCTCTTGTGTGAATTGAAATAGGGATGACAATTTGAACATACCATGTTATCAAGCAAAGAAAAATTTTATAAAACCGTCACCGACACTAATCAAGTAAAAAGAAGGGCAGATTCGAAGGATTGGGATCGTAATCAAGGGAATTGATGTGACGTAGAAAGGATTGAGAATAGGAAAGAGGTTTATGAATAAATCTGTGATAAATAGAATGTTATTGAAGATACGTAAATTGCTTGTTGAGTCCTGAAGGATACAAAATTCTAAGTTTAAAAGTGATCCATTTTTCCAATGCTTTTTTTGTCCTTTACTTGGATTTCTTGTGATTTCTTGTCCCAAAAACATTGTTCAGCGCTTGGTCCGATGTAAGGAATAACAATAAATCAACGGACTCTATGGGAAGATGTCTATAACAGCTTAAATCAATGTAGACACAAAAATTTTTTGCAAATTCGCTAAGAATTCGCTAGATCATAAATTGCATTTATCTTTCTCAAGAGCTGAAATTAGAGACCCCAAGACGAGATTTATGCATAAAAGCTTCAACGTCGAGGTAAAAAGGGTAAAGGGTTATCTCATGGAGGTGCTTCTCTTTCTTCTTAAGGATGCAAGAAAAAGTTCGAATAAAAACTGAAGTGTGCAGTGATTACTAAACTTTTTGCCGGGCACGAAATTGTTGTCAATGAAATCACAGTTTATGCCGATGTCTGCAACATGCTATGAAGCAATAATCTTTCACTTTTCAGGCTTAGGATGCAGGTTTTTCATAATTTCACAATTTCACATTAATTGAAATATGAAACTCAAAGATTTCGAGGAGGCTCCTATTTCTCGGGTTTTCCAAGTCATACAGTCCATGTAGTTTACTAAAATCGAAAAACCAGCTTTCGAATGCTTATAAAGATGCACAGAGAATCAGTGAAAAGGTATTTTTTTCTTACAATTTTTTGCTTTTTTTCTGATTCAGGAGCGCCGCCCAGAAAAAGTGGGGTGGAAAAGAGATTAATTGCCAGAAGGTATACCTAACGATTTTTACATTGTTTTTGCTTACGAATGAATAACGGCCTAAAGAAAGTGGGGTGGACATTTCCACCCCAGTCCACCCCGTGGCGCCGCCCTTGTTCTGATTGTTGTTAAAGGAATTAATTGTTAAGTAATGTTCACAGCCAGAACCAGATGATGTCATGTCTATTTCTGCTATGGACGGCTCAGAATATTGTATTGTATTTGTTAGTTTTATTTTAACATTGATATAAAAAGTGAAAAGGAAATGCTGAAAATTCTCAAATATTACTGACGAAAACTGAAGATTTTCGCTCATTTTGTAGTTTCGAGTTTTAGCTTTTTTACATATGGGTTTTTGGGGTCTTCCGAATTTCGGTCCGGATCTGTGGGTTCTTTTAAGCCCCAAAGTCCCCTCATTTCGAAAAATATCAAAGATTTTTAGAAAACTCCAGCAATAAAATGGTAGTCAAATAACCAAGATGTATTCCAAGCGATCCAACTAAAAACGTGTCATGTATCCAGGCACCAGTTTAATGATTTACAACCTATGCACTTTGTATCATTTTGTAAGTTTCATTGATATAGACTTTCCATACATCATCAAGCGTTCTGAAGAGAAATCGCAATTGATTGTAACTAATCAGATGTTGCCTTACTCAATCTGGTGTGTTCTTCACTTTAATCGCCGAAGCGATGATAGATTAAACCTATCTGACCTGGGCGATTTGAAGCACTCAATGCCTGGGGGTGGCGGATTCCGCCCCCCTGTTTATCTTTGTTGTTGCTTGAGACATGGCAACCAAATTTGGCACAAAGGTTGTTCATTATATAAACAATGAATTTTTGCAACAATAGTTTGATCAGCGTTGTTGTTGTCGTTGCTTGAGCATAATTAACATTATGATGTCATATGACGTCATAAAAATGAAAGTGTGTTAAAAGGTCGTAAAACTTTACCGTCAAGAAATGATTTATTTATTTCTTTTGTCTGCAGACACTAATCGCTTTGAATTGAAGTGTGAACCAAAGTGACTGATGCTATTGTATTACAAAATCTGCCCTTGTTCTTCAGTATAGAAAAACAGAAAAGTTGCTAATTTGTTTGGATTTTAATCGTTGAAACTTCAAAAAATATAGTAAAGACAACGAAATATGATTTTCTATTAATTGAAAGTAAATTTTTCCAAATTCATCATCTCCATCTCATTAAATTTGATGTTATCAAAGTGGATGACATCATAGAAATTATGTTTCGCTATGTAATCAAATGTAGAAAAATCATAAGTGAATTGAAAGCTCTTTCAAGACCAATCGATTGGTACAAATATAATTACATTTGAATTAAAAATTAGAGAACAGTTACATTCTTTGTTATCTTTTTTGAGACCCCTCTCCAAATAAGTTATTGTTAGTTTCACGTTACTATATCAATGAAAATTAAACTCTTAAAATTTGATAGGCTATTAAATTTTCCCAAAACTGAGCGTAGTTTCAGCAATCTAGCTTTTCTATCTTAGCTATAGTTGGCTATTCAAGGAGGGGCAATGATGCCGCCCCCTCCCCCCTTAGTAAATTCGGGTAAAAGAGCTCAGTTGACCTTCAAATGCAAGATCGATCATGAAGAAATGTTTTTTAAGTCAAGCGTATGCCAGTAAGAAGAATTTCTTCAAAATGAAGTCTCTGAATTGATTCAATGTTATTACTTAATCTAAAAAATCTAATCAAACCTTCTCGATTACAGAAGCCCTATTTTCGTGACTCTTCGAGTGAAATCACAGACTATTTTTCTTTCCATTTGGTGTTTTTCACGTTTAGTTGATTTCAAGTTCTTAATTGCTATCTAATCTCTCTATAACTTATAAACTTTGCAATAGATTCATTCATTTCTCTTTCAAAAGCTCCGGGTTTGTTTTAGTTTAGCTATCAGCATCACAAAGCTGCTAATTTGGTAAGACTAGTGTAGTTCTTTTCTCGCTTGATTAGCAAATCAGAAACTAATTTAGATTTCTCTTGTCTGAACTAAAATGAGATTTCGAATCGCTTATAAATTTGAAAAATTTCAAGCCGACTAAATAGCATTACAAAAAACAGCTTACAAAATTCCCTTTTTAAACTTCAATCCGTGAGATCAATAATTTGCAACTAATTGCACAAGATGGAAAATACATTTTGAACTTAATAACTGTAGAAAAGATCACAGTAATGGTTCTCAGTTCATTGGAACGTTCATTGTGGTCAGGCAATTAGATTAAGTCAGACAGCTGTAATCAGAGAGTTATTCTTGTATAGGTAGGACTTTTCCAGTCAATTCACCTGATTTGAAAACATTGTCTGAAAATGTCTGCACATTTATTCATGGCATGTCGGGTGAGCTAAAAGTTAAGACGTTTGGCAGATTGTGGAATAACAGTACGCTACCGATATTCAAAAATGAAATATTAATCAATCAGTCAAAGGTTAATGTCTCTGTGAACATCTTTTTTGTAAAGTGCGTCATGTACGAGGTCTGAAAATTGCAAAATGCTGCCACTTTAAGAATTATCGCAACCCTGACCTGATAACACCTAATGTAATACAGAATCTAGTACGGTATCCATTTTTTCTTAAAGACCCTGTGCTTCCCACGATCCTTTGCATGCGCACAAACCTGCAAAACATCACAGTTACTGTGAACAACGCACTTCGATCACAGAATACTGGGAAATGAGTAGCTCTCAGGAGAAAAGCTTCCCTGATCCTTCAATTACTTTTGGGAATGTCTTTATTTGAGTTCAAAGCGGTGACTTCATAACGTTCATTTGAAGGTTGAAGCAACAATGCACAGCCTAGCAATTGTTAGGCCATAATCCTTTTCATACGGTATGAAATGAATTGTCAGACCAGAAAGGATCATGGGGAGCACAGGGTCTTTAATCGTTCGTAGTTTGTTGTGTATAGATAGAATAACTTGCTTGTCTTTATTTGTTGGCCATGTGATGGCCATTGTCTTTCGCTCCCCATTGTGTCGTCTCTGTAGCGTTTTAAAGTAAATAGTAAAGTTTTGTAGAATTTAATGTATGTTGTAAATTTTTATATGAATATATACAGGAAAACGCTGCCACGAGGCTTGTCTGGAAACAAGAATTCCACGCTTTATTCTGTTCCATGACTTGCTTGCCATTGTGTCTAAAAGAAGCCTAGAATGCTTATGAACGTGAACTGCTTTGCAGCCTTAGGTGTTTCCTTCATAGCTTTCAGTACGCGTGGGTCTATGCCACTTTTTTTTCTGGACCCCAAACATTGAGTTTAATACTTTGGTGACCCCAAATATTGTTATTTTTACTGGGGCCCCCTATGCGGAACGATGTTGTGTGGAATTAGCCACCTTAATTGAATCGCACAAGGTTGCAGGGCTCCAAAGATTGAATTTTTGCCGACGTTGTTGTTCACATATCCAAGATATTGATTTTTGGGACAGACAAACGACAACCGATCTACCTTCCGCTCGCAGTCTGAATCCTTATTGCACGTATTCGCTGGGTGCAAATCGTATCTGGAAGAGATACACGTGGAGACACAATTCTGTTCTGCTATTTTTGAGCAAGATGTTTTTTGCTAAAGCCAAAGACATTCAAGAATCGTGCTTACAAGACTTTCATGAAAAATGGTCAGCCAGATGATAAAGTGGAAGGTATCCAGGATTTGATAAACCGTACATCAAAATCTATTGAGGATGCCAAGCATAAATATTTTATGAAAATAGGAGAGACCCTCTCAAATTCTGATAGTGGTAATAAGCGATATTGGTCTTTGATTAACAAGATATTAAACAAAACGAAAGTGCCGTTAATTCCTTCCTTACTAGAAAATGATGTCTTCATTTTAGACTTTGAAGCCAAGGCCAAAATATTCAATGACTATTTCATTCTTCAATGTAGTACTCTAGATCAGGAAGTGAGATTCCTGAAGAAGTAATCATAGATGTACCACCACTTGCTAACGTTGCCATTTCAGATGAAAAGGTGCTCAAAATCATTCGATCATTAAATCCAAATAAAGCGCACGGGTGGGATGGCATTTCAGTACGAATGATAAAAATATGCGACAGTTCTCTTTTAGTGCCTAAAATAGCAAAAACCTTAAACAAAATTACAGACCTATTTCACTGCTTCCAATATTTGGAATATCTTTGAAAAACTCATTTTTGATAGTCTCTACCAACACCTGAATGTCAACGGCTTACTCAACCCTAATCAATCAGGCTATCGCCCCGGTGACTCAACCATTAACCAGCCACTCGACTCTCCATAGTTCATACAATCTTTGCTGCTTTCGACTGTAACCCCACACTCGATGTTCGCTCTGTCTTCCTTGATATTTCAGAAGCTTTTGATCGTGTGTGGCACAAAGGCTTAACATACAAGCTACGTCGGTGTGGAGTTTCTGGCAATCTGCTATCCGTTATCCAAAGTTTTTCGGCAAATAGAAAACAGCGGACAATCCTCCATGGCAAAACATCAGAATGGGGTAATATATCAGCCGGCGTCCCTCAAGGATCTATCTTAGGACCTATCTTCTTTCTGATTTATATAAATGATCTGACAGATAACATCAAGTGTAAAGTGAAGCTATTCGCTGACGATATATCATTCTTCACCGTTGTTTGTGATACTGAGCAAGCAGCTTTGGATATGAATCACGATTTAAGGATCATACAAGAGTGGGCGTACAAGTGGAGAATGTCTTTTAATCCTGACCCCATTAAGCAGGCTGTCGAGGTTATATTCTCTAAGAAACGTACCACATTAAATCATCCCCCTATCTCTTTCAATGACACGCAAGTTGTAAGAGTTGACGAGCATAAAAATCTTGGCATCATATTGGACTCTAAACTGACATTCTCTAGTCATATTCAGTAAATTATTTCTAAAACCAGACAAGGTGTTGGGATGTTACGCTTTATGTCCAGATACCTGCCTCGGAAAACGCTCAATGAACTGTATAAGCTATATGTTCGCCCACATCTTGATTATGGTGATGTTATCTATTATATTCCATCTAAAAAGTGTGACTTTACTAACAGCTATACATTGAATAAGTATATGGAAAAACTAGAGTCTGTGCAATACTCTGCAGCTCGAGCAATAACAGGTGCATGGCAAGGTACTTCCCGAAAGAAACTACTTGAAGAGCTTGGTTGGGAGACCTTAGATCTTCGGCGATGGAGCAGACGTTTTGTCCTTTTCTATGAGATTGTCAATAATATTACACCTGCCTATACCAGAGACCCTATTCCACATCTTCATGAACTCCCTTACTCCTTTCGAGCGAGAGCAGCGATTGGGCAAATATATACAAGAACTGACAAATATAAATCAACGTTCTATCCTCATTGTCTGGCAGAATGGGAGAATATTGATCCAGAAACACGAAACGCACCCTCATTGGGTGTCTTTTAGAAGGCAAAATTAAATAAGATTATTCGTCCCACTCCAAACCAAGTATTTGGTATTCATGATCCTAAAGGACTAGCCACTCTCACACAACTTCGAGTTGGGTTAAATGCACTTAATTTTCACAAGTTTAGGCATAATTTCAATGACACATTAAACCCGATGTGTCCTATAAACGATGGCGTTGAGGACACGGAAAATTTCTTGCTGCATTGCCACTCATACCATTTGCAGAGAAATAGTCTTCTCAGCCACGTACAAGCAGCTTTGCTTTCATGCGGTTTGTCGAACCTTTCCAATGAGGATTTAGTTTCAATAATCTTGTATGGTGATGAAAGGTTACCCCTTAAATCAAATAAAGCGATCATTAAAGCAACACTTGAGTTCATCGAATCATCAAAAAGATTTTCTTAAGTCATTTCAATGAGATTTCCTCTCTTCCTCCCAACCTTCGTATCATTTTTGTATCATTTCATTTCTTCTCGTAGTTTGTAGTTTATGCTGTAATAATTTCGTGTAAATGTTACTGTAAATCAGGGGCGGTCTGGCATCATAATTGTAGGGTGGCTAGCAAGCCAAAAGGGCCCGGTTCAGGGTGTGGCAGATAATTTTTGAACCACACCCAATAGAGAAATCACTTCAAACATTCTCAGTCCTCGATAGCACTTACTGACTGACTGATAGATAACTGAAGATCAATGCTTGCACTTTAACTTAGATTTTAATAAAACATCATGGTGAAAGGTCTTCATGGCTCTAAAATACAATTTCTTTGGGAAATGATAATAGTGGCCACAGTGGCAAATAAGAGAAGGAGACTAGTTGCACTCAAAGCTCTTCGCAGCACATTTCTTATTTTAATACCTTCAACTCCAAAATTAGATTGACCAGCCTTATCGGAACGAAATTCATATTCAGGTTGCAGAAGTGTGGTTCTGGGAGCTTGCCCCTGGGAATTTTTCCATAACTAAGCCCTCTAGATTGCTGGAAAACGCACTGTTTTCTGGACTTTGCCTTCGAAAGAGGCAAAGGATCACGACTGGGGGTCTTTCGCGGAAAATTTGAAAAGAGGACTTCAACTTCACGAGGATACAGATTATATCTGAGTTACATGAGATCAAAGCTAATAGCTTGATAAATTCTAGTAAATTCCTCAAACATAAATAGTTTGAATAGTCATTTAGATGAGCTTGTAACTTTCACATCCTGTTTCTTACAAAATGAATAAGCTTCAGCAAATTATTGAGAAGTCGAGGCCCCCAAGCCCTCCATATCCGAAAGGTTTGATTGAGAATGAAACTGCTGAAAAGGGTATGGGGTAGGGAGTGGGCAGAACGACGGTTGAGGCAAACAGACCTCCTGATGATAAAATGGGGGGGGGTCGACGTAAGACCTATGGGAGTCAGGGAACAATGGGGTATGGGCAGGAGGACTGCACTAAAAGCTCCCATGGTCGCAGATCCTATGGTGCGAAGTATTTCTCGGAAACGTGATTTGTGCAGTGGCGTAACAAAGCAGCTTCGGCCCTTATTAACTTGGCTACTCAGTGGCCCCCTCCGGCTGCAAATAGATCAACAAATGTTTGCCAAATTTTCAACATTGAAAACGGTGTTTTATGGGCAATATCACTTTTATACGAAGGCAATAGAAAATATCGAGTTTGAAGGGTGGCTGAAGTACAATGCGAGGCATAGCCAGCCAATGGGGCCCAAGGCACCTCTTAAGGAAAATTTTCTTGCAACACGCTCTTTGGATTGTCGGAAAATCCATCTGTCGTAAAACTCCTACCATTGAATGCAGGCATATCAACTATGGTGTAGGATAGGAGCTTGTGATCGAAGAAAGCCTTCACCATGAAATTTTTGAAAACTGTGCTTATAGAAATGGATTTGGCCTGTCAAGCAATTTTATAAAGATGTTCATGCTGTCTAGGAGGTGGTTAAGAATCTTTTTCAAGTGTACTTCTTGCGTTCGATTTTATTCTAAACTGTGGTCAACTCTCTAAACACTTACGGCCCAATTTAGATGGGCCCTAAAGTATTCAATGCAAATCAACATGTAATACGTACTTTGCTGAAAATCGTATGGGGCCAAGCACTGTGCGTATTCGCCAGTGTCTTTTTGCTAGATTTGAATTTGCTTATGAAAGAGACTAATTGAAAGGTGTTCTTTAATCAAACAAGCGCAGATAACTGTTGGGCCCTGGTTATCACTGTAATACTTCAATTTATGCAAATTATCTCCTCCCTCCAACTTTCTCAAAAACGGCCCGTAATTTCTTTTTTACTTTAGATATCAGAGGGCCCGGGTGGCGATCGCCACTTTACCCCCCGGGCCAGACCGCGCCTGCTGTAAATGTTTCATGTTAATTGTTAAAGCCACAGGGTTGCAATGTATTCTCATTCTCCTTGTGGTATCGTCTTGTAACCATGTTCTGTTATTGTAAGATTTTAAATTGATGTATATAAAAAAAAGACATTCAAATTTTTGCCGACCTTGATGATTTCGATTCACCTTGTATAATTACCGGACACAGTATTCAACCGGACATGTTGATCATTTTCAATCAGACACTGTGTATAATAGAAGTTACTGTGGGATTTGAATCGAACGTGAACTCGAATTCTATATGGAAAATGCACAAATATTCAAAACTTGTCGACACCTTTTCGCCAAAATATGATGCTGTCAAATGTGTTTATGTATCTATGGGCACCCTGGGAATGTTTGGAACCAGTTGTGATACTTTTGTTGCAATGTTAAACGAAGTCGGAACGACCCAAAGCCAAAAGGACTACGTGTTGAGATCTATGACAAACATTACGATTCGTTGCACATATTACATATTTTGTATGCGGGACAAGCCATGCAATGACCCAGCTCATCTCGAACTCTGAAGAACTCCAATATCTTAATTAAACTCCTGAATGCTAGCAGTCATACCTTTGCCTTGATAAAGAGAGAAGGATGTCTGGCTCTTTTATCCTTAATTAAGAATTGTAATGAATCTCTTTTACTTAGAAGTATTTTTAGACAAGTATAAATGTATTAGATTTTGATTTAAAATGAAAGAAGTTTCCATTATTAATTGTATATTGTATTATTTTTCCGTATGATCATGCGCAATAAGAAACATATAATGTACACTCACCGAATGTGTGTTTGTTTTAAGTCAAATCTTCTGACAGCGCCGTTGCGCATGGCGCTTCGCAGTGTTCCTGTGACAAAGCAAAACAATGCGAAGCACCATGCACAACGGCACTGTCAGAAGATTTGACTTAAAAACAAACACACATTCGGTGAGTGTACATTATATGTTTCTTATTGCGCATGGTATGATTGCATTAATTTTCTGTAACATTATCTTTGTTTTTTAGTTATTCGTTTGTACATTTAGGGCCTGTTTACATGAGGTGGGCCAGCCCACCTAAGTGGGCCAGCTCACCTGAGTGAGACCTGCATGTTCTATACAGTCCATTGTTAATCTCCTGTTACGTTTACATGGGAGGTAGGCCAGCCCACCTAGGTGAGATCCGTGAGAACGGCTGGTGGGATACGCGTCAGGTGGGATGAGAATTGTGCATGTATATGCGATCAGGTGGGCTGGCTCACTGAGGTGGGATAGAAATGACAGACATACGCATGCGCAAGCAACGTTGAAAAACCGAATCGATAATGGCTGAAAAAATCAAATCTTTGAGCTTGATTCCAATGCGGCAAAGTGAACGGAAATGAAGAAACTTCTGGAGTAAAGAAGCAAGCTTGGTGGACAGCTTTGCTTAGGGTAAAAAATTCAAATGCAGTTGTAGGGAATTGGAAATTTTGGAATTTCTAATGGGGTAGGCCAGCCCAAATTCGCAATCCGAGGAAAGAAATGGCGAAGCTTTACGACGAGGAAGATTTTCGGCGTATTCGAGATAACTAACACCGCCTGAAATGTGGCAAGATGAGGAAAAATAAATATTATTTGAATTAGAAACGAAATCAAGTTGGAATTTTCTCAATTCTAATGAAAGATTGAGTATCAAAACATTAAGATATTTCGTTTCAAAGCGCGAAAAAGAATCCAGCTTACCTGACTGGGATAGAACGCTTCTCATGTAAACATCCGTGAAAAGGCTCATGTAAACAGGCTCTTAGGACTATAAGTTGTAAGTAGTGGAATTTAAATCACATGAAACTAAAACTGAAACTGAAAGTATCATTTTTGTATAGTTGGCTCCATGACAGGGTTCATATTTTGCATTATGATTCCGGAAGGACGATGTAGGCCATTTGCGCTCCGTGAATATATCTAAATCATTTGGAAGGCAACATTTACGCATTTGCTGATAGATTTTCTTGCAAATTTCTGAAGCAGTTCACAATATTGTTTGAGGAAACTCAAGAACAGGGCATCGCTTTTGGAAATTTTTCTGCGGGACAGGGTATCATTTCAAGGAGTTTGACTCCGGGACTTGGTAGCTTCTCAGACGTTCCAGTGGCACTTCTTTGTAGTTTCGTACACTGAGTACTCCCCTGGAGGAATTCATAGAAAGGATCAAACTTCAGATTCACTATACGAATTCAGAGTCTTTACGCTTTATCATCTCATGCATCAATCAAAATATTAGCGTATGGCGGTGAAATTATGAAACAGAATTTTCGATACCTTATATGAAACGCTATAAGTTGTTCATGTCCTCTTAGTATTTGAATCCTTCGTTATTTGAGTGTGTTTCGGTATCAGTGCCAACTTGAGACAATATGCGATAAGAGAGGTTACTAAACTGCGTAATCTCTTTCACCTACAGAGGCGACCATTCAATCATTATCTGATAGCGCAATGAATAAAAGCCAGAAGACGACGAGAAATATATTGAAAAAAGATAACAAAGTGATGCTCTCGGCTAGTGTGATTTTCTTCTAGGTCATAAGTGAGGCAAACCCACGCCAACAAAAGGAAAGAGTTGATTAAGACAGCTGTAACGTCTAATGTTTATTGGATAGGTTTCGAAGTTTTAAGAGGATACTATTGATGAGATATTACATGTATCTTTTGATTGAATTACTTGGAAGGAAATATGCTAATTTTCTATGGTGTCACTGTTAAGATTTGCAGAAATTTCTAAAATTTTCGAGGTTACAGCGTATTTTTTATTACAACTCCTTTTATTTCCGGATGTGGAATAAAAAAAAAATTTATGACTAAAATAACAGAGAATAACTTGTGCTTTGTAGCATATTACAAACTCTCATAAGCCATTGGTTTTCAAAGCATGTCCCATGTCCTTTAAGAGATAAAAAATGATTTTGAATTTTAAAATTTCACACTAGTTCTAGCTCTCTAAATCTGCAAATATTTTTTCTTTCACAAAAGTCAGCTGTAGAATCATTGTCAAGCGATGAAAGTATCGATCAAGCAATTAAATAAAAGGGAATGTGGAATAGCCATTTGCGGATGCCTTATGAATAAGTGGATCCTTGCTGATATTCACTGAGCCTTAGTCTCAAACGATTCCATTCTAACAGACCTTTTAACTTCTTCGTAATGAGTGAAATTGCTGTATCCTTCAGGCGAATTTCGAAAATTCCTTGTTGTGATGCGATCCTCTATGCGGGACACCTCAAACTTCGAAATCAAAGAAAAACCTTTCAGCTCAGGGAGGACACTCAGCACATACACATACGGGGAGGTCAGTCCAGGAAATTCCCATACAACTCAAAAATATCACTTAAGCTTCATTGCAAACCAAAAATATCAGCTCACTTTATACTTATAAGCCTGTATATGAGCATAAAGTATGAACAAAAAGGTCAGGATTGCCTCTAGCGAACACAGAAATATCAGTTCAATAGCATCGTAAATACAATAAATAGCATCGTAAACAAATTCCTGTCTTTATGCGTCCAAACACTGATCTATGATCTCGAAATCACAACATGCGTTGCGCATTGCGAGGCCTGGGGAAGAGGTGAGAAGATGTCAAATTATCATGTGTCACGTGATACCGTCACGTGTTGCTTTGTGATTTCGTGATCACAGATCAGTGTTTGGACGCATAAAGACAGAAATTTGATATTTACGATGCTATTTAATGCATTTTTTGAGGAAGAAAATCGTCATATGGAGACCAAGCACAGTCTAGCAGATACAAAGAACTACAGGATGCCTCAAACAAACGAAAAAAGGTAGGTACACTTGACATTTCTGAGCCAAACACACGATGTAGCACATTTTAGACCTAGGCCATATTTCGGACACCAAAAAACTGCAGGTCAGATTTGCTCATCTCCGAAGCAAGAAAAGACCTCAAACTCAAGTTATCGACTTTGTGGGAATTAGTGTTTAGAGATTTTTTTAGGAATGAATTGTGTACCAAGAATGCTGGAAGCCCAGAAATGCTGAAAACGAACAAAGGTCGTGAGTTTGAGGCATCGTAACTCCTTGGAATCGAGAGATATTTTGACCGGCATCCAAACTTGTGTACCTAAACGTATAAATGTATAACGTATAAACGTATAAAGTAGATTTCTTAAAAAAAAATCAGGAAATTTCAAGTAGTTTTGTGTCCTGGTTGCGTTTTATCAAGGTAGGTAAAATTTTGAAAAATCTTCACACTTCTCTTCTGTATTTCTCACTTATTCACCGTCTGATTGGTCCGTGAAAACTAGATTTTGATGGCTTCCGGCCATTGGTAACGAGGAAAATTTGGCTAAAACATTTGATTCCTATCTTATGGCTATAAATTTCTGCATTATATCAATTTTTGCATTCATGACGCAAGTTTTCATTGCGTGAAGTAAGCTATGAAATTGAGAGGAGGTCTTATCAAGAGCTTTTATCATATGACTTGAAGTGGCGTAAACAAAGCTCGGCAAGCTTCAGCCCATTTTGCCTATCGGAAAAGCTATGTCTCCGCAACACTGTGAGGTATTTAAATCGGCATCCAGACTTGGATACCCAAACGTATAGAGAGTAGACATCTTCAAAGAATTTCGGGAAATTCCCAGCAGTTTTTAGTCATGGCTGCGGTTTATGAAGATAGGTAAAGTTTAGAGAATTCCTCGCACATTTCTTCTGTTTTCGTTGTTACCATTATGGCCCGCCTTGTTAAAAGTGTGAAATCTATTCTTGAGGTTGCAAACTCGCTATGCCTTATTCAAATCTGTATCACTTGTCTTACAGCGACTGGATTCGAGCTCATGCTGATAGACGGCACAAAATTCGAAAAAACTGCGATTTCACCACGCAGTCGGCCACACCACCATGGTCTTTTAATCTAAAGATTAAGTGATAAATCTTCAAAATTTATCTAGTATACGATTTATCGTGGCCTGTCACAAGTGCATCGAAAAGCTTGTTTCCTTTCAGAGTTAATAGCAGTTTTCAGAATATAGGGGGTTTTGACTATGCTGCACAAAAGACTCAATTCTCAATTAATTTATGAAATGGCCAAATGCGCAATATTTCTATTTTCTTGTTCTTTCATTTTACACGAAATAAAAACTTCATAGAGGCTAGCACAGTTCTGGCATTGCTGATAGTCAGTTGAGGTGAATCAATGTAATGTACTGATAGGTCATCCTGTTAAAACATTCGATTATTATTATTAAATCGTTAAAAAGCTGGGTGTAAAATTCTATGACCTATTTCTTTGAACTGAACGGCTTCAAGGAAACTGGCACTATTTTACAGTAAATCTACCGTTGGACTTTCTTGAAATCTTCAATATTTTCAGAATTACAGTGTTTTTCTCCTTTTTTTTAAGAATTCAAGAAATTTTGGAAAAAAGAACTTAAAGCTATAGTAATTTCTTAACCTGTTGACGAAAGATCAAATAAATTTTGATAAAACCATAGTTGTATGTATGTATGCCTACAATATGGTATCAAGCAAAACTCTTTCACTCTTCTTGTTTGTGATTTAGAAATTTGATGACGTCACATCATAAAATGAGCTTAAACATAAAATAGGCTGCAACCTCAACAAATATTCAGGCTTTCTGAAAGGTCCAACGGTAGAATCATAGAAAAGTGGCTGAAGTTCTTTCAAGTCATTCAGTTTAAAGAAATAGGTCATTGAAGTTTACACCCGCCTTTTTCGTAGATTTAAAGATTTGAATCCTTTGCAATTTTGGCGTGCAGTGTAGCAAGAGAATATTGCTGCTTTGTGAATGAAACTTAAGAACATAAGATTTATTTTACAAACAGAAGGTGCTGTCCGAGTCAAGCTGCCCAACAACAGACTGCAAAAAACTTTGCACTTTAGCATTTGATGGATGCATGACAAGAAGTTTTAGCATTCTATCCACAACTACTGTCCTTAAATCATGAGGTGTCTTCCTCTCATAGAGACTGTTATAGTACATTCAAGGTGAATTATCAGACATTATTTGCAAGCTCTTCACAGGAGTTAGGAATGTTGAAGCGCGAGTGAAGTGAGCGCTTAACTTCCTAGTTAATTATAATCGATAAAAGGTCCCTGGAGCCGCTACAATTTGAATGCAGGTCTTAACCCTATCAGGCCTAGGGTATTTGATGCTCTAGGAAGCCTAGGGGGGGGCTGATTCAGCCCCCCTGGTTTATTTCTGTTCAACCTAGAGCCATGAAACATTGCATGTGCATAGAACAGCATATGGTGAACCCAAAAATGAAATCTATTTTTAGATACGTCACGTGACCTTTCCATGACGTCAAATCGTTCGATTTTCAAAGTCAATGGGGTTCGGTACTAAAAATTTTTGATCGTTGATTTTGGAAAAACGAAAAGGATTAAAGACATCAGACCAGATTCATTGTATTCTATGTCTTAGTAGTATTTGCTCTGTGAAGAAAAATTAACAAAAAGCTATGACGTCACCACACAGGAATGCAAAGAATGTACGCATGCGTAATGTGAAAATCTGCAAAACCACACATGCAAATTGAAAAATATCTATTTTGTTGGATAGAGCATCAAAATTAGTATGTATTCCTCTCCTTTCACCGTTTTATCACATCAGCTGTATGTTTTATAGCAATTATTCAAACTTTTTCACATACATCTCTCGAAAATTGATTGCGCTTGCCCCCTGGAACGAATTTAATTTTTTTTGAAAAATTGATTTTTGATCGTGAGAAAGATAAAAACTAAAAGTCAGAAAGTTTCAGCATTGTAAGTGCACTTGGTAAAAGTCTACAGACGAAATACCACTAGGGGGGCTGATTCAGCCCCCCTTAAGCTTGATAAGGTTAAGTACTGTCGTGGATTCATACAACTGTTTACAAGTTCGTAATCTTTCATGAAATCTTTTGGTTTCAAAATGAATTATGATTAATATAGGTGTTACAAATTAGCAAAGAACTGTTCTACTTATCCTCCCTTCCCATTTTGTGATCATTTTTTTTTTAACCAAGCTTTATAGCATATCTGCCCCTTGAAATTATCTTTTGATCTCATTTAGAACTCTTAGCAACATGTACTTGAAGATCACGTCCCAAGTCCACAAAAACAGCCTATTTCTGTACTTAATCCTTTCTCTAGTGAATCGAAACCAGTAGCAAATCTATTCGCCAAGGAAAGATTATGTAATACAATGGCAACAGTTGCTTTAATTGACACCTCATTTCAAAGCGATTAGCAACTGCAGACAAAGGAAATTTTCTCAACCAATAAATCAAAATAAACACAGATGCAAAATTTAATCCAGACCTAGGGCAAAATCTCGCCTAAGGCAGGGCAAAGGTGACTGTTAAGAGAAGTTATGATGCCATTACAACGAAAGAGGATGAGTAGATCTAAGGTTATGTCTCACAGGTTTCGTTTATTTGATTCAGAAGCCGAGCAGAACGCACAATAATTCTCGGGTAATGGCGTGTTAAATGAAACAAGAAGCAGAACGGCTTCAACACGGTAGCAACAATTCAGAATCTTTGAAAGTTTCCCAAAGTCCACAATGGTAACAAATATGGAAACATTATGGATAGAGGATATCTGGTTTAGATGTTTCCAATGAACTCCGACCAATGTAATTTATTGCTATTTGCATTATTTATATTTAAATCTTCGGGCGACGTAATCTAGGCTTACGTTTTGAACAGTTAAAGCCGCTACGTCTTGGAAGCTAGCCAGGTCCCCTTGGAAAAAGTTTAGGGTACTTCTCCTTACCAAAAAAATATCTCCGGATTACATTCAAGCTTGAGAGGAGGTTGCAATTCATCTAATTTGATTATTCGTGCAGTATTCATTACCAGATATGCTTGAAAATTCAATAATGTTGGGATTAGGTATCCCTCCCAAGAATCTGTTGTCAACTGGAGATAAATCAACTGTCTGACAACCAAAGTTGAATCTTTTATGTCGGCATAAAGTTGCTTTCCGTTCTTCACAGCTATTGACCTCATCCCCATTGAAAGCCTGAGACAAACCGCAGGCGACACAATTGATTTCGTAGTACAGGAAAGTCCTGTTTCTCACATCGAGGACATTTTAAACACTGTATGCAACTGCGTTGCTATCTTGCATGGGGAAATTTTCCCCACCCTCAAAACTTTTTCAGTTTTGATATACAAGGCAATTTTGTATAAATAAATCCTCATAGATATGTGACTAAAATTTATCGGCCCTCATTATTATGGTTAGAAGAGAAAAATTTAGGGACACTTGACATAAACATGACGTCATCGCTTAAGTGGCCAAATTTTTGGAAAAAATATTTTTTGATTCTGTTGTGTCGCATAGCATTCGAAAGCTAATACAAAGAAGACTAAGATAAGCAAAAAATTTATCCTCAGCAGCTGTTTTTACAGGAGTTAAGTCAATTTTTTCACGTGTGACTGAATCATGAGGCCATTGTATACTTGCGAAAAATGTGGTAAAGTCCAACATAAGGGAAGAGGTAAGAGTTAGAGTCAAAAAGGCAAAGTCCACATAGTACTAATATTTGAGATTCAGAATGCGACGTGATTTCATCAATTACTTTGCCATTATCCAAACACTTATTGAATTACAGCATGATTTACTGTGGGAAAAAATCCACTCCCCCTCTACAGGAATGTGAGCTACCGATTGACCCTACAGTAATAGGGTTAAACAAAATACACTAAGTACGCGAAATAGAGCCTTAGACTTGTAGAAATCGAAGTATTGGCAGGAAAATGGAGCTTGGTTAGAAAACGAAGAGCAAGAATTGCGACGATAATCATGTTCATATATTTCATTCCAAATCCAGTTGTGACACATTCAAGTATTAGTAAGACAAATCCATGTGATAAATCCGAAAAAATTGAAAGACTAGGCCATATTTATGCTTACTAACTCTTCATCATCAGAATATCAAGTTTCCAATAGCAAGAGGCTATGTTTATATAGATAAAGGCAATAAACTACTAAAAATGCGTTTTTTTAATACTACGTGAAATATAAATGACGAGAATCTCCCAGAGGATAATACCTAAACCGCCCTTCTTGGACAACAGCGTTAGACGTGCCCTTCTTTTTTGTTATAATCACATGACTTTTCTTAAGAACCACCTTTTGCTTTTACAAGGCGAGAGTTTTCCGCACTGGTCTGGGGCAAATTTTGAGTCCGTGTTTGTTTTGATTTACTGGTTGAGAGAATGTCATATCTATTGAGTCACTAATCGCTTTGAACAAAGGTGCAATTAAGGCTACTGTTGCTATTTTATTACAAACTCTGTCCTTGTTGATCAATGCAGGAACTTGACACATCATTACAGAAAACCAACCATTCATTCTTCTAGAATGGTCCGAGAAACCAGGTAAATGAAATACTGTCAGATACATTTGTCCATTGTAGTTTCAACGAAACATGGTCTAGCCTAAATGTCGTTTTTGTAGACAGTCCATCAAGTGCAATGGACTTGAAGTATCCACAAAAACCGGAATATCCAAGCTTAAAAGCATTGAAAGACTCCACCCACGGTAAACTGACTAACGATGCATCAATTAATTCTGAAAATGAACTGGAAGTTCTCAGGCTCGGAAAAGCCTTACCTCCAATTTTCTAAGTTTGCAAATATGCTTTTTAACGTATGCAGCACAGCTTTAACAGGTACCATCATCACCTAAAAATGTTACAAATGGTTTCTCCGTTCATCATTTCAAATTTTAAAACTTGTTCTACGTGTGTCATTTAGCCATCAAAGTCACCAGGCAAGCAACATATTTGAAATCTTGTTCGAGCAGCTCTGGAAAGATTTTACAGGAGTATGAAATTGTTAAAGTGATGGTTTATGCATAAATGATAGACCCATCTCTAATCCAAATGTGCTCTCATCACAAGTGAGTACTTTTCGAAAGACTTGCATGAATTAGTGTTTAATCCTCTTAGGTTTCCTTTAGCCTCTCCAAATCCGTGCTAAGAACGATAGTTTCTTGAATGCCCTAAACAAAACACAAGGTTTTGCTGAGCTAGATGCACATGGACCTGGTTTCTTGCTGACATCAAGGCATTCCGAATTCTAAACGAATAAACAATTTATGAGCTCCTTGAATTTGAAGTTGGAGACACATTACCTCACATCTCTTTTCATACATATCATTAAATCTAAAAACACAATACATGCAATACAAACATTTTAGAAGGCAGGAACACCACAATACAACACAAAAGAAATGACGACTATTATCAACTATTTATCATGTACTAGGCTTGCCGCGCGGCGCCTGCGGCGCCGCGCTGGCCCGCCGTCGTACCGAGTAATTGCTTCGGGTGGAATTTGCTGCGCCTGGTGACATCACACTATGTGGTCAAACTATTGTCATAATGGTATAGTCAAGGTTCGCTCTGCAAAGTGGCCGTTCAAATACGCTCTACAATCTTGCAATTTCAACTCTTGAGGTTCTTCACTGTTCTTTTCACCACGCCCTACCCTTTAGTTGTATCCTAAGTCTTTCCCACCACGCCCTACTCTTTCTCTTTAACCCTATCTTACGTAGGAGTTTTGATCAATACCAGTGGGGGATGGATTCCACTCTCCTCAATTTCTTTGCTGTAAAAGTAGCAATGATCATTAAACTTGATCAAATTAACTCTATTGTTTCTGTTGCTATGACAATACGAAGAAATAAGTTATGATTATCATGATTACCAGAATAATGATTAAAACAATAAAATGAGGCACTTCCTTGAATTGTTTGTTTCAAATCGAAATGGATATCATTAGATATTTCGCCCTGGCATACGAGGCTTCCTCGGAGCTAGACTAACGTTAATACAAATGTACAATAATTTCAATTGTAATCATCGTACATTTGTGATTACGTTAGTTTAGCTCTGAGGAAGCCTCGCATGCCAAGGCGAAATATCAGCTCTTATATACCTGGTGTCCCAAAAAAAAGTATACAGATTTGGTCAACTCTAGTGACAAGAATATAGCTTGAATCAATCCGGAATGATTTTCGAAACATACCTCGATAGCTAATTTGCACATAGATACCTCGTTTGTTGATATCGGTCCGTTGAGAGTGAAGGTGTTAATCTTCAAAGGACAGATTTGCCACCACCGCGAAACCAGAGCTTTGGCGTTTGGGCCTAAGCAAATTCTTGAAGCGCAGTGAACAAAATCAACAAAATTTGAAGACGGCACAACAGATGTGTTTTCCAAAATATAGTTTATGTCAGACCTATCGTCAAGGGAGCTTCGAAGTCAGCTTTATTCATCTCAATATCGCAATTGATCTTACTCTTACTATTACATCGGCCAAAAAAACTCCCTTGAGCATCAACACGCTCGTGCAACTGTCGAATCATTCCTTGAAGAGAATTTGTTGTCAAATCTCTCAGGAGTCTAGACTGGGAGGTCTAGAGATCTTTTGGGGACCAAAAAATGTCTCCTATCTTGTTGATGATCCACCTTGGAAAGCAGCTTCGAAGATACGTCATGATCAACCTGATCTCGAGAGATCTGATAACAAATTCTTTTCAAGGAATGATTCGACGATGTCGACGGCGCGTTGAGCTCAAGGGAGTATTTTCACAGATGAATAGCATGTGTGATTTTAGAGCTCCTTCGACGATAGGTCTCACATAGGCCCCGTTTACACGATACCGTTTTCATTTCACATCGGATTGGTTTCATATCGGATTGGCCTTCCGTTTACATGATACCGTTTTCATTCCATATCGGATTGGCCTCCTGTTTACACGAGAACGCACCAATCTGATATGCATCATACCGTTTTCACGTTTTCAAATGAAAACGCTCTGAAAGTGGCATGAAACCAATCCGATATCGTGTAAACTGTCGAATCCGATATCAACCCAGTACGGAACCTCATTATCAATTCATCTAGCCTCGAATCCATTAGGGGAGCTGCGCAGAATGCGCAGTGGAACCATACCGAATTTCGGTGAAACCATTACAGTGCAAGGCAAAACGGTATCGTGTAAACAGAACCCCAATCCGCTATGAAATGAAAACGGCATCGTGTAAACAGGAGAAATTTTCATATCGGATTGCCTTACCCAATCCGATATGAAATGAAAACGGTATCGTGTAAACGGGGCCATAAACTGTATTTTGTAAAACACATCTGTTGTGCCGTCTTCAAATTTTGTTTATTTTATTCACTGCGGCTCAAGAATTTGCTTAGCCCCAAATGCCAAAGCTCTGGTTTCGAGGTGGAAGCAAATTTGTCCTTTGAAGATTAATATCTTCACTCTCAACGCACAGATATCAAAAAACAAGGTATCTATGTTCAAGTTACCTATCGAGGTATGTTTTGAAAATTATTTCGGATTGATTCAAGATATATTCTTATTGCTAGGGTCGACGAAATCCGTATACTTTTTTTTGGGACACCCGGTACAATATATAATCAATTTTTAATCCAAATAATAGTCGTTCTTTTGCGTTGTATTGTGGTGTTCCTGCCCTCTACTATTTTCTCTCGTCCTTCGCTGCAAGCATCTTTCGCTCAAGGAAGATCCGAAGCACAGCCTGCCATTGTGGTTTTTCCTCGATACAATTCACAATGGAAAAATGCACCATCTTTAGTAAAAAAATACACAGCCTTGCCGAGTTTTGGCTACGGATGGTAGATTAAATTTTCAGATTTAAAGAAGAGATACTAAAAATCTTTAGCACTAATCGTCACCTTAGGAGTAAAAACACTAATCGTCACCTTAGGAGTTGTACAAAGTTTAATTTCCCAGAGCACAAAACAGATGCAGGGAGAAACTCCATTCGCTATAGAGGACCATTACTGTGGAATGCCATGAAGGAAAACCACAAGGAAAAGACAGTTGACCCATTTAAGAAATCAATCGGAAAATTTAGAGAACTGCTGCAGAAAATAACATTTGCTAAGGGCACAGGACAACCTTTGAACAAAAGATTTGATTTTAAGAATTTTTAACGTTTCATTTAATTCTTAAACTGTATGAACATAAATTTTAATTCGTAGATAGCAGGTTTCCATCAGCCGCAAGCTGACATTAATTAAACCTGCATGAAAAAAAATCGAGTATACTGAAAAATGAGAAAATTATGTGTACGTTTCCTTAGTATCTGCATGGCTTATCGTTGGGTCACTTAATCCGAATTAGGCACATTGATGGGAGGACAGACTAATTCTAAGAATGATAAGATTAAGTGATGCTCCAATGTATTTGTACCTGTTCATGAAAAGAACGAAAAAGATGTGAAAAGGAGCCAACGGCCAATTTCTCTTCTTCCAGTCTTTTCGAAAATAGTTGAAAAACTTATCTACGATTCATTATATTTCGTCTTCCGTCGTGTGAGTTACTCAATCCAAGACAATCAGGTTTTCTTCTCGGTGACTCAACAGTCAACCAATTGGTTTTCATAACACATACAATCTTTACAGCATTTGATCCCCCCTTGATTTTCGCTCTGTGCTTCTTAATATGTCTTAAACATTTGACAGGCATGGCATGATGGTATGATCTATGCACAAAAGCAATGCAGTGTCTCAGGACAATTACGTTTTATTTCCTAAAGCTTTCTGGAGGATAGAAAACATAGAACTGTTCTGACCGGGCAATGTTCCTCTTGGGGTGTTCCCCAGCTGGAGTACCACAAGTTTCTATCTTAGGGCCCTTGTTTTTTCTTGTGTACATAAATGATGTAACTAATGACTTGAAGTGCAACGTTGAGCTTTACGCCGATAATAGATCACTTTTGACAACGGTCTGAGATACAATTTCTGCAGCTGATGACATGAAGCATGAATTGGAGTGGACGTTTGGCTCATGAATGGAGAATGTCATTTAGCCCAGATCTGTAAAAACAAGCCGTGGAATTAATTCTTTCAAGGAGATGAATCGAAGTAGAACATCCAGAAATTCACTTTAACAACATATCAGTGGTGAGGTTAGGTGAAAATAAACACTTAGGAATTACCTCGGATTAAAAATTGTCTTTCTCTGTTCGTATCGAATCAGCTATTCTAAAACAAGAAGGGGTATTGGCTTGCTGAAATGTATCTCCAAGCATATGCCTATGCTTGCTCTATCACTATGTAAGACCCCATTTACGCTAAGGGGGTTGGGGTAGTATTTACCATGATCCGACAAAAGTGTGTGATTTTAGTTTTAACGTCACTTTAACAAATCTTATGGACAAATTAGAATCAGAAGCAGTATTCTGCTGCTGGGCCTATTACGGGTACATGGAGAGGAAAATCGCGAGAAAAGTTATACACAAAACTCAGTTGGGAATCACCAAATATCCGAAGATAGAGCAGACGCAGGAGGGGGGCTCTCAGCTAAATTTCGGGTAGGGGTGTGCCGCCCACAGTTTCAAAATAGAACCGTTGGCTAGACAAATTTTTGTAAACATGATGCCCTTGGCTAGACTAATTTCTTCATCAAAAGTGTCCTGAATTGGCATTTTCTAGACAAAGCTTGCCAAATTTTCTCGTGCTCAGAGCAAACAATTTTTAAAATTGGGGTTTCTTGCAGAAATTACCGAATTTTTACAGTGCTTTGTCCAAAATTGCCACAAAGCATACCCTTGCCTAGACTAAACTCGACTAACATTGCCAAAAAGTATACCCTCGGCTAGACTAGAAGTCCGAAAAAGTATACCCTTGTGGCATCGATTCGGCATCTTCAAATTTGGCATCGATTTTTGAAACAATAGATTAATTAGCAATGTTGTTGTTGTTTCTAGAGCATGGTCTCCATTATGATGTCACAATTCACCTTTAGATTCTCTCATGAAGTCCAAATGAGGTTATGAAGCAGATGGACTTGCTTGACAAGAATAAACATAACTGTGGGAGTATTTTAACTGGTATAGGTTAAAGGCAACAAAGGAAATAGTTTGCACCCAGCTAACAGATTGTATCAACTCTGTAATTTTGCAGATGATAACACCATAAATTTTTTTATAATCAATCAAGTTCTACAATGCAAGGTACCTATCTAACGCTACTTACAAACTTCTTTGCTATACTACGAAGGCAAATACAACGGAGAGCAAAAATATATGGTAACATCGCAGCCTTAAACATGGAAAACATAATTAAAAAGACTAAAAAAACCGAAAGGTTATATCAGGTAAGACTTCATAAAGTTTTCAAAGGGAAGGAATTCACTTTGCTCGCTTGTGGCAAGTTTGCGTTGCCCTTACACATGTAACGTCCAATTTAAAATGGACTTTAACACTACAAATAATTACAAGAAACAACTAACAAGGGAAAAAAAATGCACGAGAAGAGACTAGGTAACGGGCCAGATTATAAGGGGTGTTCGGGTTACAAAAAGCTACCGTATATGAAATTTACTAATCAAATCGGCCAGTTCAACATTGCAACCGTATGATTTGCCAAATCTTTCAAATGCTCTAATGCTTAAATTGATACTGTATGGTAATGAAAGGTTGTCAGTTGATTCTAATTCTGAAATCCTTAAAGCAAATTTAAGATACATATACGCAACACAACGTTTAGAATAAAATGATGCTACTGAAAGTTAGCTGCTGCAACCTGTTCGGGACTTATATGTATTGTTTTGTTTTCTTTCGTTTCTTTATTTTCTCTCCTTCCCTTCATGTTTGCTCGTAGTTTTAATCTTTATGTTAATAGCCGCAGGGTAGACCCAGCATTGTTCTCCTTGTGGTATCGTTTTTAGTAGTGTAATAGAGTAGTTTTGTAAGTAGAGTAATTTGTAAAATGACTTTGTAAATAGTGTAGCTAGTAATGTGTGATGTAATGATTATTGATGTATATATACAAAATCGACCAGTGTTGTGGACGAGGGGCATTTCACTCCCAAAAATCTAGTACACCTTTGGCAAAAATCTTTTTGTTTTCAGAAAAACCCATCAAAAATGCATACAAATTCCTTTGCTCTGAAAAAAATCTCGTACGCTTTTTCCAATGAGTGAAGTGCCCCTCGTTTGTGGATATAACGCAGGTTAACTCGACTATCTTTCTATTTAGCTCGTTATGAGATCCTTGCCACCATAAAATAAAATATGTGTTGAATCTTTATTTGAAAGGCTAATACATTCAAATGGTTGCACTAAAGCAAGAACGCTAGTAACAAGCTCTCGGCGATTCATCGTGAAAGAAGGGCAAAGCAGCAAATTGTGCACCTTATCCTCACTACCATTGTTCGAAGGACACATAGGATTTATTGTGTCTCTAAAACTGAAGTAAAGCTCTTGTATGCCGCCCCTACAATCAATGAGCTGTGAAAAACTTTTAAAGTAAAAATGTTGACCTCTATGTTTAGCTATGACGTCATATAAATATATACGTCATATACGTCATAGATGTCATATGTATATATATTTTATATTCAAATATAAAAATTTACAATGTATTCTACATTTAACTATAACTTTCTAATTACTATATAACACTACAGGTACGATACCATGGGAGCGACAGACATGACTACCCCATGGCCAATATACAAAGATACGTAACGTTCAACCAACTACGACTAAACTACAAACGATTAAAAACTAATGGACTATAGATTCTGTTCCACATAAGGTGTCAGGTCAGGGCTGCCATAACTTGAATGGTGTCACAAATGCAACTCGTTTGTTGTGGTAGAAAAAAGAAAATGCCTGACATCTGGTGTGAAAAAGAATCTACAAGGAAAGAGAAAATTTACTTTACGGGACTTGGTGGTTGCTTAGCGCAAATCCGTGTTCAGACGATGAATTGAATTGCGAAATGATTAAAAGCAATCTCTTACACATCTGATTGGCTGCAACAAGGGCAAATAATCTTTCATTAGAGCCGAACCAGATGTTTACATTTGCACGTTAGCCGATCAGATGTGACCATGACGTCACGCAAACAAAAGAATCGACGTGAGAAAGTGCCCCTCACATATAGGGGGTCGTGCACGCGACTATAGGGTAAATTCAGGAAAAAAATATATTTTTCAACTCTGTACTAATATGTTTAAATTTTCCTCGCGGGTTTTTTTAAAAGAATGCGTAAGTCCAGAGAAAACGGCTTTTGAGTAAGGCCTATCATTTGGCGTCTTGATCCCTAACAAATAAGCCCTTCAAAAACCACGTAAATTCATATCAATATCTGCCTATTTTATAAATATCATTGAAAATACATTAACAAGGCAATAGTTGGGTTTTAAAGGGCATTGAACTTTCATTACCGAGGCAGTGGTGACAGAAAGGGTAGCATATGATACCAACCTCAGCTCCTCCCTCATCGTTGCGTTCCTAGGGGATCAATTCAAAGCAACACCACATCTGAATTTTCTTTGCTGAACTTTAATGATTCACTTTGTCGATTTCATTGGATTTAAAAATAAACTTTGATTTGTAAACATGGTCGTCAATTTCCAATGTTTTTCATCAATTATTGAGCTTGACCTTAGCCCTCTTCTGTCATTGGTCAAAATCTGGAGTGGCGGGAAAACACTTGACCTTACGTGAGCTGAGGCTGTTGAGTAAATTAGGATTGCTCTGCAGTTGGTTACTCCTAAAACGTCTACTAAAGCGTCCAAGATTCAGAAGAAATGCTGAAAATAGCCCATTGAAGGGACTCACCTTACCAAAGATAGTGCCACTAGTGTACCAGACCAGTATATGGACTCGGTGAAGCATCCTGTTGCTTGCCGAGTTGAGATTTGCTTCATCCGCATTGCTTTGCATACTTGGCAGAAAGGCTTATCCAAGTCAGATATTTGGCTAGCAAATTGCTTGAGGAATCATACTGGACCAACAAACGCCATTCTGTCAATGAGGTTGCAAGGAAATAACCAGGTATATGTTGACAGTCATCTTCTGCTTTTTGCATAAACTAGATAGGCTAGGTAGACTACATTCATTTGTTTTTTAGTGAGCCCAAAGCTCAAGTTCCTTACAAGCAGTTTCCAAGAAGAACGATGCGTGTAGAGTCCAAAATATCGCAGGAAGCCAATTCAGAAATTGCAAACACCTTTAATTAACAGGAGACAACATTTAGCTAAAAGCTACAGTTTTTAAAGGGGGAATTGGTGAGTTTCCTCGGCTTTATTGCACCCCTAGGTAGATCTGTTTAAAGGACTGTACTCTCGAAGTTGACAATCTTGCCCCTTACTTTTCATTTTGGTGTTATAAACTGAAACGTGATATCTTTTGCTCTTAAATGCTGAAACATCAACTCTCAGTAGAAAGGAAACAAGCGAAGCTTTCTCATACCTTTGGCAACATATATTCTTACGTTCAAATACAGCTTTTCGGAGATCGATAGCGGGTTTGCGATTGGTAGTGGACGCTAAAGAACTTTTAAATAACTTCGAAAACTTGAAGGTTGATTGGATATTTTGAGGAATGATAACAGCAAGAAGTAAAGATCAAAGTTTCAAAGATACTTCAGATGCAAAGGTTTTAAGAGCAAAACGAAAATATATCGCGTTTCGTACTATTTCACACAGATTTAGGATATGCAATGTTGTTCGTGGATGAAAAATGCGAAGTTTTGAGTTGCCACTGCCTCCGTGATAGAAGTTCCGTACTGTTGAAAGCAAACTGCTGTCGCTTGCTAATGTATGTTCGGTGATATTTAGAAAATAGGAAGACATTGATATGAATTAATGTTGTTTTTGAAGGGTTTATTTGTTAGGGATCAAGACGCCAAATGATAGGCCTTACTCAAAAGCCGTTTTCTCTGGTTTTACGCGTTCTTTTAAAAACACCCGTGAGGAAACTTTAAACATAGTAGTACGGAGTTGAAAAATATAATTTTTTCCTGAATTTACCTAATAGTCGCGTGCACGACCCCCTATATGTGAGGGGTACTTTCTCACGTCGATTCTTTTGTTTGCGTGACGTCATGGTCACATCTGATTGGCTAACGTGCAAATGTAAACATCCGGTTCGGCTCTATTGAAAGATTATTTGCCCTTGTTATTGGCTGCAATTAAGTCAGATCTCAACACAACAGATGTCTTTGTGAATCGATGTGTTTGAAACAATGAGGGTTGATCGTTATCACTCACTACAGCCTTAAAAATCAATAGGATTAGCAGGCATTCAAATCTCCTATTCTTTGTATTGTCATTTAAGTTTCCTGTGGCTATTCTCACGAGACGGGCTTTTCTTTCCCATAACAAAACAAATACTAAATTGTATTTAGGTAGTTTCATACCTAGTATGAAATTCGAATAACCATAATAAAAACACACTTACACTCTCTTTATCTTTCTCGGAATTTTCACCGCCCTTCGGCAGCCTCCTCAGTGAGAACTGATTTCGATCTTTGTGTTCTCTTTATGGTATAGTGGGATCGCCAAATAAAAAAGAAACTACAAGACAAAGGGATAAAGGTCAGGACGCACTCTAGGTACGTTGATGACATAAACATCGTCTGTGAAGCAATAGATATGAAGGTGGAAGGAGAAGAAGCTGACGAAACAACACTAAAATCGATTCAGAAAATTGCCAATAAGATTCACAAGAGTATCCAAGTGACAATTGACTACCAATCAAATCATGAGAATAGAAGAATGCCGGTTTTGGACCTTGAACGATGGATAGAACAGATTAAAGTTGAGGGTGAACATAAATACCAAATCCTAAATCCTTCACTCCCATTACATGAAAAAAATTGCCAGCCAAAGGGTAATTAGCAAAGAATCAGCACTCTCAATGCAAACAAAAATCAGTATATTGGTCTCCGACTTGGTATGAGTGATGAGAAATGTATCAGAACAATGCGACGAAAAAGAAAGATCAACGCACGTGCAACACTACATTCACCGGATGCAATTTTCCGGATATCCACAAGAGGATAGGGTACTGGTCTAGCGTGATAGAATTGGAGAGTGCCCAATGTACAGGGGAAATGTTGGCAAAGGAATGAAAGAGACAAGGCAAAACTCGGCAAGAAACATAGGTGGTATGAAAAGGGGGGTCATGAAACAGTTATGTTCATAGAAGCAACACCAAATGAACAGTTGGCAAAAACATGCAGAAGAGCACTGAAAGAAGCAGGGCTGAGAAATCGAGTAGTTGAGAGAGCAGGAAAATCATTAAAAAGAACACTGTCCAAATCAGATCCGTTTCGGAAAACAGTGTGTCATCAAGATAAATGCAAAATGTGCAAATTAAATTCGAATGCTAAGTGTAAAAGTAGAGGCGCTGTATACCAGATGAAATGCCAAGGATGCATTGGGAAAAGAACAAACGATGGGTTGTACGTTGGAGAAACGGCGAGAAGTTTAGGGGAGAGAATAGGGGAGCACCTGACCAAATATGAAGCGAAAGACAAAAACTCTGTGTTCCATAAACATGTAGAAGAAAAACACGGCGGTGAAAGGCAAAATGTTAAATTAGAAGTGGTTTCATCTTGTGGCAATGATGCTATGCTAAGACAGGTGACAGAAGCTGTGCTCATTAAGGAACTGAATCCGGAGCTGAACACAAAAGAAGAATGGGGGAATTCGAACGTCCTGCGCGAAAGAAAGACTATATTCGACGTGATGGATTTATCGAACTTGAACGAAGCGAACTTTCAGAGAACACAAAGATCGAAATCAGTTCTCACTGAGGAGGCTGCCGAAGGGCGGTGAAAATTCTGAGAAAGATAAAGAGAGTGTAAATGTGTTTTTATTATGGTTATTTGAATTTCATACTAGGTATGAAACTACCTAAATACAATTTATGTTATAACACACGGGATCTTATCAAATCATTGGCTGAAAACACCAATGACCAAAATAAAACAAATACTGATTATGCGAATTATTCGTTACATATACTAATTTTTCTTCAGATTCTGAAGAAATATCTGAACAGGAATTTGCGCTCAGTTACACAGACCACTTACCATTCTTGTCAAGTGGTCTGGAACACAGGCTAGATTGCTGTATTATTCAATTTCAATTCAAACATGATACCTATAGATGTTTATAGACAGTCATTTTGGGAGAAAATCGATAAAACTGATGACGTCACAACTCAGAACTGTGTTTTTCAACTAAAATTGACAATACGTGGCTCAAAATGCTTTGAAGGTATTGCATAACGCAATGCTATGCATTTTTACTAGCGTTTGTCGGCATGGGCTTCAAGGTTTGTTGAGGTAACAAAAATGGCGGTTCATCTGACGTCACCAGTTAAAACTGCTGAAATCAGCAAATTCCATTACTTTTGATAACAATCGAAAGCAATTTATTTGCTGATTCTCTTACGGCACAATAACCAATGTTTGAACCTAATTCTTGTTGTAAAAGTATCAAAACGTTACTTTTTCAATAACTCTGCTTAAATATGGCAGTGTCACCTAGCACGTGACACCCATTTCAAAATTTCATTGCCAAAATGTAGCGATTAGATAGTCAGGATGGTTGGGGGAAATAGGTTTGCCGTTAATGAATGTTCTGCAAGGAAACCAGCAGGGCGCGGAAAACACCCCTCGGTAGGATTGGGGTCAATGGATAGCATTTACTTCTTAACTAACAAACACTTTAGCTCAGTCCTTTTTAAAAGTACTGGCTACCTCTCATCAAATGAGTTTCATGTAAATAGGCACATGTAGCTTCATTCAGTCTTTTAAATTAATATCAATAATCGTAACAATTCTTGTATTTTTTCTGCTCAAACACCTTGTTCCTTCAGCTTTCAGAACAAAAGACGAATATCCAATGTTAATGCGGATTGGATTATGCAACAGCGAGATCTCTTGAATTTTTATGAGCATTTTAATTCTTTAAAGTTACAAAGGCAGCATAAGAGTCTTATGTGAGGTGCTGGGATTCGTAAGAAGCCGAAATAGCGGCAACTTTGATTTGAGACCAGCAGTTATGTTTTTTAACTTTGACGCGAAACTTGTAGCTTGATTTATGAAAAAGCAGAGTATCTGAAATCCACCATCAAACAGGGCAATATTAGGATAACTATGATTTCAAGTGAAATTCTTTTGTGATTTTTAAGCATAAACGCAAGTACAACAAATGTGAATAGATTAATTTTCAGTCTACTCTCCTTATGAATGTTTCAGTCGTGCCGAAATAGGGCTACCGTCTCATCATCAACGTTTTCATGGTTCAGTTGATGCCAGACACAATTAAACTTCTTCTGAAACATTACTGACGCCATTGTTTATGAACAAATCAAAGAAGAAGCGCATCTTCTGCGAAAATTTTGGTCTACCTTTAACCCTATCAGGTATTTGATGCTCTAGGAAGTTTAGAGGCGAGCTGAATCAGCTCCCTACCTTATTTCTGTTCTGGACAACCCAGAGCCTTGAAACCTTGCATGTGTATAGAACATCATATGGTTAACCCAAAAACTAAATCTATTTTTAGATATGACACGTGACCTTTCCATGACATCACACTGTTCAATGTTCAAAGTCAATAGGGCCCAGTACTAAAAATTTTCAATCGTTGATTGTGAGAAAAAGAAAAGCAGTAAGGATATCAGTTTAATTTCATTGTATTCTATGTCTATATAGTATTTGCTCTGTGAAGAAAAATTAATAAAAGTGATGACGTCATCACACAGGAATGCAAAGAATGTGCGCATGCGTAGTGCTAAAATCTGTGAAGCCATACCTTCAAATTAAAAAATTGCTAATTCGTTGGATAGAGCATTAAAAGTAGTATGCATTCCCATCTTTTCATCGTTTAATCACATTAGCTGTAGATTTTATTAGGAATTATTCAAACTTTTACACATACATCTCTTGAATACTGATCGCGTTTACCCCCTGGAATGAATTTGAGTTTTTCAAAAAATCGATCTTAGATCGTGACAAGGACAAAAACTAAAAGTCAGAAAGAGTTCCAGCGTTGTAAGTGCACTTGGTAAAATATAATGAAGTGCTCCCAGGCTTGATAGGATTAAATGGTCTATTTTTGCAAGTTTCATAGCTTCGAGGGATGTGTCACCGAAATGCCACGACATTGACGTGTTTATGCTTATGTTTCAAGCAACAAGACTTTAAAGCGTTTCTTGGAGCTTCCTTCCCTATACTGAAATGGCTATCTTGTATTAAAAGTAACCTGATGTCAAGGAAATCTGAGGAGATTAAGTAGATAATTTTCAAGCTTGATTTTAGCTCAATATTTGCCAGTGACAGCAACGTAGATTACATTCCTATGCATACAATTTTCATGAAAATTGTGAATCTCATATACATCTTGTAATTTCTGCCAACAAGAATCGCCAATATTTCTTGTGTTCTCCAGTTTATTGTATTAACAATTTTGACTACGAATTTAGTGAAAACATTGGAATCGAGTGTAGAAAGCTAAACAATGCAAGCTGCATCTATTTGTTCTATGAAGTAAGTTCGTTGTTTTGATCAAGCTGTCCTGTGCAATGTATAAATGAGAATTTCGATGCAGACATCCCGATGCTTGCCTGACTTACCCTATAAATTCTGTCAGCTGCTTATATAGAACAGATTTTGTGTTATGATTAGTTTGCAATGCAACTGACGGCTGTCTTCATATCTTTGCCTCAGAAAACGTTGCTTAGATATTGCTATGCAGGAGAATACATGTCAGCAGCAAACAAAGGACAAGATTTAGCAAAGTTTGTGCAAGAGCTCTATCTGCATAGATTTCGAAAAGGGTTTTTTGCTTTGATTAGTCTAAGATATAACTAATGGGTCTGTTGGTTTTTCTACATCAGAAATTAGAAATTGCACTTCGCTATGCCCGATAGCAAACGTCTGCAGTAAGATATAGACGAAACTTTGCAAAGACTTGTGATAGATTTAAAGTCTTTTTATTCTTGATTTAGATCAAACTCCTTGTATTTTGACTCACTTCAGATATCCGTTGATGGCTTTCTTTGTTTATCGTTATCGGAGTATATGGCAATAGAGATAAAATTACGTTGTTTAGAAGGTTTTGTCAAGCAAGTCATTGATGATGAAATATGAAAAGTCATCCAGATAGCTAAAAACATTGTGCGAATAATCTTGTCATCTATGAGTAGAGATTTTAGTCAAAATAATAGCATGATCTTTTTATTTGGAATCAAGTAAAAAAGACGCCCCTTATAAAAAGGTAATGGAGTTGAGAAACTTGACATGGCTGGTCGATAAAACATTTCCAAACGGTAGTCAAAGCAGCCCATAATTAATTTCTGAAATTCGAAACTGCTTGAACAAATATCTTCAAAATGCTTATCAACATGTAAAGAAATTTGGAGCGTCAAGTTGTCGATGATGTCTTGATTTTCGCTGTTATTACAAATAAACTTCCCTGACATTTCACAGATAGATGTCTTCATGCAAGCTTTTAAATTTCAAAAGGATTAAGAAATTAACAGCGTAAAGGATTCAGCATTGATTATCAACATGTAAAGAATTCTAGTACTGTGAGTTGTCAATTAAGTTTTGACTGCTTCTGTAATATGATACGAACCGTTGAAATTGTGACGTGAAAGATGCTTTTGCGCCTTAAGCCGGATCTCCATTAGGCGGAAAATGTCAAGGCGCGACCTAGAGTAGAACGTCTTTCTACTATTCACTGTTCCACTTCTTCCGCGGCAACAATTTGACTAGCCAATTAGATTAACGGAAATTCTTCCGTCACGAAATTTATGGAAATCCGCCTTTATAGTTAACATTTCTTCAAGCTCTGAGGATTTACGGGCCAAAAGTTATTTAACCCCATGTTCTTATTTGGCAAAAAGCTATATTGAAGGCTGAAGACTGATAAACAAACTGAAGACTCCAAAACCGCCAGGTCCAGATGAAATGCCCATTGAAACAACAAAAGACGATGTAGATATTGTAAGTGGGCCTATGCAACAATATTTGATAGATCGCTCGACAGTGGCATTTTTCAAGATCTCTGGAAACTGGCAAGAGTGGCACCAATCTTTAAAGCAACTCGAAAATCATGGTTAAAAAATTGCAGACCAATCTCTGTCGTTTCGGTACTGTCGATACTGCTGGAAAAGGTGGCCCATGATTAACTCTTTTCTCATATGAAAGCCAGGAGTCTTCTTTATGACAACCAATTTGCCTTCCGTAAATTACATGGCACGCAAACATCGATACGGAACATGGCAGAGAATTGGTTCTGGAACATCAACGAGCAGAAAATGAATTTAAGCGTCTTTTTAGATCCAAAAAAGTGCTTGATACTGTCGACCATGATGCTCTGTTATCGAAGTTATCAGCCTATGGAGTTACTGATCTTGCACACGGTTGGTTCAATTCATACCTTGCCGGGAGAGAGAGCAGTATTGTTATGTAGAAGGTAAATCGCCAAACAAATGTTTAGTACAGTGTGGAATACCACAGGGGTCGTGTTTGGGTCCCTTACTTTTCATCATTTACATGAATGATTTTGAAAAATGTTTGGAAAAATCTGAATCAAATATGTACGCTGATGACACAAGCATTTCTTATGCCTCCATGGTGATCAACGAGCTCTTTAATGACATAAGGGACGAACTTGATATTGTATCATCCTGGATGAGGCAAGACTAACTTAGCCTATATGCCAAAAAAGGCGAATTTATGTTGATAGGGCGTCCAAAACAACTGAACAGAGCCGAAGATTTCCCTGACCTTGAAGTGGAAGATGACAAATTATGCAGAGTTCAAAAAGCAAAATATCTAGGTGTCATAATAGGTGAAAGCACGAATTGGGAAGAACAACTCAAAACAATAAAGCGAAAGATTAAACTCCGCTTAAAGGCGATATTTAAACTCAAAAACATCCCTTCCCAAAACAACTGGCCACTGTTTATCGAGCATTAATTGAAAGTCATCTGAGATATTGCAGTGTCATTTGGGGAAGTCTGTCAAACTCAAAAATGAAATCCCTACAGAGGTTGCAAAACAGGGCACGCTGACTAATTGAATGCGCAAGGAGCAAAGATGGCTGGTTATGTGATTGGCTCAATGTACGTCATCAACTGGGTGAGTGGACGAGTTGCTTATACGGTCTTTGTCAGGTGACTGAAGTTAAGCTCGGTCGAGTGAGGTCAAACTCCGGATGGGTAACCTCGAAGGCTTGACCTCACATCTCACCCCGTCAACCTTCGAAAGGGACGTTAAAAAACTAGGGGTCCCATGCCTGGATGCGGCAACACATGGGCCTAAATTAGCTTTCAGTAGCTAGAAATCCTAACAAGCCCACTCAAAACAAATTGAAAACAAACAAGCAAACAAAATAAAATGTGACAGGCTAATTACTATATACAAAGTAAAAAATGAACGCTGCTCAGCGAACATAAAGAATAAATTCACTCCTAGGTTTAATATTTCAAGATATAACACAAGAAAGGCTGATGATTTCGAAATTCCTTGGCTTCGTCGTGAATACTGTAAAATGTCTTTTAGATACAAGGGAGCAAGTATCAGGAACGAGATCCCAAAACAACTACGAGACTCTGTCTCGTTGAGCTCCTTTAACGTAGAATTAAGGGAGCTTGAGGTAGAGCGACGCATACACAACCCCTTGGAAGAGCAGCTTTATTTTTTTAATATCAATGTTAACATTTATAGTTGTTTTTTTCTAAATATTTTGCTGATAGGGTATTTGGACAAAATAAGAATAAATGAAATAAAATACTGTGGTTTTCAAAATTCCTTTGCATGTATTTCCAAAGAGAAACTTGCAACTTGAGGAGACTTTGCCATCTTCGAATGGTCGATATTTTATGAAATAAGTGTTCTGGCTAATTGAATGAAGCAAATTTTCTTCGACTCAAGTTAAATCACGAGATCATGCTTATAGAGTATGGAAGTGAGGATATGAAATAACTAAAGGGTCGGTCCATTGCTATCTGAAGCCCAAGGGACGGGGGGGGAGCATTCAGTACACGCACATCCGGGGAAGTAAGTCCGATGTTTTTGGGTCACAATGCTTTTGGAGATAAGTCCGAGCAGGAAGTAAGTTTTTGGAGATACGTGGAGGTAATTCCAATGTTTTTGGGTCACAAGGCACTCTGGAAGCATTTGGATCGCTTGGCGTGGAATTGTCTAGATGATAGGAAAGAGAGCTGCTAGATGATTGTATTACATCAATTTTATATAGTACCTATGCACAAATATTGACATCCACCCAGTGGCAGCACCATGAGGGGCCTTTGGAAACTTGTCCCCCCAAATCCCAAAGGTCCGCAGAAATTTTCAAAGAAAAATTGCATAATGTTAGTTGGGTATACCATTAGATTGAAAAATTACGTCAAAATCCCCCAGACTTCCTTCGGATTTTTCAGAGCTGGCGCCGCCACTGCATCCACCCAAGGGAAAGGACAAAGAAACCCTATCTCTCACCAAGGCAGCACGCTAGCACCCACAATCAATTTAGCCTGTTTGTTTTTCATGCAACTCAATTGTTGCTTCAGTAATTATCCTGTTGTCAATCAAATTTATATCAGAACAGCCATAAAGCCGGGTCTCCACTTGGCGGAAAAATTTCAAGGCAGAAAAATTTTTAGCTAATCGAATTGTCGCCACGAAAAACATTCGAGCTGCGACTAGTATGAATAAGTTCTCCTTTTCGCGACTCTACATTTCTCCGCCAGGTGGAGATCAGGCTCAAAGAAGCAAGGTGCACAAGGTTTCTGAATCCAGACTTGCTATATCAATACCCAACACTTCTGTGACAGTGCTAAAGAGATCCTCTCGCAAGTGAAATTATCATGTCGAGAAATATTTATCAAATTATGACATGCTTTTCTTGACTTGCTCAAATTAAGGAATAATTTGTCGATTCTTATGTTTGCTATAACCAGCATAAATTTCATAAGACAAAACGCATCATTTCAGGTAAAAAGCTCTTTTGGCGGTAAAAATCAATGTAGGAAGAATCTTTCAAATAGCTTTGGTTTGCTAAAATTAAATTCAAGAATTGTTTGTTTTGATTATTCTACTTAAAACATTAAGTTTAGGCTGAACTTGGTTATCTAGGAAGCCAGGGACAGTTTTAAGCTTTTGGCAGCTGATAAATGCAACATTTCTTGAGGCAGTTTGCATTAATAAACTTTCTGAGAGAGAGAGAGTTCACTTTTCTTTGATAAAAATTTGAGAACATGGAGAAATGGGCTCTAATTGTATGTCACTGTTGGTAAAGTATTGTATGTAGTTAGATAACTACTTAGGTCTATCAAAAATTATGTTAACATATAACTAAATTGCTTGCTTTTCTGAAATTGTTCTAGGTAAATAATTAGAAAAGTTGCTTGAAGTTGAATTAGATATAGATAATTTCATTTTAGTAAAAATGTCACACAGTTCAAGCTTAGTAAAATGTCTTAGGTAAGAAAGTAAGAAATGAACCTACCAAAAAGGATTGTTGGAACGATAGTCTTCATATTATTGTTTGGTGACTTTGAACAAGTAGCTCTTGGAATAGATCTTGTTTCCCGTCGTGGATCACCTTCGTCAAGCTTCTCTTCTTCTTGTGATCGAGTATCACGAACCTACATTTAGCATGCAATAAATACACAACTGTGAAAACGGGGGTCAGCTCATGATTTAGCAAAAGCCTGTTAAGCCATGAGAACAGTATGAACAAAGGCAGCTGGCGTATAATTTCTGTTGTAGAAGAATGTTGATTGGTGAGCAGATATCAAACGCTTATCTCCCTTGATTCCGCTAAAATTCAGAATGAATGGCTAAGGAAGTGATCACTGAGAAATTTCAAACAAAAGTCAGCTCTCAAGGGGGAAGAAATCATCGCTTACTACCTGGGAACTGACAGGTCTTAATCAGTTCGAAAGGTGAATTTTCTTACAGCACTGAATTTTTTTACACTCAAGGGGAGATCAGTAATCATAGCATTTTCAATCACTGACAATAAGAATGTGTCAGAATAAACAGTTCAAAAGAAATTTAAATGATTTCTAGCAAGAAAGACTAAAGATCGAGCAGTTTAAAGATAAGTGTTGATTATTTCTAAAAAGTACGACTGCATCAAATTAATGTAATCAAAAATCAGCATAAACTATGAATGACTTGTTTCTAACAGGTGAGCTAGACAACGTAGCACGCTAACAAACTATATTTCGATGGAAAATAAGTCAGAATGGTCTCATGAGATCTATGATGCAGAATTAAGTGATTACGACTTTGATAGAAGTTTTCCTATTTGTAATTGCGATTTTGTGGTAAAGCTCCTTTCTTACACGGACTTTCCTCTTCCTAACTGTGAAGAATGAATAAATAGCTAGTTCTCTGCCTGGTGCCCCAAAATCATGTATCATCGTTGGCAGAGCTGTAGAATCATGAACTATGCGCAAATTTCAATGAGTCACCTTTCATTTGAAGCCTGAAGCTATCGTAGATATAAAAATTCATTTAACTAAAATCGATCATATGGACATGAATTCCTAGACAATTTTCCTTGGAATCTATTTTTGATAAGTCACGACGAACGCTAAAGACATTTGATCACATTTCTTTTAATTTTCTCCAATAGCAAAGTAGAAAATGCATTGATTATCTTTTAAGGAATGTAGCTATGCATCCCATGTACATTGAAGTGCAAGAAATATCTATTTGCCGTCACGTTTTACGACTTGGAAGATTGGCATACTCGTATTCATTCTATTAAGCTGAAACTCGCAAGAAACGTGATAGAGATTTTGAATTCCATTTGGGGTATCTTCCAAAACAAATCTCAAGCAAAATAACTTGTAGCTCTAGTTTCGTAAGGTCGATATTAGTGAAATCAATCTCTACATCTAGGTTAGGCTTTCTGCTGCAAAATGAGTGGTGAATTTATTCAAACTGGTAATCCATGAACAGAATCCAATAATCCAAGCTAAAATATTTTGGCAAATGCTGATACATCATATAGGGACATCCGATGTACAAAAATATTTCCTTTAGGACATTTTTGGGAAATAACAACAGTATTTCCTTCTGTGCTTCATCGCAGTGCATACCTTGTTTCAACTTTATGAAAGTGAAACAGTATAGCTGTCATTGTTTGGAACCTCACACTTGCATGAATATGAATCTAATTGTAAGGCAATTTGATTAATCTTGAAAAGCAAGACCTTGCAAAATGGTTTGTAGCTATAGTACGGAGAGGCCGACCTCAAAAAACTAAGTCTTCACATCTAAGGGCCTGATTATATGAGAAAAATCCCTCCTCGATCCGTATCTTACGGTCAAACCTCTCTGAAAAACAAGTTGTCATTACACGAAACAAGCCTTTCGGCAATTGGCGCCATAATTTTGAGTTTCGAATTTTAGAAGGATCATAAAAAGGCTTTCTCTGACCAAAGTTTCACAGAATGCCTTTTTTTTACATTGTTAGCTATTTCTACTTCAAATGCAAGCCATTTTGATCACAATTTTTTTCTTTTGCGCTACGCATGCGTGCAACGACTACAAGTACCCCGGCATCTGTTCCGTCTAGCCGGGATGATTCGGTTGTATGAGAGAAACGTCCCAGCTAGACGGAATACCGTTTGGTCGAAGCTGAGATCCTGCTTGTGAAAATTATCCCGTCGAGTCTGGACAGGATGGTTATCTCTTGTAATCACAACTTCATTTTCAGAATGGTTTGACCACAAGAGTAGCATTTCAGCAAACATCCCGTCTAGCCGGGACGGGATGTTTTCTCATATGCAACCAGACCCCATTTCAGCCTTCATCCTGCGCAATGGAATTCAAAAGAATTGAATTTGCACAGTAAGCTGCATGAACAGAAGCTTGCAAACACCTCACGCTATCGTCTGACTCAACCTTGTATGCATCTGGCTAAACTAACTCAAATATCAAAATCTTTATGAGTGAATTATTACGACGAGTAAAGAAAACGTTTGTTAAATAAGGACGTGGATGAAATCTCTTTGGCAAAATATCTTCCTCATTAAGAACCTTTGCTCATATGAACCAAGAGGTAATCGTTTATTTTTGTTATTTATTTCATTCATATGGAATAATTACAACAAATCTTACATTCTGCCGGGTGTTCCAAAAAAAGCATCCGGATTTAGTCGAGCCTAGCGATAAGAATGTAGCATGAATCAATCCGAAATGATTTTCAAAACATACCTCGATAGCCAACTTGAACATAGATACCTTGTTTATTGATATCGGTGCATTGAGAGTGAAGATATTAATCTTCAAAGGACAAATTTGCCTCCACCTCCAAACCAGCGATTTGACGTTTTGGCCTAAGCAAATCATTGTAGCACATTGAATAAAATCAACAAAATTTGAAGACGGCACAACAGATGTGTTTTACAAAGTACAGTTTATGTGAGACCTTTCCTCAAGGGAACTCAGTACCCAGCTTCATTCATCTAAATATCGACAATTTATCTAACACTTACTATTCATCGGTGAAAGTACTCCTTTGAGCATCAACACCCTCTTGGGACCGTCAAATCCTTCCTTGAAAGGAATTTGTTATCAGATCTCTCGGGAGTCAAGGCAGGAAAGTCTGGAGATCTTTCGGGAGCCAAAAGATGTCTCCTCTCTTGTTGATGACCCACCCGGGAAAGCAGCTTCCAAGATACATCATGTTCAACCTTAACTCTAGAGAGGTCTGATAACAAATTATTTGCAAGGAATGATTCAACGATGTTAAAAGTGCGTTGATGCTCAAGGGAGTACTTTCACTGATGAATAGTATGGACAAAATAAATTGTTGATATTGAGATGAATGAAGCTGATTTCGGAGCTCCCTTGACGAATGGTCTCACATAAACTGTATTATGCAAAACACATCTGTTGTGCCGTCTTCAAATTTTGCTGATTTTATTTACTGTGCTTCAAGGATTTGCTTAGGCCAAAACGTCAAAGCTCTGGTTTGGAGATGGAGGCAAATTTGTCCTTTGAAGATTAATATCTTCACTCTCAATGCACCGATATCAATCAACGAAGTGTCAATGTTCAAGATAGCTATCGAGGTATGTTTGAAAATCATTTCGGATTAATTCAAGTTACATTCTTATCGCTAGGGTCAACCAAATCCGGATACTTTTTTCGAGGCACCCGGTACTGTACATTTCTAATTATTATACAACACAACATGGACGATATCACAGGGAGCGAAAGACAATGACTACCCAATGCTTTATATGAAAAGACACCCAATGCTAAACTAAATAGAACGACACTATAAACGATTTAATATCTAATGGATACTATACTATCCTAGATTCTGTCTCACATCAGATAAAGGGTCAGGGTTGCAAAAGATTTACGAACAGAACTCATAGCATTTTATTACATCACTTTAGATAACATTTCATTGTAATGAGTTGTCATTTAAAATAATTCAAATGCCTGCAATCTTATGTTGGACAGAATTTACGGGGTAAGAGAACATCTACGTTAACAAAAGTTGTGGTTGCTTTGTACATAGCTGAAGTTTGGAAGATTTTAGTCAAAGTGACCAGTTTCACGTAAAGTCAATTCGTATATTTTGTTGTTCCAGTCATAAGAAAGGTTTTGATCACCATATAACAAAAGCTGCATCAAAGCATCATTTGAAAGATCGATGATTTGCAGAAATGGTCGTAATAATTCAACAATTCTTGAGAGGAGATTTTATCGTTGAACATCGAAAGCAGGGCAGAGCAACGAAAAGTGCTCCGCAGCCTATTTGCCATCGCTTGTTGGGCACATGAAGTTTATAGTATCTCAAAAATTACGCTTGAACTTGTTGATATTTAATCTGCTGTGACGAACCTTAAGTTGAGTAAGATGGGAGAATCTTTTTTGGATCGCGAATTCAATAAACAGATTTTGCAGGGGGGAGGGGCGATTATTAACAGGAGTTTTTCTTAATCCTATATGACATGGGGGCGGATTCCACCCCGCCTCCCTCGTACATTTTCATTTATACGTTTTTCTGTGTTTGCTGAATGCCTCTGAGATTTAGCAAGTGTAACTTTCTATCATGCAACAATGAAACTGTAACAATTTTGGTGTTCTATTTTAGCCTTGTCTCCATGGTATCCAAGTTGTCGTGCCACACTCTGTGAAAAATATACATTGTATCTTTCTTAATCCTTTTTAATTGGTCCAGTTACGTTTAAGCTATGAATCTACATCTATTTTGATCCATTTATTTAATTTCTTTACGAAAAGTAAAGTTTTAGGACCTTTTAATACACTTTCATTTTTATGACAACATATGACATCATAATGTAAATTATGCTCTAGCAGCAACAACAACAACGTTAATCAATCCATTGTTTAAAAAAATCATTATTACATAATTAACAACCTTTATGTCAAATATGGCTGCCATACCCCAAGCAACAACAGAGATAAACAAGGGGGTGGAATCTTCCCCCCTTCAGGCATTGAGTGTTCCAATCGTTCAGGTCAGATAGGGTTAAAAACAACAATCGAAGTTGCAAGTCTATGTTCAGGCACAAGATTATTCCATTTGGATAAACAATTAGGATGGAAGGTTGACTTGAATTTCTGGGTCCTTGCATTTAATCGCCTAATGATATCCTGGTTGCGCAGACGGTACTGCAACTGGTCAATATGGTTGTCGTTTATGCTTAAGGAGGAACAATTCCAGCATCAGCTTTCATAGGAAATTTGATTGTGCATCTTCAAAATTAGTGAAAATGATGCGTAGAATGCAAGCCTGCAAAAATCTAAAACAACTTGAAACAGTTCTTGATTGTTAACTAGTTTTGCAACATGTTAATCCACTCTGAAATCAGGACAGATTTTTCATCATGTGAGTAAAAAAGCTTCCCTTTTCAAATAGCCACAGTTCCTTGGACATCAAGACAAATGCAGGGTGTCTCAAAAAAATTGCTCGACGTTTGATTCAATTTTGAAAATTAAGGACAGCATAAGTAGCCTCATGGAAAGATAACCCTGTTCCTAAGATCATGAAATATTTTTAGAGACTAAAATCGCACAAATCAGTTGAAAATTCACTGAGTTACGAGCTCTCGAAGATCAGAAATATGCGATAGCTGAAACCAGAGACCCCCCAGATTACTTGTATCGCAAAAGCTCGAAGAGGCTTATCCAATGTCATACCTCTCGTTTATATCAGAGCAAACCAAATACGACTTCTAACGTAAATTATTTCTTGTGATCATTCTCAAAATTTCCTTAACATTGCATAAGGCCAAAAACAGTGGTTCAAAGCAAAATCGGCGAGAGACTGAATCTGTTTCGTCAAAGCATCCATATGCTTGACAGTTAGGTTATCGAATACCTGTTTGAATCCCACTTAGTTCGCCTTGAAACAATTGAGAAATAACAGAAACGACGGCTATGGGACTTTTACCAAAAATGCCATTTTGAGGCCTCTGGTTTCAGCTTTCGCACAAACTTGAACTTCACAAGCTTGTAACCGCATGATTTTTTATCAGATTTGCAAGATTCATGTGTCAAAACTTAATTTAAAATATCAGGAAAAGGGTCACTTCACCAAAGGTCCACCCAGCGTTTCGTTATTTTTTAGTATTTAATAAAACGTCGAACAAGTTTTTTGAGACACCCTGTATATTGGCTAGTACATTATTCAACAGAAAACATGCTCAAATGTCTTTTAAAACTTACCTGACAAAAATCGGCTATTACTTTCTAAAATCAATGAAAACAACATCTATCGATGCAAGTTTAGCTTTGATCAATGGAAAAGCATTTCTGAAATGCTTCTCTATAGGTTGAAAATTTGATGCTGAAACCTTGCCCCACCTAAGAGCTTTGGTCCTTATTCCTGAAAAAATTCCTGAAATACTTCGAGATAAAAAATTGAAACCAAAGAAAATAAAAAAACTGTACAATGAGAGAGTTCTAGCAAATAGATGCCTTGATAATCTTCAAACTGATGGAGCCTATATCTTTATTGGAAAAGTTAATGAAACATTTGGAAAAATCAAAAGAGCCGTAAATCTTAAAAATTACACAAATTACACAATCATCAAAAACTTTACTTTTGAATGGTCTACAATATGATAGACCATTACGATATAGAATATGGTCTACAATATGGTAGCTCACTGTTTTGGTTTGAAATTCAAAACATGTTTGATGAATACCACCATTTTCATTGATATTGTTAAAGTTATAAAAAGATTCACGGAAAATTTGCAAAAAGTGCGTGAAGTCCTTCTCAAGCCATTATTTCAATCGAAACGTAATCAAATCTTGGACCCATCTTTTTAGGATCTGAGGCCTATCCTGATATCAATGACAACTAGCCTGGCTCTGAACATACGTCAAGAGCAATGTTTACTCGTACATTACACAGAGAATCTGTCTTGCTCAGAACGAAAAACTGGACTGTGCCTCTTTTCATTTCAGAGATTAAAGAGACGACACATTAAACAGCTTCGAAATTTTAGTGAAAGCAATTCCTGAAAGTAAGACAGTAAATCAAATAATTTCAAGATAACTGTTGACGATGACTAGGATGTAAGGAGATCGCAAATCAAACTGTTAACAACCAGCTTCAATCTGAATCATTTATTTTCTATGAGCAGCACCTTTTTGATTGAATTTACATGATTATAGATTCTAATATGAGCCGATTTCTCATTCTAGGAGCAGTGAACAATTTTATGGGAAGTTTTACAGCTTAGGATTACCTTCTTGATTGAGTTATTGAGTCGTGTGTTTAAGTTCACGTATGCCTTGAAGTTTTATCTCTGAAGTGACAATTATGTTCAGTTTATATTTCAATGCGAAGTAAATCATGGAACAGAATGGAACGTGGACTTCTTGTTCCCATTCGAGTCTTTTACAGGCATTTTCGGGTTTATAATGTAACTCATTTTAACTAAAAAATTTTCTCATCCACGATAGTCTCTGGCCATTTGGCTAACAATTTAGTTCTGAGTATCGTCCACATAGGTTTTCCACTGCTCGTCAAACTTATAAACCTTCCTGTGACTCACCCAGTAAATGAAATAAACTTCACTAATGCAAACATACATACACCAAAGGACTTTCATATGAGCAAATGCTACTACCTACACAAATGCTACACTCTGCCCTTCTTTTGATGTTCAACGTCAAGATCTTCTCGCTGGAATTGTTGAATTATTACGACCGTTTTTACAAATTACCGATCTGTCAAATGATGTTTTGGTACAGCTTTTACTATATGGTGATCAAGACCTATCCTATGAACAGTGGCGAAGCTGGCGGTCATGCTAGTCATGCGCAGCATGACTAATAATTTTGAGAGGTATGAGTAATTTTTTAAGGAGCAAAAAACATTTTCTGCAAAGAGTTTCTTAAAATCACAAAATTGAAGTCGCTGTACATCAAATTTCTATGATATAACCCATCGCTTTCCAGCAGTTTGATACCTCGGTCCCCTGTGCTAATTCCTGCTCGATTGGGCAAAGCAGGGATCATCAAAGGGTTTCCATACTAATTTTGGTACTTCCACTTTGCTGTTATCGTCAAATTTCGTTGTTGTCCGTACTGGTTCCCTATGTTATGGCATGCTATTCTGAAATAGCGTGAATCGGGTCATCATAATAATAAACCTAGCAATGATTTGATTGGCTGGAGCCGATCTTACGCATGGCCATTGCACCAGTTTTCATCTCAAACTCATGCTGTGATCTCATAGCATGAATTGCATTAAACAATAGAAATGATGACGAAATAAACTTTTGTCTCATGATTTCACTACAACTGACAGGCACAACAGTGCAGTGTAAGTGCAGTGTAATCTTCGCGTTCATTCGAAGAAGAATCATTATTTGAAGTTTGATTATTATGGAATGCGAAAATTCATGTAAAGTTTGTCTTGAGGGAGACATTATCCAGCTACACTATCGAGCAAATCTTTTGCAGCTTCAGCGAGCAGGTGATGGTATATGATTGTTAGGCCCATGTGATGGTTGCCATTTTATTTTGTAGGCCATCATTGCCATTTTGACCAGCTGTGTCATTCATAAGCTGTGGCATAACAACAATGCTGCGTCTAATAGGCCATAAGTTTTTTGTTCTATTTTGCATAGACAGCCAATTTTATATTGGACTTCCCATTGAAGAGCCTTGTCCTGTTTTTGTGCAGTATTCAAGTAACTTTCCAAGAGAACTTTCCTTTGCTTGCAGTATTATCATCATTTGTGTGGCTGACAAAAGGAAATTTAGCAAGGGAACTTTTCTGTTTGTGCTTACACATCATGGTTTGTTGCTAACAAAAGGGACTTTCCAAGAGAGCTTTCCTGTTGTTGCTTGCAGTATTATCATCCTTTGTGTTGCTGACAAAGAAGGAACTTTTACAAGGGACCTGGCATGCTGGTGAAAGTTGTTACTGTTACCAACATGACCTTACAGCATGTTTTTCTCCAGGGGGTACTCTGATTTTTTACAATAAAGGGGCTCAGATATCTTTTTGAGTCTAAACTTTTGGCAGAAATAATATATACCCGGGTTAGTCATTTGTACAAGAATTTTTATTGGAAAGTAGCATCAGTTGCGTTTGATTGACGCCAATATTCAAATCAATTGGTAATAAAAACTAAAGAAATATTCTCAACAGCAATTCAGAACAAACAAAGATGCAAGGCTTGCTCTGAAACTAGTCAGGGAAACTGACGCTCTGTGTAACACAAAAGATGGTTTTCAAGAAAATTTAGAAGAGAATGTCGAAATAAGAATGAGATGAATATCTGCCTTGCAGAATTTATTAATTTCATTCAGAATCTGAGAAGCAATTTTTAATTTTAAGCCCTAATTATGTGAAAATTGCAATGTCTTCTGCTTTGCACCTGAATCAAATAAATAAGATCCACCAGGATTATCTTTAGTATTATCCTTCTTCTTTTACTGCAAACTCATGAGTTCTCTTATAAACCATCATTCGAGTGCACAAGGTGACAATTTTCCCTATAGATTTCAGAGCAAACTTTGCGGCTTTATTTGTTTAGAATTACTGGTTAAGAGAATTTCATTTGCCTTAAATAGCTAATCGCTTTGAATTGTGCTGTAGATCAAAGGCGACTAATGCAATAGTGTTACAAAATCTGTCCCTGCTTGTCTGACACTGTTGTCACAAGAATGAAACATCACATGATGCCCAAAAAATATATATGAAAGAAGAATTTCATGCCCAGACGAAGTATTCTAAGTACGCTTTGGCCAAAATTTTCCCGCAAATCTGCATCAATCTTGTAAATAGTTGTATTCAGGGACATTGTAACGTTTATTTCATTAAATGACTTGTGCAAAATGCAGCAGGGCCACTTCTTTTTGAGAATGCATAGAATGGACTCAGCACTTGAAATACAAGTTTTCATTTAAGCGGCCTCGATTTAGTCTGTGTTCCAGACCATCGCCAGGAGGAGTCTCCTCTCCTCCTTGGTGATAGTCTGGAACACAGGCTATCTCGATTTAGAATTTTTTAGAATTTCTTTAGTTGCATCATATGAAATTTCTGACCCAATATTTGCATTCTGCACCCTAATCTTAATCTAATTGTAAATTTTCATGATCTTAGTGTTAGCGAATTCAATTTTACAAGGATAACAAATTTGAAAATTTTTAAGGGATTTGACTGTTAATAACGACTAAGGAAGTAAGTGTAAGTTACACTCTCAACGATTTTGATGGTCCAATCTCATAACCGTAAATGGAACGGTTTGACGGACGGAAGCAACAGAGTTTGAGCAATAAGGAAGCACTTCGCAGGAGCTAGGAATATTGAAGTGCGAGCGAAGCGAGAGAAGCGAGCGCTTAACTTCCTAGTCTCATATAAATTCTCAAATTTGTTATTGCCACAAATTCGAACTCGTATTCTCTTGGAATATGAAAGTTGAGATTAGACTCAACTTAGGGGTGCTGAATCCAAATCCGTGGTCAGAAATTCGTACCAAGGAATTTTCAAAATGTCCACAACGAGACCGTTAGTTGAAAAGGTGTATTGGGCAAATTTGCATATTGTCGCGGCAAATGTTTATGAGCACTGCGAAAATAAATTCGTTTTGATTGCAAGTGTATGTATCGTGCAAGATGAGGGCAACTTAGAAGTCAGTCTGCTACCTCATGATCAAGGTAACTTTCTTTGACAGCACCGTTTGAAATAATTGGTCACATTTAAGCAGTCTCTGAAAGCAACATTAAATTCAAGTTTATGTCTCCTTTCATGATTTTGGAAAGAAGATTCGGGATTATGGCGACATTCTCTTCACATACGCAGTAATTTGTCTTTCTTCTTTTCAGTTCTTCTCTCGTAACTGTGTTAGAATTTCGTTGGGCCCTTTTTGCCAATCAATTTAGTTGTTTTTAACAGCAATTTCAGTAAAATTGATCTGATCTCTTTCTACAACATTCCGAGGAATATTGAAAGCAATGAGCTTAAATATGGCTGTATTTATAAATCAATGAATAATTGTTTAAGCTCATGAATTAATTTTCCTTTAAATGGTGACATTTGTAAATTAATGGATGAATGTAACTGTGAAAAAATCAATGCGCGGACCAATTTTGAATAAAAACGGCCAACAAAAGAAAGGGTGAACAGACGATCTGCAGACAAAAGAGCAAATGTTCGAAGCAATGAAAGAAACTTAAATGATGCAAAACGTCCTAGAAAATTCATTTAAGTTTAAAAAACAAATCTGATGCAAATATGCTTCACTAAATCATCTCAAAATTGTTCTCATGCCAACCAGCAATGGCAACATCAAACAACATAAATACATCTTTTCAACTAAGCGGCCTCGTGTTGGAATTTTTAAAAATTTCTTTAGCTTGAATCATATGAAATTTCTGACCCTATATTCACATTCAGCCTCATTTTAGTCTAACTGCAAATATCGATGATCTGAGTGTTTGCGAACTTAATTCTATAAGAACAATGGCTAAGGGTGAAGAGTTACACCCCAAACGATTTTGAAGGTCAAATCCCATGTATAGTCTCAAATCTATTATCACTATAAAATCGAAATCTCATACTGTAGGAATATGAAAATCTGCAATTCGACTAAACTCGGAATGCTGAGTCCAAATCCATGGTCAGAAATCTCGTATCAAGACATTTTCAAAAATTTCCGGAACGAGGCCGTTAGTTGAAAGGTGTATTTCTGCGATGGACTGATTGCATATTCGTAGTTATCGCTTTTTTGATGGACTGATGGACGACGACAACAACGTAAATTCAATTCAATAAAGATGAGCGTAAGTTGAGGGCCTTACTGGAGTGAGGCTATTTTTGCGATAGAGAAACTAAGATTCCAGGATCAAACCACACTTGGTCTAATCTTGGCACCCAATTGCAAAAACAACCAGGGAAAAAACATAAGGGAAACGATTAATTTCTAAACTTAAGCAATGACATGAGATATATTGCGCCATCTAGGCATGGGACAATGGAAAGTCCAAATATACCATCGTTTCTTTGGTGCTACATTCACTAGGATAACGTCTGATATCACGTGCAATAGGCCATTTCAAATCCCATGAGATCTCATCTTTTAACCCAGATCATCCATGTTAAAAGGAAAAGTAACGAATTTTTTCAGGAAGCCAGTACCTTTGGAGGAGCTCTTTTATCCACAAATTTCGATCTGGCATAGAATTTTACCATTCAAGTGCTCCACTTGAATCCTTAATGGCAGCTTTAAAAGGTCGCTTGCCTACCTTGAAAACACATCGTGTTACAGCCTATTTCTTTGGCGCCATTTTCATGGTGGATGAAAAATGCATACCGACAAAGAGACGTTACCACCTACTGACTGCAAAAGGCCTCTTTTGGAATATTGTTGCCTTTTAAAGTGCAGCCACAATTCAAGACGGCAACGCTAAAAAGATCGGCCTGAATCAATTATATCGCCTTAAACCGCCACCCTTCATCTTACCTCAGTCAGCTATCCCGAAAAGAATGTACTATACTGTCAACAATGCTATTTGCTAGGGTCACACCACCTATGTAACTAGGAAGTAAAAGCGCTCGCTTCGCTCGCGCTTTAACATTCCTAGCTCCTGCGGAGTGCTTTTCATAGTTACCATACTCCATCAGTGACCACCATTTAATTTCAGCATGAAATCAGGGTTGGTAGATCTCCGGACCGCCCCGAAGCCAAACCAGGGGTCGGAAAAAGGTCAGATAAAGCCAAACCTTTCAAAACGATGACCTATTGTTGTACCACCTATTGTTCTATTGTTATTTCAAGCAATGGACATATGCATTCCATTGTTTTCACATACTATATTGTGTAGCTCCGATGAAAAGCCTATATCTTTGATGCTGCCTTGCAAAGAAAAATGTCCTAGATTGTGATCGTCTGTACTCCAGTTTGTAGAGAATTGAACGATAATTGACCAAATATCTCAAAAGAAGCCAAAATTAAGCCAAACAGCCAAACTTAATTTCGAAGCCAACAATGAGAGGAACGAGCCAAATTTCCAAAATTTGGCTGAAAAAAGCCAAGTTAGGTGCCAACCTTGTATGAAATCAGAGCAGTTATGGTCATTCATAAGAATTCCAATATAACTAAGTAAGAGTGGTATGCTATACGTCAGAAAATGAGAAAATCAGACATGCCCCTTTCTATAACATCCCTTTACTCCCAAATAAGCCTCACATAAGCCTCGACAAATTTGTTACGTTTTCAGCACATGAATCCAGTAGCAGATGCTTCAGAGTTCCCTCGCGTCTCTTAGCTTCAGAATGATTAATGACACAATTTTGCCCTTCACCCCTGGCCACTGTTTGAAATTCATCAATTTATTTCGGAGTTCCTAAGGAGCCATTGTCGACTGAAGTTTTTTGTATACAGGCTGCATCTTCAGAAAGTCTGTAAATCAAAGTTGGCCTAGTAAACGATACGAGTCTCCACGGTAATAGTTGAGCTGATGATGAAAATTTGACTTTAGATGACTTTTCCATCAGCTCATCTGCTGCAAAGTGAATACATATTTCCACTTACGTAGGCCAAGTTTTATTTTCAAATAGTCTGACATTGCAACATGCCTGCAAAGGACCCTGGGTGACAATGGCTCTTTAATTGCTGCCGACCATTGATGCTCTAAATCTACTATTGATAGATGATACATCTGTCTCTGAGCCAGCAATGTACCCAGGAATTTGAAAGGGGTGGGGGGTCTGATGGTTGTTTCCCTTCATGCAGTTTAGGTCAAACCTGGAGCCTATTGATAAAGACATGTCATGAATAGATTCGTTTCAAATATCTAAAAGAACTTGGCTTCCAGGGTAATTCTTTGAATGGTCAGATTTTGAGAAGAAACCTCTCCCTTCCACGCTCCAGCGTCGCTTGGAAATGTTGCTAACTTACCCGACCACTTTCTTCTAAAATTAGAAAGAAATGAAAGTTTAAATAAAAGCTGAACAATATGCTTTGAGCATATCCTTTTTATTTGCTTTTTGCAAATAAGAGCTCTTCTTTTTCTCCACGGTGACTCGTCTTTTCATTGCAGTTTCGATCTTACCTAAGGATTTCTGACTTTTCAATAAAGTTTCCTAATCTTTTCGAATTTGACAAGTGGCATTTCACTCATTCAAAAAAGAGTGCCAGATTTTTTCAGAACAGAAGGATTTTTACGGATTTTGGTGGAACATTCGTAGAAACAAAAGGACTTTTGCGGAAGATGTACAAGTTTGAAATGCCCCTCGGAATTTTGGGGCAATATCCCCAATCCCCACAATTTCTGCCACTGTTGCAGAAGCCTACCAATATTTAAAATTGCTCTAGTGCCTTTGCAGTAATACAGGAAACTGAGAACTGAGAAGGCAGTAGTAATACTTATTCCCTGTATAGTATGATACAGGAAATAAGTGAAAATAAGTCAAACTATGCTAAGGCTTTCCTGGAATGAAATGATTAGCTGCTAACTTATATTTCCTTGCACTGGAGATTCTTAATTGTTTGACGATCTAAGAATGGAGTATCTTTTTAGCAGTTTTTTATGAAAGAAACATTCGTGTACATCTCTACACTTATAAAATAGATGTGTGCATTGATATGTAAGGAATTGGAAATAAGGGTGCTCTGTGAGAAAATACTATGGTATGTTAGAATTCAGCTTTTCATATGAATAAACTGCGACTTTATTGAAATATGGAATATCTTGTTGGTTCCCATACGTAACCTTTAGCCTCAAAGGATTCAGTGGCATGGGATACGTCCTTTCAATCGGACCGTACGACCGCACGACCCCGGATCCTACGACCCCAGACCATACGATCATACGACCATTCTACCATACGACCCCGATCCAAAGTTTGATATATATAGCTGACAAAATGTTTTCACCACCGATGGTTTAGTGAACACGCAAGACATTAGTACGTGTCAAAGATTTCTTGGTCACGTAGAATTCTGTGTATTCATACTGAGCTAGCCAGTTGTTGTAAACAAAACCGGCCCCTCTGAATACAATTAGAATGGATGAGTTGAATATCCACAAATATGCACTTCTTTGCTTGATTCAAATCAGAGAAAGCAAATTTTCCATGTTTCAGTTGGAAGGCGATGAAAGTAACAGACTCAGAATAGAGGGCTTTAAGGCATTTCGACCGTTAGGGTTACTCCAGTCTTTCTAGTCTTTCTAATTTTTTTTAGAACAATAACAAAGAAGTAAGAAAGTTATATCTTAAATGCAAACATTTCTTTATTCCCATCCAGATCCCCAGTCACTCATGAGCACCTCTGTTGACATTGAAAATAATGGAAGTATCAATACATCATAACAAAGTCTTGTTAACCAAATACATAAAACTTTGGCCTGGGGTCGTTTGTCGTATGATCTGGGGTTGTAAGTCCCGGGTCGCAGGGTCCTCGGATCCGGTCAAAAGAACGTCTCAGTTTCTTGTGCGAATGATGAACATATTACGTGATAGGGCAGATTTTCAGTATTGCGAGTTGGCAAGCTAACGGCTGCATGCATGATACATGTAAAAAGACTTCAGAAATGATCTTATAGCAGAAAATCTGTCCATTGTTGGACCTTTTGTACTGAATTCTCTTTCAGAGTTCGTAAACAAGTAGTACAAAAGATGATACTGATAGAAGGAAAATAGTGATGAAGTCATCTACTAACTCGTTGAAAAATAGACCTAGGACCTTTCATCATTATTTACGGACATCTACATAATTTTGAAATCATGGAAAAGCGATGAATCAGGGGAGTAGCAAAGGCAGTTACTGGACTCAAAGTAAGCTTTGCTTAATTCATTACCAAACTTGCATTATTTTCATTCAACAGCAGAACCCAAGGAATAGCTATTTCGTCATCAAATAAGAAAATTGTTTTGCCACATTCAGACTCTGCGTACCTCAGTTATGTTAGCTACTTAGCTTGGCCCCAGCGATGACTGAATTGCTGAACTGTTATTGAGGTTATTTCCAAGTCACCCCTTTTGTAATAACCAAGGACTCTCCCTCGCTGTGAAACTTTACTCATACACTCTAAACTCTACTTTGGTAAAAAAGCTTGCAGTTTGCAATCAAACATTCTTTATACGGGTAAAAAGGATTTTTTTGGATTTGGCCTTGAGCCAGTCATCCCGTCAAAATTTGGAAATGACGACTCTGTGTTCAGGTTCTCTAGGTTCACAGGTCTGATTTGTACTGTTGTACAGTATGCCATTTTGGCCGAAGCAGAGAAACTCAGGCTATGTGTATGGCCTTTAATAAAAGCGTCGAAAATCAGTTTCAAGAGTAATCACTTTGTAACTTGGGTCAAATCTTCACTAAGAATTGAGTAAAGGTTCTATGTGTCGTAATCAGTAAATTTATAAGCAGAAGACCTAAAAAACTACAAGGACAGACTCTTAATTTGTAGCACTACGACAAAACCAAGAGGAGAGCCTCTGCAAAATAGGGCAATAACTTCGTTGTATCTAACGTGAGCATCGAAATACTTTACCACGGACCAAATAGATACTGCAGCTAACATAATATCAACTATTTGCAAGCTTTTACTCCCTTGGTGTTTGGAAAAAGCAGCTGCAAAACTTGTTTTTAGCTCAGATTGAACGCTGCCATCACATTTCTATGGCTGCCATCAGCATCCACAAAGAAAGGTCGAAGGTTAAGGCCTATTGTTGAATTGAATTGCTAAAATTTGGGTACAAAACCCCTCCTCACATTACCCCAAGATACTGTACGAAGAAAAGTATTAGACCACAAGCAAGCCTTTATCGTCAGCTATTTTTCATAATTTTTTTGAAATTTTTGGAGGTAAGCAGTAGGCGTGAGGAGCTGCGTGCGGGAAAGTGTCACAAACAGGAATGTGCGTAACAAAACTCTTCATCGCTTATATATATAGACTAGGAAGTAAAAGCGCTCGCTTCGCTCGCGCTTTAACATTCCTAGCTCCTGCGGAGTGCTTTATATGGTTACCGTACTCCTTCAGTGACCACCATTTAAATTCAGCATGAAATCAGGGTTGGTAGATCTCCGGACCGCCCCGAAACCAAACCAGGGGTCGGAAAAAAGCCAGATAAAGCAAAACCTTTCAAAACAATGACCCATTGCTGTACCACCTATTGTTCTATTGTTATTTCAAGCAATGGACACTTGCATTCCATTGTTTTCACATACTATATTGTGTAGCTCCGATGAAAACCCTGTATCTTTGATGTTGCCTTGCAAAGAAAAATGTCCTAGATTGTGATCGTCTGTACTCCAGTTTGAAGTGAATTGAATGAAAATTGACCAAAAATCTTAAAAGAAGCCAAAATTAAGCCAAACATTAAAAGTTAATTTTTGAAGCCAACAATAAGGGAAACGAGCCAAATTTCCAAAATTTTGCTGAAAAAAAGCCAAGTTACCAGCCTTGCAACAAATCAGATCAGTTATGGTCATTCATAAGAATTCAAGTAACCAAGTAAGAGTGGTATGCTATACTCCATAAAATGAGAAAATCAGACATGTCTCTTTCTATAACATTCCTTTACTCCCAAATAAGCCTCACATAAACCTCAGCAAAATTGTCACGTTTTCATCACATGAATCCAGTAGCAGATGCTTCAGGGCTCCCTCGTGTCTCTTAGCTTCAGAATGATTAATGAGACAATTGCGCCCTTCGCCCCTGGCCACTGTTTGAAATTCATTCAAATGATAAAGTTGGTCCCCTCAATTTTTTTCTGAGTTCCTGAGGAGCCATTGTCACCTAGAGTTTTTTGTGTACAGGCTGCATCTTCAGAAAGTCTGTAAATCAAATTTGGCGTAGTAAAAGATATCAGTCTCCTCAGTTCATCTGCTTCAAAGTGAATACATATTTCCGCTTACGTATGCCTTGTTTTATTTTCAAATAATCTGATGTTGCAACATGCCTGCAAAGGACCCTGGGTGACAATGGCTCTTTAATTGCTGCCGATCATTGATGCTCTAAATCTACTATAGATAGATGATACATCTGTCTCTAAGCCAGCGACGTACCCAGGAATTCGAAAGGGGGGTCAGATGGTTGTTTCCCTTCATACAGTTTAGGTCAAATCTGGAGCCTATTGATAAAGACATGTCATGCATAGCTTCGTTTCAAATATCTAAAAGAAAGTTGGCTCCTAGGGTAATTCTTTGAATGGTCAGATTTGGAGCAAAAAGCCTCTCCCTTCCACGCTCCAACGTCGCTTGGAAATGTTGCTAACTTACCCGACCATTTTCTTCTCAAATTTAAAGAAGTGAAAGTGTAAATAAAAGCTGAACAGTATGCTTTTGAGCATATCCTTTTCATTTGCTTTTGCTAATAAGAGCTCTTCTTTTTCTCCACTGTGAATCGCCTTTTCATTGCAGTTTCGATCTTACTTAAGGATTTCTGACTTTTAAATAAAGTTTCCTAATCTTCTCGAATTTGACAAGTGGCATTTCACTCATTCGAAAAAGGGTGCGAGATTTTTTCAGAACAGAGGAATTTTTACGGATTTTGGTGGAACATTCGGGGAAACAAAAGGACTTTTGCAGAAGATGTACAAGAAGTTTGAAATGCCCCTCGGAATTTGAGGGCAATGTCCCCAATCCCCACAATTTCTGCCACTGTTAAAGAAGCCTACCAATATTTAGAAATTGCTCTAGTGCCTTCGCAGTAATACAGGAAACTGCGAAGGCAGTGTATAGTATGATACAGGAAATAAGTGAAAATAAGTCAAACTATGCCAAGGCTTTCCATGAATGAAATGAATAGCTGCTAAGTTATATTTTCTTGCAATGAAAATATCAATGTTTTAATGATATAAGAATAGAGTTTCTTATCAGCAGTTTTTTTGAAAGAAACATTCGTGCTCAACTGTACACTTATAAAATAGATGTGTGCATTGATATGTAAGGAATTGGAAATAAGGTGCTCAGTGAGAAAATACTATGGTATGTTAGAATTCAGCTTTTCATATGAATAAACTGCGATTTTATTGAAATATGGAATATCTTGTTGGTTCCCATAGGTAACCTTTAGCCTCAAAGGATTCAATGGCATGGGATATGTCCTTTCAATCGGACTGTACGACCGCACGACCCCGAACCCTGTGACACTGGATCATACGACCCCAGACCATACGATTATACGACCATTCGACCATACGACCCCGGTCCAAAGTTTGATACATATAGCTTAAAAAATTTTTCATCACCGATGGTTTAGTGAACATGCAAGACATTAGTACGTGTCAAAATTTTCTTGGTCTCGTAGAATTCTGTGTATTCATACTGAGCTAGCCAGTTGTTGTGAGCTAAACCGGCCCCTCTGAATACAATTAGAATGGATGAATATCTATGTTGAATATCCACAAAATTAGTTGTCAACTTTGTATTTGTAATTAGTGGTTTACTTATCTTTCTTTCTATCTTTACTTTATGTTGTGCGTTTTTATGTATTGGCCAATGGGTACTCATGGTCTTTCGCTCCTCATGGTGTCTTACCCGTAGTGTAGTAAAGTAATTAGGGGTAGTATAGTAGAATGTAAAATTTGTATTGTAATTAATTTATATGAATAAAAGAAAATATCCACAAATATGCACTTCTTCAAATTTTCCATGTTTCAGTTAGAAGGCCATGAAAGTAACAGACTCAGAATGGAGGGCTATAAAGCATCTCGACCGTTAGGGCTACTCCAGTCTTTCTAGCCATTCTAATTTTTTAGAACAATAACAAAGAAGTAAGAAAGTTATATCTTAAATGCAAACATTTCTTTATTATCATCCAGATCCCCAGTCACTCATGTGCATATCTATTGACGTTGAAAATAATGGAAGTATCAATACATCATAACAAAGTCTTGTTAGCCAAATACATAAAACTTTGGCCTTGGGTCGCATTGTCGTATGATCTGGGGTTGTAAGTCCCGGGTCGCAGAGTCCTCGGGTCCGGTCAAAAGAACGTCTGAGTTTTTTGTGCGAATGATGAACAGATAACGTGATGGGGCAGATTTTCAGTATTGCGAGTTGGCAAGCTAACGGCTGCATGCATGATGTAAGTAAAAAGACTTCAGAAATGATCTTATGGCAGAAAATCTGTCCATTGTTGGACCTTTTATGCTGAATTCTCTTTCAGAGTTCGTAAACAAGTAGTACAAAAGATGATTCTAATAGAAGGAAAATAGAGTTGAAGTCATTTACTAACTCGTCGAAAAATAGACCTAGGTAGGACCTTTCATCCTTATTTACATAATTTTGAAATGATGGAAAAGCGATGAATCAGGGGAGTGGCAAAGGCAGGTACTGGACTCGAAGTAAGCTTTGCTTAATTCATTACTAAACTTGCATTATTTTCATTCAACAGCAGACAAGAAATAGCTATTTCGTCATTAAATAAGAAAATCGTTTCGCCAAATTCAGACTCTGCACAGTTCAGTTATGTTACTTAGCTTAGCCCCAGCGATGAGTGAATTGCTGAACTGTGATTGAGGTTATTTCCAAGTCACCCCTTTTGTAATAACCGAGGCTCTCCCTCGCTGTGAACCTTTAACCATACTCTTCTTTGGTAAAAAACTTGAGGAACAGTTTACAATCAAACATTCTTCATACGGGTAAACAGGATTTCTTTGGATTTGGCATTGAGCCAGTCATCCCGTCAACATTTGGAAATGCTCTTAGGGTCACAGGTCTGATTTGTACTGTATGCCATTTTGGCCGAAGCAGAGAAACTCGTGCTATGCGTGTATGGCCTTTAACAAAAGCGTCAAAAATCAGTTTGAAGAGTAATCACTTTGTAACTTGGGCCAAATCTTCATTAAGAATTGAGTAAAGTTTCTATGCGTTGCAACCAGTAAATTTATAAGCAGAAGACCGAAAAAACTACAAGGGCAAATTCTTAATTTGTAGCGCTGCGACAAAACCAAGAGGAGAGCCTCTGCAAAATAGAGCAATAACTTCATTGTATCCAACGTGAGCATCGAAATACCTTACCACAAGCCAGATAGATGCTGCAGCTAACATAATATCAACTATTTGCAAGCTTTTACTCCCTCGGTGTCTGGAAAAAGCAGCTACAAAACTTGCTTTTAGCTCAGATTAAACGCTGCCATCACATTTCTATGGCTGCCATCAGCATCCACAAAGAAAGGTCGAAGGTTAAGGCCTATTGTTGAATTGAATTGCTAAAATTTGGGTACAAAACCCCTCCTCACATTACCCCAAGATACTGTACGAAGAAAAGTATTGGACCACAGGCAAGCCTTTATCGTCAGCTATTTTACATCTTTTTTCTGAAATTTTTGGAGGTAAGCAGTAGGCGTGAGGAGCTGCGTGCGGGAAAGTGTCACAAACAGGAATGTGCGTAACAAAACTCTTCATCGCTTATATATATAGATTAACTTTCATTACAATTAGTCAGATAGAATATCAAAACTTTTCGTTCCTCCCCAATTGTGACCTCTCATACGTTCTACCAGCATTAAGTTATTCTATAAATGCTCCTCGCCCAACTCCACGAAAGGTCACCAAGGTCACAAATGTAAGTTGGTGGGTCGTTGGTAGGATTAATGGATGGATCCAAAAGCCGACAAACTTCTAGTTTCTATTTTGGAAAGAGCGTATCAAAACATTTAAAATACTGTTTAGTTACTTTGAAGCAATAGATATGTTTTTAGGGTGTAAATAGGTCTTCAGTTTATAATGTTTTATGGGTTTTTTCAAAAAATGTCCTGTATCTGCCCCCCCCCCCCCTTCTCCCTCGTCAGGTTCCAATAAAGAGTATGCTCCAGACGCATTTCAAAGTTGCCTCTTTTGTATTACTGCAATTACTGAAATCTGAAATGAAGTCCAGAAATAAGAAAAAACACTTAATATTCAGATTGTTCTTTTTTTCGCAGACAGGCAATGAGCAAGTTAATGATTAAATCAGCTCATTTCAGTTCACCTCACCTTAAAATTCCACTACATACACGTTCCTTTAGAAAACTACATCGAAAACAACAAATTACAATAAGGAAATTCAAGCCAACAATATCAAAAAGTTATAACGGAATTTGCCAGTGTAGAAGAGGTCTGTCAATAATTAAACTGATGGAGGAGAAGGCACCCCCTTGGTTAGGAAAGAAATTTTGAACTTATTTAACCCTATCTGACCTGGGTGATTTGAAACACTCAATGCCTGGGGGGGCGATTCCGCTCCCCCCCCTGTTTATGTCTGTTGTTGCTTGAGATATGGCAACCAAATTTGGCACAAAGGTTGTTCATTACATAAACAATGAGTTTTTGAAACAATGGTTTAATTTGCATTGTCGTTGTTGTTGCTAGAGCATAATAAATATTATGATGTCATATGACGTCACGAAAGTGAAACTGTGTTAAAAGGTCGTTTAACATTAATTTCTGTGTAGAAATGAAATATATAGATCAAAATAGATGTAAATTCATAGTTTAGAGTTTTTTAGACAAATTCCAAAGGATTAAGAGAGCTACAATGTATATTTTCAACAGAGTGGTGCACGAAAACTCCGTTACCATGGAGACAAGGCCAAAAGTAGAACACCGAAATTGCTACTGTTTCAATGCTATATGATAGAAAGTTAAACTTGCTAAATCTCAGAGGCATCCAGCAAACAGGGAGAAACGTATAGATTAACCCTATCTGGACCGGGCTTTTCTGAGCATCCTCAGGCCGAGGGGGGGCTAACCTCAGAGCTCCAAATTGACACGGGCTATAAAGATGAAACTTGGCTATCTTATGTAACTTGATTTGAAAAGTCTGAATATTGTGTTTATTTTACTCTAATTGTTATATTTTCGATGACGTCATCAATTTTCTTTGTTTTTGGCCAAAAACAGTACTCCTACGAATTTTACTGTAAAAACTCACTCGCGTGAAATATTATGCTTGCTTGAAGTTTAATTAACAGATAAAACATCAAAATATCATAAAAACACGAATTTTTGAAAAAATTATGAAATTTGCACTCTTATGTTTATTACCTAAATTCATTACATATATGACGTCATCAATGACGTAATGTGAAAATAAAACGAAAATAGTAGGTATTTTTGATATTACCTTATTGATTAATGGTTGCACAGAAAATTTCATCCAGTTATCTCACTTATGTTAAGAATTATCTTAGTTTGAAGTTTTAAAGGGTTTGACCGTAAAACAAACAAGAAATTAAAACTACTCTCTGAAAAAATTATTATATTTAAAAAAATACATGAGATATCTTGACAAAATTTTGGCAGAAGATGTGACAAAGACATTTAGGAAAAGTCAAAAAAAATTATTGGCCTGGGATTTAGCGAAAAAAAGTTACATAGAAAAAACCTGGAGGGGGGCTAATTTAGCCCCCCCCGGTCCAGATAGGGTTAAAATGTACGAGGGGGGGCGGAATCCACCCCCCAGGTCAGATAGGGTTAAAGGAAGAGGTCTCTCGATAAGTAAACAGATCGAGGAGAAGGAACGCCCTTGGTTAGTTAGAAACGAAATTTTAACTTATAAGGGACTTTGTATGCAGATAATTCTTTAAAAGAAGAGGTCTCTCGATAAGTAGAAAGATCGAGGAGAGCACACCCCATTGATTAAAAAAGAAATTTTGGTGTTTGATTAATAACTAACGATTGGATTAATTGAACAACTTCATATTTTAACCCTATAGTGGTTGGGCTATTTGATAGTCCTATTTAGGTTGGGGGACAAAAAAGCCCCCTTAGCTAACTCTGTTAAAAGCCTCAGGCATGTACTTCCTGTAAATACAAAAATTAGATTGGCCAAAATCAGGAAAATCACGATAAAATTAATTTTGGAGCACATCTTCCATCCAAACATGATGCTTGTGATAGAATACATCAAATAACACTACATTACTGAAGAAATTTGCAAAATTCCACTTCTGCTCCTTTTTTCGCGATAATTGAGATTTGAGAATTTGCGATTTTTCCTGGGTCAGTCCCAGCGAATTGTCTCCCGCCCTCTTATTTTTCAAAATATTTCAATAAAACTTTTTGAGAAGTTGCACAATAGATAGTTGTAAAAAGTCAAGAAGTTTCAGGGCTATAAAATCCTTCCTAGCAAAGTTATCTAAAAAAATCTACAAGTGGAGGGGGGGGGTTAATTTGCCCCCCAACCAAAATAGGCTTAAGTATGACTGCTAACATTGGCTGGTTTTTGAACTTCTTGAATTGGCAGCTGGTGGAGAAAAAATTGAGCTTAAATAGATGCCGAAAACTCATAACTGTTGATGCTTGTTTGATGACATGTGATTTCTTACAAGGCTATGAAAATCCATATCTTACAGACTTCAAGCCATAATGAGTAATTTTTTGCATGTCAGAGGAACAGCTTGCCTGGTATTAAGACTTTGCAGATGCTATCTTAGTGATCTTACAAATTAGCAGATTTTGACAAACATGGAGATTGGCTGAGAATTTTATCTAAAATGTACATAAGTTTTTTGCATTCTTACTTAAATGGTTATTGAGATTTTGATATGTATTTCCAAAATCAAAACGCGTTTACTTGTGACAAAGAAATTCTTTATTCATATAGAATAGTTTGCAAAAATGCTTACGTTCTATTTAACAGGGTGAGTAAAAAAAAGTTTAGGCGTTTGGAGGGCTGTGGAATAAAAGGTATGTGACCGATATTCAACACTAAAATGTTCATCTATCATTCAAAGGTAAACTTAGATGAGAAAACTTGGTTGGTAGTATCCCTCATCTTACAGACCCAGAAATTAGGAAAATGCTGGTAGAGGGCATGTTTGGGGGCAAAAATTTCACATTCCGTTCTGGTCCATGATTTACCTTCTATTGAAATTCGAATTCAGCATCTCAAACTGGCAATGTAAACTTCAATGCCACATAAATCATGGATCAGATGGAATGTGGAATTCTCGATTCCCATACAACCCCTTACAAGCATTTTGATTGTTGTTGGGTCTTTGTTTGATTTTACCAAACAAAATTTTGTCATCTAAGTTAGCCTTTGAGCGATAGATTACCACTGTAGTTTCGAATATCAGTCACACACTTTTTATTCCACAGCCCTCCAAACGCCTAAACTTCTTTTTGACTCACGCGGTACATATCCAAAGTTACTAGACAACACCACAGGGACAATACCAAGGGGAGCGAAAAAACAACAACTACCCCAAAGCCAAAAGCATAAAGACACACAACATTCAGCTAAAACCACAGGATACACTACTAGATTCTGTCTTACATTAGATGTCGGATCAGGGTTAGGATGAAAAATGTGGAAAGTCACTAGCGGAAACTCGTCCTTGATTTTAGATGAGTAAAAGATCTGAAAACTAATATGAAGCAGAACTTTCACTAAAGGATTGTGTATTTTTGGGATTGAGAAGAAATTCATGCTTGACCTCTGGAGAATCCACTTTTCCTTGTTCGTTGGGAGAAAAACCAAGCTACAAAACTGTGCACAGTTACTAATCTTAATGTTACAATCATCAAAACTCTTTAAATTAGAAGTAAATAATACTAAATCATTCACGGAGATTTCAAAATAAGCTGTGATACAGGCTTCAAGTTAGCTTTTCTTATAATCTATGGCAGATAATCTTGGGAGCAAGACAGGGAAGTTCTGAGCTATTGCTATAGAAAACATAATTTCAACAGCTCGAACTCAACTAGGGTTCCTTCAAATGAAATAATATTCATGGATGGTAGTAAAACATCAGAGAGTCTCAACTGAGGATTATACAATTGACCTTGAAAATTGGCTCGATGTACGAAATAGCAAGATTCATTGCCTGTTAAGAGTAGATGCATTCTTCTGAAGCGCTCTGTTCCTCACTGATGGGCTAAATAATTTGCTCAGTTATGGAGAGCTCTGTCTAGCTTTTGCTTGCCTATGTGTCTGCCAACATTGGAGCAAAATTTTCAAAATAATTAATAATAAATACCCGATATTCATCAAAGATAATACTTTTCGAGGATCTGTTTTCTATAATTGAGAAATGAAAACATATTCTTTCTTCCTATGGTACATGCTATTATTTATTTTAGACACTCTCTTTCACAGGAATCAAGGGTGCAAATTTAATACAAGATTTCAATAATGAAATAAAGCTTTGGAAAAGTGCATACTATGACTACATACATCGATTTGGCTATTCTGTACTTCTATACATCTTATTTGGATTATTGATTCTATGGATTTTTTTATCTCAGTTACTACTAGTTCTGCTTGTTTGGTGGGTGACTCAGAAAAATGACCAAGGAAATCTATTATGAAAAGAAAAGTAAGTGGTCGTTGAATGACTTTAAACGTTGTTCTATTCCTGAAAAACGAGCCTTTGTTTTGAGTATTTTTTGCAATTGGTTTTTGCACAGTAAATTACAAAAATTAAGGATTTCGTGGAAAAGGGCTTGCTTTATTTTTTCTGGAAGTTTTTAAAAACAGGGATCGCTTTAAAGCCATTTCAGATCTTTATAGCAACGTGCAGAATGTTTCATATCACCAAGAAAATATTGAGCTCAATATTCTCTGGCTGCTAGCAATTAACAATTCAAGATCAATTTTACATTAGAAATTGACCTTAAGTACCAATGAGGCATCAGCAAATTTGTTTGACCATCAAGCATGACTTTTATTCGCAGTTTTTAGAAAAATAGAATTCCAGAAATAAAGTTTTCGTCGATTTTCATTAAGAACAATCAATATGCATCATATCTATAAGTTTAAAGTGATTTAATGAACACTTTTTGCTGAGAAGATTAAGATTTTAGGAAAAAGAGCAAAATTTGCAAATTTCCATTGTTTCTTCGCTGCCTGGCAACAGATCACGTGACTAATCGGCATATGACCTTATTTTTGCAAATTCTGAACAAGAATTGGGAAGTTTTAGTTTCTATGCTTGTTGAAGAATCACAGACTAGTCCCGAGGATAGCAAACAGGATGATGGACAGGGGTTGCAGCTTGGCTTTCAGAAAACTAGCCTCTTCTTAGTATCAAATTTCAAACTCTTATAATGAGTTTTGGCAAAAGACTACCCATCTTGAGCAACATTTTTTTGATTTAAGCCAAGACGACCCTTCTTTAAAGAGAATTTGCCAAAAATATGAACGCTTGATTCAAAAACTCAAAACTCACCATTATTGGTCACCATTATTGGTAACACAAACCGGTACCCTCCAAATGCTACGTACCGGCAGGGAGATTAGTTTCGATTTAAGGCAATATGCTATTGAGCAAAATCTTTTAATCTTCTGGTTTAAAATTTAGACACCTGATTGCATTACCTCCTCAAATGAGCTGAAATGTAAAATGCGGAGTAATTTCGAAAAGAGTCCTTTAACCCTGTCTGGACCGGGCTTTTCTGAGCATCCTCAGGCCGAGGGGATTGGGGGCTAAATCAGCCCCCCCCCACAGAACTCCGCATTGATAAGGGTTAGGAAGATGAAACTGGCTACCTAGCGTAATTTGATGTGAAAAGTCCGAATATCTAATTTATTTTACTTTAATCATTGTACTTTTGATGACGTCATCAATTTTCTTTGTTTCTGGTCGAAAACATATTCAGAGGGACCATCAATTTATTATAAAAACACAACGTTTAAAAAAATAATGAAATTTGTTACCTTATATTTATTACCTAAATTCATTAGATATATGACGTCATGATTTACGTCATCAATGAGAAAATGAAAAAATTGGGCATTTTCGAAATTCTCGTATTAATTGATGTTGCACAGAAAATTTCATTGAGTTATCTTCATTCTGTCAAGAATTATCATAGTTTAAAGTTACTAGAAATAACTAAAAGTTATCAACTGCGCGCACTCTAAGATATTTCCGAACTCAAATAAAGCCACACTAAATTCGTAAATGACTTTCTTTCTGTTCCCTTGAACTGGATTTAATTGTTCCATTATTCCCTATTCCATGTTTTATGACTAGAAGGAGGGTGATGAAAGCAGGGTCAACAGATTATTGTGCTGAGTTAATCCTATTGACGAGCATTTATTTGCTCGATTTGCTGCGTGGTCGCCAATCAATGCATGTGATCAGGAAAGTTGTAGGTATGCGAACGTTTTGAACAGCGGCAATGAAGCAATAGACAAAACAAATATGCGTGGCCAGCAAACGAAAATTCACTACCTCGCAATTAGTAAGCACGCTCCTTCGTCGCGCGCAATAAAGGGTTTGACTGTAAAACAAACAAAAATTAAAAACTACTCTCTCAAAAAATTATTGTATTTCCAGAAATAAATAGGATATCATGACGAAATTTGAAGAGAAGATGTGAAAAAGATAGTTAGAAAAACTCACGAATAATAAATAGCCTACGAATTATCAAAAATAGGTACCCAGACAAAATTGGGAGGGGGGTTATTTTAGCCCCTCGGTCCAGATAGGGTTAAAGAGTTTGTTTCATCCAGCATGCCTTGCACGTGTCGTTTCTTGGTTGGCTTTTGTTTGTCGCCACATGAAAATGGTGACAACAAAGGCAAACTAAGAGACGACACGTGCAAGGCATGCTGGATGAAACAGATCCTTTAAGATTCCTAAAAGGTTAAAATGTCGAATCATAGAAAGGCAGCAGGATTTCTTTTAAGCTATCAATTTGAAAGAGATCCATCTTTTCAGGGCAGTTCAGCTCCACAGATCCGCCTTCCCTGCTTTCCCTGATAGACCTTTGCCAGGAAGCACAAATTACACACAAAAAAATAGCGACACAAAATTTATGACGAATATGCTTCAGGGTCTTGTAAAGATTTTCTACGAAGAATTGCTAAATATCATTGATTAAAACATTATATGTCTTATCAGACGGTCCTTGAATGCAAGGACGGAAAAATTCAAGTCGACTTTCTATCCAAATTGTTTATCAGAATGGAATAAGCTTGAGCCTGAACTGAGACTTGCACCTTCTATTGCTGTTTTTAAGAAGAAACTGTTGTCAATAATCCGTCCTCCTGCAAAATCTGTTGATGGAATTCACGATCCTAAAGGATTGTCCCATCCTACTCAACTTAGGGTTGGTCTTAGCAAGTTAAATTTCCACAAATTCAAGCATAATTTTAGAGATACCATAAACCCGATGTGCCCAACAAGCGATGGTATTGAGGATACGGAGCACTTTTTGTTGTTCTGCCCCTCTTTTGATGCTCAACGACAAGATCTTCTCGCTGGCATGGTTGAATTATTACGACCGTTTGTGCAAATCACCGATCTCTCAAATGACGTTTTGACACAGCTTTTATCATATGGTGATCAAGACCTTTCTTATGACCTGAATAAAAATATACTCGAATTGACCTTACGCTTCGTTTGCGAAACTGGTCGCTTTGACCAAGATCATCCAACCCTCAGCTATGCACAAAGCAACCACCACGTCGTTAACGTAAATGTCCTTTTACTTTGTAAATTCTGTTTCACATCAGATGTCAGGAATTTGAAATTACTTCAAAGCACGTAAACTTATCGCAACCCTAACCTTACATCTGATGTGGAACCGAATCTAGTTTAGTAGATATTAAATTGTTCGTAGTGTTTGTTGTATTTAGGTTAGCATTGCGTGTCTTTTCATATTGGCCATGGGGTAGTCATTGTCGTCCGCTTCCCATGGTATCGTCCCTGTAGCATTGTATAGTAGTTAGATCCGTATAGTAGAATGTAGGATTTGTTGTATTACTTTTAATGAATAAAAAAAAACGTCCTTGCCACAAACTTAAGCGTAAGCAATCATCAGTGGGCGTTATATGCATTTCTCTTAACTGAAATTGCATAGTTTTTAGTATGGAATAATTCTCAACAAGATAACGTTCAACCCGAGGCAAGTTTGCAGCTGTACACTTGTCTTCAGAAGTGTTCTGTTTTCTGGTGCTAATTCCAGTAACTGCAATGAAATTAAAATGATGCCGATTGAAATCGGTATTTTTGTCTCCTTTGTTTTCTTTCTTCCTATTATTTTAATCATTCTTAAGGAAAGAGCTTCAAAACTATCGACATTCACCAGTCGGTCTGATTTTGAATTATTCCTCTAAACCTTGTTACGAATGACTTTGTAATGAAACCTAATAGATTTTGTGAAAGTTTCTCTGCTAACATTGGTCACATGAAATTATCGGCAATTTGTTTGAAAGTTATTCTGAGAATTTTTTTACACAAGATCATGGACATGTTTAAATGTTGCCTAATTGGCAGATTCAGGCAGTGAAAGCCAGCATAATCTTCCAATGTGATGAAAATTGCAAATACAGACAACATGCCGTGTTCATACATGTTAACATTGCTCCAAGCAAAAATGATTTGTTAATTGACTTCATGTCATAATTCAAAACAAAAATTTTAGATTTTTTATAAGTTCATTTCATAACTTCTTTACATTTTACCATCAAATTCATTTTCAAACTGTGGTCGATATGTTCTCTAATCAAGCTATTTCATCAAAAAGAAGCGATGTATATGTTTACAAACTGATCTTTTATAGTATGAGATCGTATGTTTCCTGTCAATTCAGTTCATCACTTCTTCAAATCATCTTTCCAGCCCTTCACCTTAAGACTCAGATAACTTTGCTTCCTAATCAATCGATTTAATCAAAGAGAAATGCTTTTTGTATGTTTAAAAAGCGGATCTTTTATAAAATGAGATAGGCCTTTACACAAACAAAGTAAAGTTGAATTCGAGGTGAAGTCTGCATTTTCAAAAGGAAGTAAGCTTCATTGCTGCAAACAAGGCACTCTGTTTCCAAAACTTAACACTGCTAATACATTTCGTGGGTTGCCGTTAGAAACGTGCGCCGTTGGGTGACTCCAAAGCGAGGCGAAACCGGCAAGTCATTGTTTCAGTAGATTGCTGCAATTTTGTGTGAAAGTCTATTGCAAGTTTCCTGTTAATTCAGTTCATCACTTCTTTAAATCATCTTGTCATCCATTCACCTTAACACTGTAATTTTGCTCTTCTGTCAAACTATTTGATCAAAGGAATGGTTTACGTATGTGTACTTACTGACTTTTAGGTTGAGATTGTAAATTACCTTCAAATTCAGTTCATTACTTCATTCAGTCACTTTGCCATCCATTCATTTTAGAAATGTTGTCTTTTTGCTTTCCAATCAAATCATTCATTAAAGAGAAAAGATAGATGCATTTTTGCTTGAATACTGAATTTTTGAAGCGAGATTGAAAGTTACCTGTAAATTTACTGCTGCACTTCTTTAAATCACTTTCCACATTTTCATCTTCAAACCGTAGTGATTTTGCTTCCTGATCTTACTACTTTATCAAAGTGGAATGGTTTATATCTGTTCAGAAATTGATTGCCTATCACAATTTACATAATGCTACGTAAGGAGCAGCCTACTATATCTCTATTTTAGTATCTTAGATAAGATCTAATCCAGGTGAGTTCGTTGAAAATCTATGAATCCACAAGCGCTGATTATCATTTCTGAAGAGCCTAGCATCTAATTTCTTGGCTAGCCAGCGCATTTTTGTGATAATATGAGGTGTTTTTACAATATCCTACTGTTTATGTTCGTTGAAAATGGCTGGAATGATCTGCATGAGATCTAATCTTGAGAGAAATTTGAAATTATTGATTCTGTGTGACGTCTAGTTAATCTAATACTTGATGTTGAATGGCTCAGAAGTTAAGCTTGTCACTGAGGCAAAGTCATTAGGTACAATTGTTGACGAGGGATTATATTGCAACGAACAGTTAAGGAAGTTAAAAAAGAAAGTCTCTGGCAGTTAATAAAGAATATATGATATCTGAATGGAGATTTTTCCACAATCTCAGCCCACAATCTCAGCTGGTTAGAATTTACCATGCCCTTGTGGAGACCTAGGTTTAGGATATGCAAACGTTGTATGGAGGTTTCTCTCCAACACAAAAGTAGAAGCCCTTCAACATCTTCAAAAAGAGCGTAGTCTATCATAGAAAGGACAAAAATCAAAGATCAGTGATCAGCTGACTTTTTCACTGCAGAACGAATACGTACTCACGTTATAGAAATAGTAGCAGCATCCTAGCAAGCTCAACAAAACCGATATGCCTTTGTGAATATGTATAGTTGGAACAATGGAACGCTCATCTTTATAATTAACAGTAACAAAAAGTCATTGAGAGCATTACCTACTCAATTCTCCTATCCTTTGCATTGCCCTTATCACTCATTCAGAAGCGACTTCTTTTAACCCTATCTGAACTGGAGGGGGCCGATTCCGCCCTCCCCTGGCACATTTAATCTACACTTTGTTTGTTACATGCGAAAGGCCACTGAGATTTAGTTAAAGTTTAACTTTCTACAATTTAACAATAAAACTTTAACAATCTGGACATTCTATTTTTAGCCTAGTCTCCATGGTAACCAAATTGTCACGTGGCATTATCGAAAAATTATACTTTGTATCTCTCTAGATCTTTCAAAACTGGTTCAATTTAGCTGACGGTTTGGAATTAGACATATTTGGAATTAGACATATTTTGGGATTAGATATATACATTTCACTTTTTCATGAAAAATAAAATGTGATGACTCTATAATATGCTTTCATATCGATGACGTCATACAGCATAATTATGATTATAATGCTCTAGCAACAAAACAACATCGGTAATTGGATTATTGTTTCCAATATCTATTTTTTACATGATAAACAACCATTGTGCCAAATTAAGCTGCCATATCTAACGACCAGGTCAGATAGAATCTAAGTTAGCTGCAGCTATGTGGAGGTAATCCATAGATAGGGCAAAGAAAGCGCACACGCACACGCACACTTTTGTTTCTCTAGCTAAGCGATATCCACACACGTATTGACACAATTACGATAGGCCAATTCTAGGTCTGCATATGCAGCTCTTTTTAGAACTAACTATTTATCTCCGTAAACGAACGTTAAATTATGCATTTCTTCTTACAACCCCGAGGCAATCAAATGTTTTAAGGCATGTAAGGAGCTTTTACCACAAAGCTGAAATCACCACCTGGCCAAGATTATAAGTGAAAGTATAGATAGCTACATCGATCACTTTCTGGGACTTTTTAATTCTTTTTAAGAATAAATGAACTGAATATCTTTAAAGATTAAAAGGTATTCAATAATTTTTATTATGAAGTACGAATTTTAAAGCATTTTACTCAAGCCTGTTAAACTTTGCTTACGTGGAGCAACACGATTCCGTCAACATACAACCACAAGAGTTGTTTTTACCCTCATTAGTAACTCTTTTTCAAAATCCAATTATCTGGAATCAAATATCAAGCCATTTTTTGGATCTGTAAGAGAAGTACTGCCACACAGAAGGTTGGATCAAATTTGAATAATTGGCTTCTGAAGCAATTGGTAGCCGGCATTGCTTTGTGTTAGCGTAGTTGACTAATGTTACGTTATACATTGCTAAAGCTCAAACATTCTGTTCTTCAAGCAACGATTTTTTGCTCAGCAGAAGATAAACATCTTCTCAAAACTAATTCGGTCTTTGATACAAGAGCGCAAAAGTAAATATTTTACAAAATTTTCATTTTACAAGGTCACTCGGAGGTAGTCTTGCTTCAGTTTTGCCCTACTGTTTCGAATTTCCTGTGATGCATTTGAATTTGCAGTGAGATACATGATTTACCCAAAGCATGTATGCTCTTTGAATGGTCGCTGTGGAGTAGCTATGAGTCCAATGTTCTCGCCTGCAAAATTTTTCTATAGAAGCGATTTCAACTTAAAGTTTTAGTCCTTTTTTGTCAAAATGTGATAAGTACCGGGTGTCCCAGAAAAAACGCAACAGATTTGATCTGGCCTAGCGGCAAGAATTTAGATCAAATCAATTCAGAATGATTTTCAAAATAATCCTCGATAGTTAGCTTGAAGATGAATACCTTACTGGTTCATGCTGGTGCATTGACAGTAGAAATATTAATGCTGAAAATAAATTTTGCCTCCACTTCCAAACCAGAGCTTGTGGGTTTTGGCCTAAACTGCAAACGCGCTGTTTGGAGAATCTCCGAAATTACCGCGAAATACAAGCATAAAACCTTGTACTGAGAAAATCATCTGAATAGAAATCCAAACCTTAACTTGACAATCAAATACGTTGATTTGCCCTCAAAAGAAATCTTTCTTTATTCTACAAAGTCTCAAAACGTTAGAATTGCATCTGTTAAACAGGTGAACTGGTTTGCTCGAGTGAGCGTGAACAATTAGTTTGTTTTGCAACCTTCATTGTTTGAATGAAATCCATCGTGTATATTCTGTCTCAGTATTATTACGAAACACAATGAAATATACCCACGGAAAAGTATCCATGGATAATATCATTGAAAATGCTCACTCGTGCGTGGCTTCTTTGCGGGTGCACTGTGATTGAGGAGACATATTCTTTTGTGTATGTATGCAATAACATGTTTTTCCATTTTCATCCTTCGACTTTCTATCGAAATGTTTGCTCAATGTATTGGTCCTTGCTCATAGCTACTACGTTATGCTTTTATGACTAAAGAGATTTCCCTTAACAGCGTGTTTGCAGTTAGGCCAAAATCCGAAAGCTCTGGTTTGGAAGTGGAGGCAAAACTGGACATTCAATATTAATATTCCCACCCTCAATGACAAATATCAACAAACGAGGTACTTATCTTCAAGTTGACTATCAAGGATTATTTCAAAGCTAATTTTGGGCTGACTTGATCTAAGTTCTTGTCGCTATCCCTGATCAAATCTGTTGCGTCTTTTTCTGAAACACCGGGTAGCTGCGGATTTATGAAGTAAGAAAGAGACAACTACTGATTGCCTCAAAACCAGAGAGTCCATCATTCCCGTTGATGTTGGAATCAAGGAAACCGAGCGAGAATATAAAATCTACCTAGCTCGGTTTTGTTATCTCAATTCTCAATAGCTAGGTCTTTACAAAAAGTGAACCCAAACCTGCAGTCTCAAACGGAAGTAAATTTCATTGCTGGAAACAAGGCAATCTGTTCCCAAAACTACACTTTGCTGACAACCTTTGTGGGTTTATGCTAGAGACGTACGCTTTTAAGTTACTCCAAAGTCTTGCGAAATTGGCATGTCAGTATTTCAGTAGACTGTTACGATTTTGTGTAAGGGTCTATATCAACAGTTGCTAGAAATAGTGATGTGCAACTCAAGTACTTAGGACCAGTGGCGTGCTGAGGCTCATTCAGCAAGGGGGTCAAAGTGTGAAGATGCGTCCCCCTCATTAGTTATTGCTAAAAACATGCTCAAAATATTCCCACTTAGATGCATGCTGCATAGCTCTCCACCGCATGTTTTTCGTGGATTTAGTCGCCCTCAATGCTCTTTACTGCAGTAGAGATACATTGAGTTAAAAGTCACGTTATAAGATGCCGTTATTTTCTAATTCTTTACACTCAAACGAAAATAACTTTATTTACTGAGCAACACTATTTATTAATTACGTTACAAATACTAAAGGTGCAACACAAGATATAAGTATTACAGTCTAACACAAAGTATAGTAGGCTCAGTCTAGTGAAAGCATGTAAGACGCAGTGTCGAGTACTCCTCTTAACTCTTAACGCGCCTCCGCTGTCAAGATATGGATTGATGTGGGATGATATGGGTGGGAGGGGAGGGACTCTGCAATACGAAATCACTATCGAGCTATGAAACATCTTGCCTCGTGACAACATTATATACTATAAATTCCCTTTGGTCACTCCTAGGCAGTACTGCATTATGCAAAACTCTAGGGGGAACTTTTCCACTCCTTATATCTCCTGGGGTCAGTAAATTCATATAAATTGGGAGCGAAATTGCATGTGAAATGGAGAAGGAAGGGGTCTGGGGGCGAAGCCCCAAAGAAAATGTTTGAGGACGCACCCTCTACTTTTTCTCAAAACGTCTCCAAACCATTACCATGTTTTCCAGTGCTAAAATCTATTTTATAACAATTTTAAAACGCAGTTTAAGGTCACCAAATAAGTTTTTGGGTTAAATTCTAGCACATGGTCAGAACTTGTGAGCTTTTTGTCGTGGAAGCTGTTTCTGGCATTTTTTACAAATGATAAGAAAACTTAGCACAATTTACGAAACTGAAGGGAGCTATGATTTTGTTTTCAAGCATGGAGTTGACATTTATCACTTGTCCTCCAATCAAGGAAATAGTTTCCTTTTAATCTTTCCTTTTTCTAAGACCGAGAAAAAATTATATCCCCCGTTTCATTCCCGTTTTGAAGTTTTTGAGGGTAGCAGGAAATCACTCACGATCCAACAAAAGTCGCCCATCCGCCTGTATTCTTGTTCTCTTCCCCAGGTTTGACACTTCCAGGTATATCCACGTTTCTATATGAGTGTCCCTGAAAAACGTTTCACGTTTGAAGAAGAATCATTGGAGAAAATTTAGAAGCTATTTGACGAGCACTTCAAAAAGGGCACCTTCGGCGCCCATGCTTTGAGATTGTCGTTTTGGCGAAGCTCATATTTCACTCGCAGGGGGGGACAGTTGACCCCTGCCCCCCGGCCAGCACGCCACTACTGCTTAGGACCAAAACAATCGTTCGTCAGTTACGTTTTCAAATGCTACGTTTAAATAATTCAGCCCTATCCTGTATGTCGGAGCTGCTCTCATCAGCTGGCCAGATCTGGGTCACTCGAAGGTCTAAGAACAAACTCAATCAACCTTTTTGATAGAGTAACACAGGAAAAAATGGTATCTTCTACCTAGGACCTAAAGTCTTGGACACTCTGACCTAAAGACTCTGACCTAAAGACTCTGACCTAAAGACTCTGACCTAAAGACTCTGACCTAAAGACTCTGACCTAAAACGAAAGACTCTGACCTAAAACCTGCTAAGAATTTCAACAGCTTCAAGCTTAAGATTAAGGGCAAATTCTTTAAAGACCTCAAATCTATGGAAAATAGCCCCTATAAATTCTACTAAAATCCTATTAGCTGCAACAGAACTTTCCATCAACGATCTTGAAGGTGCAGACATTTTCTAAGAATAAAGGGGTAATACCAACCTCGTGTCTACGTATGCTTATGGATGTTGGCGTTGACCTTGATTTTATTGAGTTGTTTGGTTTATTATTGAAATTAAGTTATGTAACTTTCGCAATAGCCTTTTTGATGTCTCTTTTGGTTGTTTTGTTTTGTTGGCAACTTTGTCAACTGTTGATCATCAGTCTTAATCCCACTTAACGTTTCTGGGCTTTAATCGCCAACATGGCGTGCAATTGAAGAATCAAATCCTTTCCGACACTTGCCCGTTAGTTTAAACCATGCCGGATACTACTTTGATCATAACTATTTCAGATCATGCTATACCTTCAGTACGTCAAAGAAAACTGAAAGAATTTCAAAACCAAAATGGCGTCACGCTTATTCGCAGATTGCTAGGCAGGAAACGAAGACACAAATCCAAAACGAAAAGCACAAAACACAAAACCCGCAAAAGCCTTACTCGAGCATTACGTAGCACATATGATAATGCTAATGTCAATAACAACATTCTAAACCTAAGCCAAATAAAATTATCTCAGTCGCAAACCAGCCTACTCGGTAGAGGGTTAACATTCGTAAAAACTCCTAGAAGGGCTCCATTGAACGAAGTCCTAACAGCCTTTTCCGCCTTCGAAAGAAGAATGCACATACAATACCATTTCAGAGATCATAACAGTGAAAAACAAACGTTTTACAAAAAGTCAAACTGGGATCCACCCGTCCCAGAATGCACTCCGATACATGATTATCTATCTTGTGTTCAAAATGATATACGCAACCTTTACACACACCCAAAACAAAACCCACAAAACCTCACAAAAAACGAACTTGAGGCTCTAAACGAATTCAAAAATAACCAGAACATCGTTATAAAAAGAGCAGATAAGGGAGGCAAAATCGTCATATGGCCGCGGGAAAAGTACATGTCAGAGGCATCAAAACAACTCAGTGACACAAAATATTATCACAAACTAGACAAAGACCAAACGGGAGAACTAGCACTCAACATTGAGTCCTTCCTGACAACTATCGAGTCTAAAAGACTCCTAAGCGAATCAACAATAGAATATCTTAGGCCAGAGTCACCCACTCGTACTCCAGTATTCTACCTCCTCCCAAAAATTCACGAAGAGGGCATACCAGGACGCCCAATCATTTCAGGTTGTGGTTCTCCGAATGAAAAAATTTCTCGATTCTTAGACCATTACCTACAACCAATCGTGCAAACATTGCCATCCTATATCAAAGAAACAAATGATTTCCTAACAAAAATTCTCTATAGTAACTTAATAGTACCAAGAAACTCAACTTTGGTTTCTTTCGATGTCAAATCTCTATATACCAACATACCACAAGAAGAAGGCATACAATCAAACATTGAGCAAATGCATCAATATTACGGTGAAAACCTACCATTACCAATATCAATTATAACACAAATGTTCAATTTCGTCTTGAAAAATAACTACTTCACTTTCAACAATGAATTCTACCTACAAATCCATGGAACTGCAATGGGAACACCTTGCTCCCCAAATTATGCAAATCTGTTCATGGCCAAACTCGAAAAGACAATACTCAACAACAACAACTTCACAAAGCAGCCTCTTCTGTGGTTAAGGTTTATAGATGACATTTTCACGATTTGGCAACACAATGAAAGAGAACTCGAAGAGTTTTACAAATATATCATCAATATACAACCAACAATCAAGTTTGAAATCACATCTTCAAAAAGCAACATAAACTTCCTGGACACTAACATATACATCAACGAAATAGGCCAATTAGAAAGTACAATATACAAAAAGCCAACTGACACATATGCATTACTCCACCGCCAATCTTTCCACCCTGAACATACAAAAACAAGCGTAATCTTTTCACAAGCCTTACGGTATCGTCGAGTCATTACAAAAGATGACACTCTCATACAAAACTTACAAAAACTCAGAGATCAACTCCTGCAAAGAGGCTACAAATTCTCTGAAATCAATTCACAATTCAACAAAGTTCTACATTATTCTCAAAAACAACTCTTAATCAATAAAAAACAGCAACAACAACATTCCAACATTCTTCCCTTTGTTGTTCCATTTGACAAAACTACACAATCAATCAGTAGCATTCTGAAAAGGCATTGGCACTTCGTTAATAATGAACCCCGCTTGAAGGAACTATGGCCAGCCACACCCATCCTGTCTCTAAAAAAGCATCCAAGCTTAGGGGACATCTTAGTACGTGCTGACTTGCCAAAAACAAAACAGTGAACCACCCCTACCTCTCAAAAAAGCATACAATGTACAACTTGAACAGAAAAACAACTGTTGACAGTGCTCTTCGACGGAAAGCACTGGGGCACCCACACTATCAATTAACGTATCTTAATTAAAGCCCAGAAACGTTAAGTGGGATTAAGACTGATGATCAACAGTTGACAAAGTTGCCAACAAAACAAAACAACCAAAAGAGACATCAAAAAGGCTATTGCGAAAGTTACATAACTTAATTTCAATAGTAAACCAAACAACTCAATAAAATCAAGGTCAACGCTAACATCCATAAGCATACGTAGACACGAGGTTGGTATTGCCCCTTTATTCTTAGGAAAAGTTTTCTTCTTCACAGGCACTTTTCTTTCGAAGACACCTCTGGAGGGAACATTTTGGAAGCAAAATCGCACTCACCTTTTAATACTATCCCTGTCATTTTAAACAGGGACTGTTTTCAAATAGATGTTTGGCGTTTTGCCAATGGATTAACTTATACTTGTAAATACTGTAATTAGACCTTTTCTTTTCTTGGAATTGTGTAAATATTTTTAAACCGCAATTTGAATGGCAAATACACACATTTGATTCTTTAAAGACATGAAATCCATTTAAAAAGGCAAAATTACATTCCCAAAGCCTCCTGGCAATTATCCTTGACTGTTGGTCTTGGTAATTGATCACCAAATAATAAATTAAACCTTGAGATGTACAAACCTAATTGGATTTCAAGTTAATATTTGTTTAGGGCTTTCGTATTATTTGGTACAACATTGGATTGTACTTTTTCTTTTTTTCCCTAAAATATTAGAATTGTAAATGTCATCCCAAGTGGTGACCAGATGACCTTGTGTCTATCCCTGCTTTGGACAGCACAGTAGAATGTAACAAATTTGTGTGTTTTAATCTTTTTGATATTTATGAAAAAATTGACTAGTTCCAATTTTTCTCCTGGAAGAATGTAGACTTATGGACCAGTTAGTGCTGAATTTCAACTTTTCAGATTTGCCGAAACTTGATAACGACTTAAGTAGAAGTTTCTCGTTCTCAACAATCTGAAAGACACTTATTCGTTGCTCCTTCACAGCAGCTCCCCTAATAGGGCACATCGCTTTCCGGACACCTAATAGATCTAAGCCATTGGGTAATAGTTGGACAGGAATCAATAGTCAACGATTGGCTAAGATCAGCTCTCAGATGATTCATTTTCTACATTGTACACTCATTTGTTTGGATCAAGGCAGCTTTCGATCCTGGGCGACCTCAAAATGACATGAGGTCTTCAAAGCAATTAAGCATAAATTTACAGTTAAATAGATTAGATCAAAATTTTGATGTAATTGCCTCGTAGAAATCCATAAATGACTTTTGCTTTCCAAAGACAACAACAACAACTGACCAAACTCGAAATCAGTTTATTTGCTTGGACCAAGCCAGCTTTTGATCCTGAACGACCTCAGAAAAACATCACATTTTTCTGTAAAGCTTTACAAGACTCAATAATTGACTACTGCCCCCTTTTGAAAAACAAATTAATGGGGTGACTCAAAACCCGCTTCAGATGTCTCAAATTCTACATTTTGCATTTATCAGTTTTGACCACGCCCAGGATTCGATAATGAATAACCTTGTAATGACATGAAGTGAATAAAAATAGGTCAAAATTTTTGGGTAACAGCTTTGCAAGGATCAGTAACAGATTGTCTTGTAAGGACAACAAAACCGGCGATGAAACTCAAAATCAGCTTTACGATATTCGACGTTGTACACTTATTTGGACAGTAACATCAGCCATGATCAAGACGTCCCGACGCTTTCGAACTGTGGATATATCGCAGGATGTTAAAGATATCATGCACAGACAACATATCAAATAAAGAAGTGCTGAGAAGAGCCAATGGGAACAGACAGCTAATGAAGACCATACAACAACGATCATTGCAATTTTTGGGACAGCCGGTGTGAAGAAACAACATACACCGAGTTCTGATAGAGAGAAAGATTAATGCAAAGAGAGGGAGAGGAAGGCCAATAACATCATGGGTGAATAAGATTGTCAAATGGACTGGTCTCAATTATCCTGATGTTGTATAAAAACTGCACAAATAGACGTAGGTGGGAGGTCGTGTCATCCAATCGAAGTCAAATGGATGGAACATAGAAGAAGAAGCACTTATTTGGTTGGACCAAACCAGCGTTCTATCCTGAATTTCCACAGAACACTATGCAGGGACCGCGGAGCCTGAGGGGCTGGGGGGGCCTTAGCCCCCCCAATAATTTTCAAGAGATAGTTTTTAGCTTTTCCACAATCTTTTTTTATGATTAAATATCGCCATTTGCTTTGTTACGTTGATAACGCTCTTATATGCGAGTGTCTGTATACCCCACAGTACCGTTTTTCATGCATTTATCAAAAATCAAGCTAAGCAGAATGTTTTAAAAGGTTTTGTCTCAAATAAAATGCGTCCAATAGCATTATGCCGAGATATAACAGTTTCATAAATAAAATGCTTTCATGATATGCGGCTATCTATGTTCCAACTAATTTTTATCAAAAGACCAAACAATGACATACAAAATTTTCGAAAACTTGAAAATCATTGGATTTTTCTGTTCTACAAAATTTAAAACTGAAACAGTGTTTATGTTATTAGGTTCTCTATGCATAAAATGTTTGCTTCTGAAAGTAGAGAGACAGTGTTTCAATATCATTATTTTTTGGAGATAATAATTCCACGAGATTGTGAAAGCTTTTTTAACTTTATTCCTTTCATTCTAGGCTGAGTCTTTTCGCTATGGAAAATAGAATGTAATACAGTCCATCCCTTTAAATGATGCCTTCTAATTTGATTTAGTGATTGGATGTGCTGATGATAACTGTCTTTTCCAAGGCGAGTTTTATAGAAAAGGGCGTTGGTTGCATTTATAGCCAAAGTAGAGGGCGTAGTCATAGAAAATTTTTTCAAAAGCATACACATAACGTGAAATGTAATGGATCAAATTTTCTGGTAATAAATTTGCAAGACTCGATTATTAACTATGACTTTGGAAAGAGTACAAAAACAAGTTTAAACTCAAAATCTTCTTAAATGTCTAATGTTTCGCACCAATTTGTTAGGACGAAGCTAGCTCTTAATCTGAATGACATTGAAATGACATAAAATTATTAAAAGTGATTAATCAAGGACATAGGTTCTACGTTCTGCAATGCGAAATTGTTTATTCGTCTAAGCTGGAGCAATGCTTTCTAAAACTTTAGTGTGATTACCTTATTCTGTTATGCTTTAAAACTATTGAGAAATTCCTCGTCCTTGCTGTTTTTTCATGTTGACCTATAAACAGAGAAAATGCATTAAACTATGAAATCCCTTAATAACATTATTGATTAAGTTCTTAAGGTCAATGATGTTTCATGGATGTCACAGAACTCAATGGTGGAGCGTAAGTCCTTTCCATTCTCCTATTTTAGGGAATGAATCGCTAGATGATGTGGATTCACGAAAACAGCCATCACTCATCCTATCCCAGAGACCGAGACAAGTGACTCGCCAGAGACAACTAAAAAACTAGCGCAACAACATAAAGTCTCAGATTCGCCGTGATAACTTCCTCCATTAAGCCCCTCTACACTCGCTATTAAACACAAGAGGGTTATGAACGATTCCCCAGTTAACAGAAAGTAAAATACATCTTGGAAAAGACAACATTTCCATTCCTAGCACCGTAAATCCTCGAATAAGCGCCCTTTAATTCTGAGCCTCAAATGGGGTGCTTATTCAAATGGGGGGGAGTGCTTATTCGCACGGGTTGCTGATTTGATTATTCTGTAAGTCAGAGCAACTCAAGCAAAAACAAAAAAGTAAACGAGGGATTTGGAAAGACACCTTTTTATGTTCTCTCAATAAATTTATTTGAGAGCTTGTTACAAACGTTTTCTTGCTAAGAAAAGTAAAAATAAAGACTGTCAAGAATGAAAACTAGAACAAACGTTCCCGGGGGTTGGGGGTACTTGGGCTTCAAACATACGGGGGAGGTACCGCTGGAAAATCTGAAGAGCTACCCTGTCCCGGATTCAAATTCCTGAAAATGATACCCTGTCCTGGAGTAAAATTTTGTTAAACAATACCCTGTCCTTTAGTTTCTTCAGACAAAATTGTGCCTTGCAAGTACATTTGTACGTAATCTATCGAGAAATGTGGAAATATTGCCTTCCAAGCAATTTGAATCACATTTGCAGAATGCAAATGGCCTAAAACGACCTTTCGGAGTCAAAAATGACAAATATGAACCCTGTCATGGAGCTGATTTTTACAGAAATGATATCCTGTCCCGGAGTCGGAAACCTGAAATGATACCCTGTTCAGAAACCGTACAGAAAGATATATGATCCCCCCCCCCGGGGGGCAAAGATTGTTGTTCATTTCTACTCTTTTTTGGCTAACTGCCTTCTCCGTTCCCGTAAGACAAAGACTTACGTCTCAGAAACTCGTTTTGGCTAAAATTTTGAAGAAGCACCCATTTCATAACCCTATTTCACATGGGGTATTTTTTCGATATTTTGGCAATGGGGGGGGGGCGCTTTTTGCCCCCCCCTCTTTTTCTCTGAAACTACAAAAGATATAAACAATGAAACTTTCCTTCATTGTTTTTTGGACAATAAGCTTTCTAAATATAACAATGGGAATTAATTAATCACGTGATTCGTTTCTAGGCAACCAAAAACAAAGGAAAACTGGCCAATTTATAGCTGCTTCGCAAGAAAAATTCTATTTAATTGATTACTAAACCGATTTTAATGAGAATAGTCTTAAATGATAGGAAATACATTGTAAAATTAAGATATGTACTTTGAAGCAATCTGAAGTATCTATTTATAGACCAATTAGCGCTTAATTAGCTCTTTATTCCTTTCTATTTATTGTCAGTGCAGTTTTGCGTAGTTTTCTCGCTATTTCTGACATACTGTAGATCGAGTCAATATGCATGAAAGAACAAGATTAAGCTAAATTGCAACAAAAATCTTAATTAATACATCAATTTATTCGAAAAACGACGTCATAAATGCAAATGACGTCATAGATATTAAATTTTGCTAATGTCAGCAAATTAGCAAAAATCATATATCAAGTGAAAGCTCTCATCAAGAGCAATCGAATGATACATGTTTAAAGTAATTCGGATGAGAAACAAAGAAATTATGGATGTTCAAAGCTGTTTTTAGTCAACTCTCCAAATATGATGCTATTGTGGTCACGTGATCAAATCTAGAACAATGAGGCATTTAAATTTTGATTGCCAATTAAATTTGAGTAAAAGTCACAAAGGCTTGGTCATCATATCTTGTGTCGTTTCGGCGGTTGGGGGGGGGGGGGTGAAAAACGCCCCGCCCATGTGAAATAGGGTTAAGGTGGAAGTGATGAGCACTTACCTAAGGGTGGGCGCTTATTTAAGGGAGCCCTTATTTAGTAACTTTCCCGAAAAATTTGACCTTGTATGAAGACAATTTCACACTTCGTGTTTAATTCTTTAAGGAGAGTTGCCCTTCAACAAGCTGATTTTCAAGGGGTCCTCCTTTGAAAGACAATGAGTCAGTCTATTTAACCCTAATCCAACCGGGGGTGTTTTCCACCCTCTCATGGTTTTTAATCGCTGTTTATTTGTTTTATGAAAAATTATCCCCAAACTCACTGATTTTTAGTTTTTATATGTTTGCCACATATTTTTAGAAAAAAACTTTCAAAATGGTAGCCAAATGTCACGGGACAACACCATATTTGGAGAGTGGTCGATGGAAGTTAGGTTTACTTAGTCATTTCTATCAGTAAAACTAACGCAAATGGGTTAATTCTTTGTGAGCTAATAGAATTTATTAATTAAATCCGAAATTCGTAGTTATTTTTATAATTTGATTAGGTCAGTATCCTCTATTTTTTTGTGACGTCATTGATGACGTCATTACTGATGATGTCATCAGATATTTTCAAAAATATCTTTTTGAATTCTCCATTCAAAACTTGATCATTATCTGATATTTTTGGATCTTTAACAAGCTTTAACCATGCTTTTCTGCGTTTCTGAAGTTCTTGGTTTGCCGAAAAGTTAGCATTGGTTTTGATTTTTGACAAATTCTGACCATTTTTTGATACTCTGTGTAATTATTGGTATGTTTATGTGATCGAAATTAATGGAGAATCATATTCGATGTATTTTGAGACCATTTGCATGAAAACAACGCTTTGTGCTTGCTTCTTATGGATTTTAATCTAAAAAAATGAGATGAGTGTAATTTTTCTAGAGTGTGTCTTTGTTATGACGTCATTGTGACGTCACAATTGGTGTTGGAAACATCCAAATCACCATAATTGTTAACAAAGCATTGTTTAATGCCTCTGCCAAGTCTTGCAGCGATAGCTATTCGGGAAAGCACTTTTCAACAGGGGGTGGAAAACACCCCCCCCCCCCCGGCTATGTTAGATCAAAAAAAGCCCGGTAGGATTAGGGTTAAGTTAGTTGATTTTCCTGACAGGCAGGACGCTTATTCAAGCGGGTTGAGGTGGCATTTTTCAAGGATTTATTATGGAAAATGCAAAAGTCAAAATTTAGCTGCGTATGTCGTTGCGTGGTGATACAAAGATTTATATTTGTCTTTCATCAAAGTCGGAAAAGAATGTCCTATAAATCCTTCGAAGTTGACTTAACACATGTGAAGCAGTGAATTCGATTCTTTTAAATTCTTTCCGATGTTTGATCAATAATCCGATATATTTATGCGGCTATCTTTGCATCTCATTGCAAAGACTAACATCTTCTTTCAGTCATCAAACAAAAAGCACAATTTTCTTCAGTAATATGCACAAGAAATTCACGCAAATCGTAAACAATTATCTACGAGGTCACAGAAAACGCAGAAGGAATATCTCAATTGAGAATATGATTTGATTTAGCAAATATTTGTTGGAGCTGAAAATTGCATGTAAACACAATTCCCATGAAAAAAGTAAACTGATGAGCATCTCAACTACAAACATTTTTCATTTTCGCTGCTAGTCGGCAGTTTCTTAAATTTTGGGCCATTTTGCTTATAGACAGGTCCCATGCTAGAAAAATCGGAAAACTTTTCCAGTCAAAGTTCTGAAAACGGATTTGGGATCGTTAGACATAGCAGAATCGAATTTCACTTGGGGACTTTTGAAATCTTTCCTTTTTTTCAAAATGGCGGCTTAAATCTAAAATGGCGGATTTTTTGACAAAAACTTGTACATAAAGTAGGCTTCTGCAAACATAAACGCATGTTTTTAGATTCATTACATTGAAAGACTATGACCTTTTTGAGTTTTTGAAAGAAAACCATCCATTGGTATTGTATTTCATAATGGCGGCATAAATTCAAAATGGCGGACTTTCAAGATTGATCACGGATTGTATTTTTTTACCTAATGTTTTCATTTATGACTGTTAAATGTGTGAAGCATGTCATACTTCAATCCGAAAATGGTTAGCTGTGCGTGCTTTAAATCACGATAACAGGTGAAATCCATAATGGCAGACATGTAACAAATGACTTATTTGATTGGTGGAGTATCTTCCAAGGAAATTATTTAGGCTAATGGCTTGATAAGGTCCTTCTGCCAACAAAACAAATGTACTTTACTATTTCAATCTGTCTGATGCTAATAGTCAAAACTCTCAAAAGAGCTATCTGAATCAAAATCCTCATCACAATCATCGTCGTCACTAGCATCATCCGCTTCATCTTCTGATGTCAGGGCACCAAACAAACTATCACTTTCTGCACTCCTTTCCTCTATTATTGTTCTTCTTCGTTTCTCTGGCGGTTGATGTCCATCACTCAATTCAGTTTCATCATCTGATTGCACTTCGGCGTCTGCAAAGATAGTGTCGAATGAATTCAAGTGGAAAGGAAGAACTGCGATCAGAGAAAATCAGAGGCAAGATTCGTGAAGCTTTCTGCAAGTAAGTTGAGAAGAAACTTTAAACACGGAGAACTGCTTTCAGATAGGAAAGATTTCAATGGAGTTTTTATACTTGCAGTTTAGGATTTGTCACTTACCATTAACTTCTGCATCTTCGTTAACGTCACTCAAATCTGGTGGAAATTGGCTGCACGAATACCATAATGGCTGGATGAAACCATCATTCTGTCTCCAACCAAAAGTTTCGTCAATTGGAGGAAAATCGATTTGCTTCTCGGTACAATGACACCAAATGTAGCACTGCAGCCAACATCTCTTTAGGTGTTGCAGAGTACTGTTTTCATCCGGGATGATTCCCTCGCTTGACTTCACTTTCTGCTTTTGGTACATGCGTACTCTTGTTTCTATGTAGCTTTCACCCTTTTCTCCGTTGTATACGATCTTTTGAAAGAATTGTTTTGCTGCTAGGAGGCCATCATCCGACAGGGCTCTGCTCCCAAATGTAGAAAGAAGCTCATACGAGCGAAGTTTCATCAGCTTTTTCCATGGGACAACTTTTCCAGCTCTGAATGGAAATGATGTTGTGTCACAGCCAGTTATACTATGGAACGCTGGTAAGATGTTACATGCTTCCGAACCAATGTGACCACAAATTGCACTAATGTCGACGAAACTTTCATGATCGATTTTCATTTGCCAAGGCCGATCGATATTCCTCCATGAATAGATATGCACCATCAATATAAGGACATCTGTGTCCGTCGCTCTAATAATGACGGGCATGTCGACTTGGGTAGCAACACAAATGAGACGGGTATCAGCTTCGTAGTGATTACAGTCCTCTAACTCAGTGATCCTTGTCGGTGTGAGTAGCCAAGATTTCTCATTTTCCGTGATAATCGTTGGTATTGTTACAAGACGTGACTGGTTTTCTTTCAGGAATGAGACTAGAAAGTGAATAAGCTCAGTCTTATTCTCAGGGTTGTGAAGAAACGAGCTCCACTCGTTCTGCTTTGGCATACTTTGGTGGGGGCTGGTAATGAAGACCCGTCTTCCTGGCATTCCACGACGCAACTGTGTGAGCTGTTTGATGTTGCTTTCTTTGTAGCAATCGAAGACAATGCCTAACCTTAACGGAAACGAGTCTCTACCTGGCGTACAGAAACTGAAGAACGCAGTTGCATATTCACCCCATGTCTCTTTACAGAGAATCGATCTCACCACTGCCATACCGTCAACGATCCAAAACGCCCCTGTTGCTGGCTGTGTCGTTAGAGCATCTGCATCTTCAATCAAGTGATTTCTTAATGAGGCCTTTGAGCCCTGTCGGAGATCACCATCTGGCGATGCTAGAGCTAAGGGAACACTTGTAAGCGGGTATGAAAGCAATTCCTCTGGAGACATTTTTCTGCCAATCATTGCACCGAAGGCTTGCCGATCTTCCTTTAGGCTGCTAATAATCTTTGGAACTTTTTTCGGTTTCTCTAGACCTGTTTTCAATTTGGGGTTACACACTCTTTCAAAAATGCTGATCCTGTCATCAACTTCTTTCAGCCTTGTCTCGACAAATTCTTGGAACATTCCATTCCCCAGTTGGGTTGACGACAGCAGACCATTGATAACTGCTTGATCAATTTGAATGCCAGTTTTGAAATGTCGAGCAGGGCCAGCTAAAAAAGGATCAAAGTAGCTGTCCAGTTTGCTGACGAGCCTTTGTGTCATAACATCGTGCTTCTTACGAGCTCCTTTGCTTGTTTCGTTATGGGATGACTTTGTGAATACTTTCAACCTTTCTTTTAATTTCACCCGTAGATTTGCGATGATGTGGCTCGTCTTCATGAATGTGTCTACAGCAGTTATATCTGTGCTGAATCCTCCTTGCATTGGACCTCCTCTTGTCTTTACTTCCCTGTTGATTGTTGTCTCTGTTATCAAATCACCATGGACGGTAGAAAAAGGCTCTCCAGAAATTGATCCACCGAATCCATTTTGCAAAAGGTCATCCCAGATGGCTGGATGGTTCCTCTTTATGTCTAAAAGCTTTACATGCTGGAATGAGAGGTAGCGTGAATAATTTTGGTGGCCAAAAGCAAAGCATTTCGGTATCAATACTCTTTCGGCAGCAAGATGCCGCTCTATAGAATTCTCTCTAACCGAACTGATGAGGCACAGCATTGCTGAAACATCCCGTAGATACTCCACGATCATCTTGGCTTGCGTTCCAGTTTGGTTTGATAATGCATTTTCGAAGAGTAGCTGAAATGCAGGTTGCGCAAGAACTGATGCAAGCGTTGCTGGTGATTGCTTTACCCGTAGAGCTGCAACTGATTCCTTCAAATCATTATCAAGAACATGTACCTTTGTTAGCTGCTTGATTCTAAAGTGTAAGAGTGCTTCAAAGGATTGCTTATGGAGTCTAACACTACGATGATAGTGACGCCCATCCATTGCCTTGTCTACTGACCCTTCAGCTATGATTCCAGCATCAATCCACCAATTTCTCAAACCAAGACAAGCAAACTTCTTTCCTAGAATCTTCAGGCTTACCAGTATTGTATGAAATCCTCCCATGAGTGTGACAATCTTGTCATATTTGCCGTCGTGAAGCCAAGATATGATGAGCATTTTTGAATTGATTGCTTCATCTGCATGAACGAAAACATGATTGATAGCAAGGTCGTCCACCATTTGCAAGATTGAGTCCATGTACCATTTAATAACGTTGTCTTTCGGCGGAAAAGGGACAACTGGGAGGTATTCTAACTTGCACTTATTTGTAACGGCACTTGTTACTTTCTTCATGAAACATGTCCATGATCCTATCGCTTCCAGGTTGGAATTATCGAAGTCTCGCTGAACATCCATTAAACATTCTGTTCCAATAGTATTAGTAAGAGCCCACGCAAAGTCCTTCTTCAGAGATTCTTCGATCAATGGGGAGTTTTCGAATTCATCGATATGGTCTGGAAATGAGGGTGGGTCTTTGCGGTTTCGAGGGATTTTGTAGGACCCGTAATCTTGCTTCTCATCATCAACTATATTATTTTGAACAATCTCTTCTCTTCTTTCTGTCTTTTCCAACGATTTTGAAATTTGAAAAACGGTTCCTGTTGTATGATGGGTTGTGTCAGTGCCGGTAAGTGTCTGCTGCTTTCCATCAGAATTGTCAAAAGTGACATGAATCGTTTTACCATTAATGAAGCCAGGTGGTAGCATATGCTTGTGATCCATCTTGACTGATTTCGCCCAAATATTATTCAGCATTCTCACATCACTGTATGATATACCAATGCCTGCATGATGCAGCAATTTGGATGTTTCTTTGCTTCCTGTTAATCGATGAACCGTTAGGCCAAGAGCAATATTCAATGGTGCTCTTTCTCCGGTTACCATGGCTTCCCAACTTTGTGACAGGGCAGTGACCTTTTCGACGTGTCTTTTGCCAACCTTTACCAGACCATGATGATCTTTGCCTTTATTCGGATTGATGGACCAGGCAATGGCATTGAATATACAGGATAGTGGGATCAAGTTTTCAATGGATTTACACACTTGATCAGGAGTAGGTGGCCATTCGAGTTGATCTTTGCTTTCCAGTTTACGTTGAACGAGTCTTGCAAAAGCTTTTGTAAGATCGTCCTCTCTCATTCCGTGACCCTTCATAGCTGCCTCGACATAACAAACTGGGCCCAGCAAACTAGAATGGGCTACTTGAAACTTCCCAACCTTCGAAAATGATACCAAATCAGCAAATGTATCTTGCAAATGTGCCTTTAGGGCAGAAGTAAATCTAATTGGTGGAACTTGAAGACCATAGTCTTGACTTATTTCTTTGAGATCTTTCAGTAGCTCTGTCATGAGATATGATTCTTTGTCTTCGATAACACTTCGCCTAAACATCTCATCAAAACTTTCAAGAGCTCTGCTCTCCAGTTCACTTGTGGTTGCTTCTTTCTGTGATTTCGTGTAAGTGTATGTGAAGGAAGAATAACAATTTTTATGGTAGAACACATCTGCTGCAAAGACATCATGCGATGTGCCACTTAGAAGAATGTCTAAACGTTTTGCTGCTTCATAAAATGTGTCAGACTCATTCGCCATTCGTTGCTCCAACTTTTTTTTCAACTTTTGAGCTGATCGCTGCTCTGAGCAGCGAGCCAGTCCACCATCATTGTATGCGTTCTCATCGTTGTCAGTTTTTGTGTTACAAATGACACATATGCTGGCATTGCTCTTTTCTCGTATTAGCCTCTTTCGCTGTATGACTTCTACACTCGAGCTCCCTGTGCATATGTCTTGGGTTTCTGTGTTTCTTTCTCTTTCTGCTTTTCTAAGGCTGTCCGATTGACTCTGTTTGGCTTTCACCTTATTTCTGAAGGTAATACCACATGACTGATGTATGAATAGTGCCTCCTGAAATTCATTTGGTAATCTAAATATTGCTCCTCTAAATGATCTATAAGGATCCTCCTGGCAAACCCGCTCATCGATCTGAGACCAGAGTACAGCATTGTTCCTTATAGTTTGCAAACCTGCCTCGTGAACGGCTTTCTTCTCTTTCTCGTTGATAGGGGAGTTGCAAAGGAGGCATCTTTCGGGGCAATGTACCAAGAAAGGCTTCGATGATATCATTTTTGCGCTGCAAAAATTTTGAATTCAGAATAATGACGGAGGTGAACAAACTCAGTCAATATTTATGTTAAAAAAACTATTTTTATGCGAAGTTCTCATCAGTTCACCTGTTGGCACTAAATTATAAACAGAACCCGTGTGGGAACAAAATATGTTTCAAATTATGGAATCGAAGGTTGCCATAAAAAGGTTGAGAGAAATCCAACATTCCAATTGCAAAACATTATTGTAACCCAGGCAACACTGTTTCTTAGCTTTAAAAAGTAGGTAACTAGGTAACACTGTTTCTTAGCTTTCTTAACTTTAAAAAGTTGGCCTACAGTTTCTTGCAACCTCTATCTTATATAGAAAACTTCTTGTTTTCGACAAGATGAATACACTCACTACTTACCACCTATAAACCCAAGAACGTCAGGCATGACGTGCGTTCTACATCACCTTGTAAAGACAAGGAAACTGCTTTGCGACAGAAATGTTGATTAGCATGTTTTGCACTACTTTGCACTACCAGCAACATAGAAAGAAACGATTGAGAAGCTTGAACAGTAAACCTTGCTATTTTCAGCTGTTTGATGTATTTTTAGGTTTGAAGACGTTTGAATTCACAATATTTACTTTTGTATTCAATTACAAATAACTTGTTGTCACGTTTGGACATAATGATCCTTTAGATTACCAAAATAACAGAAGGAGGCTCTTAACGTTGAGCTTGGGTTTCCAAATACTGATTTAGTTTCAAGATCATCAGAATTAAGGGCTATTGTGAGGATTTCTACTGTCATTTTCCTTCGAAGCTTATGGATAATTTTTTTTCATCAAAAGACGATATGTTTCACACATTTACTGTCATAAATGAAAACATTAGGCAAAATTAGATCCGTGATCAATCTTGAAAGTCCGCCATTTTGAATTTATGCTGCCATTATGAAATACAATACCAATTGATGGTTTTCTTTCAAAAATTCACAAAGGCCATAGTCTTTCAATGTAATGAATCTAAAAACATGCGTTTATGTTTGCAGAAGCCTACTTTATGTACAAGTTTTTGTCAAAAAATCCGCCATTTTAGATTTAAGCCGCCATTTTGAAAAAAAGGAAAAATTTCAAAAGTCCCCAAGTGAAATTCGATTCTGCTATGTCTAACGATCCCAAATCCGTTTTCAGAACTTTGACTGGAAAAATTTTCCGATTTTTCTAGCATGGGACCTGTCTATTACAAGAGTTTCTTACTTGCTTCTTCTATCTTTAATACTAGAAGTGTGGATAGAGTTTATTTAGTTTTGTTAACCCTATTTTAATCGGGGAAAAAAGTGACTTTCTACCAAGGAGGGTGCGTTTTTGCCCCCCCCCTAATTCTCTTCGCAACTATAATAGCTATGACAATGAAACTTACATTGTGGCATAGTTAAACAACGTAGAATCCAAAAATAGCATCAACTAATTTTTAACCACGTGATTGGTTGCTAGGAAAACAAAAATAGGGCAACTTTTGACGAAATTGAAATATTAGAGAAAACAACTTGATTTACATTGAATAACTGGCTAAAATAGGCTAAAAGCTATCCAAATACTTACTTGATAGTCTTAGTAAGAGATTTCAGTCAGTTTTACATGAACATTTGCGGTTCCTAATTAATCAACTAAATAAATATGAAAATTGCTAATCTATTAGAAATATCACGGCATAAAGATTTATGACGTCATAAAAATTATAACTTGCTGACGTCAGCAAATATAGCTAAATTATATATCAAATGAAAGTACTCATCGAGACAAATCGAATGGTATATATGTTGATGAGATTCGACACAAAATGAAGAAACTCGAGCAGTTTTCACGATTTTCTTTTTGACCACTCTCCAAATATGGGCATCGGGTGGTCACGTGATCAAAAAACTGGCATTGAAATTTTTATTTTCTGATTACCAGTTAAAATTTAGGAAAGTCAAGGAGTTGCAGTGACATAGCTATCATCGTTAAGGAGTTATTAAAATAAGTTTGGGAGGGGGGCGAAAAATGCCCCCGGGTTAAAATAGGGTTAACAGTGCTCTCAAGTTGCAAGTCTCGAAGCATAAAACTTTAATGAATCAAGGTGAATCTTTGAAGTTAAAAATTCGGAATGATGAACTTGAAGTTGTGCAAAGAACAAAATATCTTGGAGTGCAGATTGACAACAAATTGGATTGGAAGGAACACATTAAGACAGTTTCCTCATAGGTCTCAAGAGCAATTGGCTTTTTGAAACATGCAAAATCATTTCTGCCAGAAAAGACTCTGAGAACTATGTACACAGGTATTGTGGAGCTGCATTTTCGCTATTGTTGTTCTGTTTGGGGCTGTTGTGGTCTGACTGAGATTAACCATTTGCAAAAATTACAAAACCGGGCTGCACGCATTATAACTGGCAGTCGCTATGATGCACCGGGCTTGCCACTTGTAAAAAGACTTGGCTGGAAGACCATTGATGAGCTAATCAGTAGTGAGTCTAATATCATGGTCTTCAAATCCCTTCATGGTCTTGCTCCACAATACATGTCCAATCCATTCACAAAGACATCCCAGCTAACCTCAAGGAATCTTAGGAATTCAGCAACAGATCCAAGAGTACCAAAGAAAAAGTCAGCAAATGGGCAGAAATGCTTCTCTTTTAGGGGTGCTAAATCTTGGAATGGCCTCTCAGCTGAGCATAAGAATGCTTCCACAATTTACAAATTCAAACGTGTTGACAATCAGTAGGTGTATATATGTATTTGGATTTCTATTTATTGTAAATATTTATTTTAGATCTTAGGTTATTTTATTAGCATTTTATGAAATTGTAATTAGGTTAATTTAGTTTTTTTCCCAATATATTCTAATTTGTATGTATTTGAGTGGAGGGCCCCTTGTAAATCATCATTGTTATAGATGAAGGGCTACCCTCCTTAAAAATTTGAAAATAAATAAAATAATAATAATAAATAAAGTTACTTAGAAAGATCTCAAAACAAGTAAATAACTCGATTCGCACTCAAAATAAAATCCAAGCAGCTGCTATTAAGATGAGGGAATATTTTTTTTTGTGTTCAAATGTAAAAATTTAAAATGTATAACTATACCTTTCTAGTTACTTTACAACACTACAGGTACGATACAATGGGAGCGAAAGACAATGACTACCCCATGGCCAATATACAAAGATACGTAACGCTCAACTAACTACGACTAAACTACAAACGATTAAAAACTAATGGACTATAGATTCTGTTCCACATCAGGTGTCAGGTTAGACTAGCTCCACTAGCCCCTCAATTTCGCTGTTGTTGTTGTTGCTGATGGCCAGCTCAATGAGGGACTAGTTGCCAAAGAGTATCTCAAATCGGAATTTTGGAGCGGAAAAATCTGCTCCTAACCTGATTGGAGCATTTTGGCGAAAACAATAGCTAATTCCTTTGTAGCCAATCGATTTTTGATCTCTTTACTTTTTATTCCTCGAAAGCCTCCTTTTCAAAGTGAGGCCAATGCATGGTCCGAGATTTTCAAGAAAAGCAATAATGGCGTCGGATCTCCTTGTCGCAGTTCGCAACTCGATCGAGCAGAAGCCAACGAAGTCGTGGTCATTATGCCAGCCGTTTTTTATAACATGAGCAATGGGAAGAAATAATTGTTTGTGCTCTGACAGGACATGGCAAAGTGTGATGTTTTTGCAACTTTTTAGAGGCATTTTCAAGCACATCCAACTCTCTGCCGGTGGTGTTGGTTGCTACTGTATCAGTCCATCAGTTTAGGCCCAGTCCAGGTTAGTTTTTCGTTTACATTTAGCTCATGTATTTGAAGTCATAACAACAATTAAACTGCAAACAGGTTACTTGGCATGTGAATACTGAATTTCTTGCCTTTCTGTTGGGCTTTTGTTTACAGCTGTTTACTCTTGAATTCAGTGGTTTTGGTTTTGATTAATGAATGGATTTGCTTAAGTAGAAATTTGGTAGTCCTAATAAGGATTTGCCTAAAAATTTGCTTTACTGTATTTTGTTAGCATAACCAAGAATGGTCCACATTTATAAGTGACTGAATCCAATAGTTTATTATCATTGCCTTGGTGTGCAAAGTTATATTTTGTCTGGTGTTGGGTTGCACAAAGAAAGACAAAAGGGATGAAATTTTTGCTTGTGATTTTAATAGTACCCATCACTTTACATTGATGTCAATGTTTTTAATCCACAGGGATTGTCTAAAGCAAGATAGCTGCTTCATTATTATCAGATCTCATGTCAGTCTGCATTTAGATGGCACTCATCTTGGGGAGAGATTCTGATGAAACAAAGCACTGGAACAAAATATGAAGAACACTTCCCTTGAAAATTTCTTGTTTTTCAGATGCTACTTAACTGATTGCTAAAAATGACAATGTATAATGCTAATATTATTTCTAATGTCAAATCTTTGGTTTCTTGATCTTTAGTCACTCTGAACTTCTCTGAAATTTTAATTTTGTGTTCACTATGCATGCTCCAATTTTGTCAGAGTCACAAACTGTTTTCAATCGTTTTCAAGAATGTTCTTGTTTGATGATTACTGATCACAGCAACAACAACCGCAAAACATTAATTCCGTGGTCCGAATTTTAAGCATGCAGCGATTATGAAAACGAGGCTATCAAATCAATCCGATTTCAGATACTGTTTGGCAACAAGTCTCTGTATTAGCGACAGATCAGCTCTAAGGAGCATACAGAGATTGTGGAACCAGTCTAGTGTCAGGTCAGGGCTGCCATAACTTGAACGGTGTCACAAATGCAACTCGTTCGTTGTTGTAGAAAAAAGAAACTGTCTGACATCTGGTGTGAAAAAGAATCCACAAGGAAAGAGAACATTTACTTTACGGGACTTGGTGGTTGCTTAGTACTGCAGATATCTCAATCAAACCGACCAGTTTCGTGGATAAAACGTAAAGTCAATTCGAGTATACTTCTATTCAAGTGATTAGAAAGGTCGTGATCACCATATAACAATGGCCGATTGCGTTCAGTGATTACAGCTCTATTTTCTACCAAACAAATATTTTTAGAAGCTAACAGATTTAACACGTATCTACCTTCGTTATGCCTCAAAGCTCCCTTAAAATCTCGTGCTGTTATATGGTGTAGTTATTTTTCTCTGATTTTCCGCAACATTGATAGGGTTTGCAATTTCAACTCCTTACTGTGTCCTTGTCGATACTAAAGGCTTTCAATCGCTGTAATTCAAAATCATTTAAGCCAGTGTTGAGAACGGAATTTAAAGCAAATTCGCTGCTGAATTTCAATGCCTTCTTCTTTGAAGAAGCTACGTATTGCTGGATAACAAAATGAATGCATGAAACATGTGTTGATTGGAGAAGGTCAAGAAGCTTCGATTTTTTCTAGTTTTCGCCACGGGACACTGTGGTCAGCGGTATACAATTTTCCCTCATCTGCTGCTATTACTGTACAGTGTCAAAACATTTTGAGTGTCCTGGGAAAATAAAAATTGCGAATTAAAAACGATCTTTAGCTTTTCAAATTCAGGTAAGTTAAGCTTGAATGCAACAATTAACTATATTCTCGAAAAAGAGCACTTTCGATAAAGATTGCTTGTATCTCTATTTACCAGGTGCCTCAAAGAAGAAGTACCCCTTTTTGAGTGGAAATAGGAACGAAGCGATAAGATATCATTACTCTCCGAGTGGTTAACTAAATTTATCAATCTTCAACTTAGATTACCTTACATTTACCAATCGTCCTCCTAACACTGGGGATACAAGCTTGCAAAGACAAAATTTACAGTTATTCGCTTCTGAAAAGAATGGAAGACTCGTGGACATTGCCATCATTAAACAAATATAATAAAAATGTGGTAAGAATGATGTAGGCCCCGTTTACACGATACCGTTTTCATTTCATATCAGATTGGGTAAGGCAGTCCGATATGAAAATTTCTCCTGTTTACACGATGCTGTTTTCATTTCATAGCGGATTGGGGTTCTGTTTACACGATACCGTTTCGCCTTGCACTGTAATGGTTTCACCGTATTCGGTAATGGTTCCACTGCGCATTCTGCGCAGGTCTCCTAATGGATTCGAGGCTAGTAGAATTGACAATGAGGTTCCGTTCCGTACTGAGTTGATATCGGATTCGACCGTTTACACGACATCGGATTGGTTTCATGTCAGAGCGTTTTCATTTGAAGACGCGAAAACGGTATGAAGCATATCGGATTTTGTGCGTTCTCGTGTAAACAGGAGGCCAATGCGATAGGGTAAGGTGGGGTAATTTGGGTCTACGGGGTAATTTGGGCCTATTTGCTTTTTCGCTTTTAAAGCGATCGTAAGCTGACAATTTCGATTCATGATTCCATGGGTGTTGAAATCCATACTTTCAGGAGTTGTTCAAGTGGTGTCAAAGAATTATTTGATAATTTCTAGTGCTTCAGTTTCCTGATTTTCACCGGCCTAAACTTTTATCATGATCTGACAGCCTAGAAAACTTTCGATTTATGCCAACTTGCGACTTCTTTTCGTCAACAAATCATTATCAATCTCATCTTCAATCATTTGGAAAGGTGCTAAAAGTTTTTCGGAATTTTTTTACGACTCGGTAGATTTTATTTCGACTATTTTGCAAGGTGGGGTAATTTGGGTCTATTGGGATTTCATTGGATTTTGTTATGAGTCGCGTTGTGGAAGAATTTGCAAGGGTTCCCGAATCAAAACAAAAATCGACATAATACTGCAAGCTAATGGATGATACATCAAAAACAGCTTAAGGTACACGTTTTTGTTCATGTTTTAGTGGTTTCAGAACAAGAAACAAGGATTCACTTCTTTTAGATATCATTTCAACAGAAACTTTGTTTACATTTCCATCTTCAAGAATGGGCCTAAATATGCGCCGATGGTGGTACGATTTATTTTCAATTTTCTCTGGGAAAGTTTTCAAGTCTTTGGCTGCGAAACTCTGAAGATTCAATCACAATTATCCATAAAAGAATCCTAAAATTTTATTTTTGTGAATTTACATTACTCCTGACGAAATAGATACCGTTTTTCTCGAATAGACCCAAATTTCCCACCGACAGGTTGAAATTGCACGCAAAAGTGAGGAAAGTAAAAAATTCTTAAAAAATATTTACACTTCAAATTAAAGAAAGGGAACAAGTTTCCAAGAATGACAAAAGATTCAATGTAGGAAAAACGAAATAAGTTCTTCAATATTTCCAACGACTTTGTGAGGATACTCCATCTGTTTCGAAAAATGCTCAATTTGGACCCAAATTACCCCACCTTACCCTATGGAATGAAAACGGTATCGTGTAAACAGAATGCCAATCCGATTATGAAACCAATCCGATATGAAATGAAAACGATATCGTGTAAACGGGGCCGTAGTTGTGCAACATCTCCTAAATGAGCGCAAAAGTGTTCCTTTTCTTCTTCTTTGACACTTGGGATGGAATGCAATGCATGGATTGAATCATCAAAGGAATAATTATTTGAGAACAATTGAAGCATTTCAAGGTATAATTCTTTTCAAAAGAAAAAGGCAAAGGTCAAAGTCGAAATTCCTTGCAATATACCTGTGATATCAAATCGTGGCTAGGTCCTTACAAAACCTCTGGTTTCGGGTGCACTGTAAATTTTGACTTTGCAAGCTCATATCGCCGGTGTTTGCTGGACGATTTTTAAATGCAAGGTATGTGAATCTAAGTTGCAGATTGATGAATTTAGCTAACCACTCGGAGAGTAATGATATCTTATCATTTCGTTCCTATTTCAAGTCAAAAGGGAATACTTTTTTGAGACACCCGGTATAAAACCCAAGATCCTTCGATCTGTGTTTGTTTCATCAGTTCTCTTTGTTTGTAATCATGTAGTGTCCTTAGGAAGCTTTTGCAAATAAATAATAAAATTAGTAGTTTACCATGTTCGGTTCTAAACCTAACTAACCTATATGTGGAATTACCAATTACTGTCTCTAGTTGCTGGCTACCTTCCCTTGCATCTTCATTTTCTGTTTGTCTTTAATGATTCCTTTTTTGTAACTGTTGTTCGTAGTTTTATGTAGCGTCTAATTACTTTAAAATGGTCGCAGGGTGGACATAGTATTTCGCTCTCTGTGGCATAGTCTACGTTGGTATTGTAGCGCAGTTTTGTAGATATTGGAATTAGGAATATGTTTGTAAGATTTTTATGGAGTATAGAAAAAGAAATTCAGGAACAGTTGTTTCTTTAACTTCGAAAAATTGAGCCTACCGTTTCTCATAAGCTGTTTCTTATAAAACATTTGCTCGTACCTTTCGTAAATATGGAAAATTTGTTCTTAGACATCATTAAACAATGATAGATTTCGTTGATAGATCTCAAAAAGGCATGTGATACTGTTAACTATAACCTTCTCTTGAAGAGGCTGCAACATTATGGAATCAGAGGAATTGCTCTAAATTTGTTTGCAAACAATGTCAGTGAATGGTCGTTGGTCCTCAACATGTGATATAGCATGTGATGTTCCTCAAGGATCAATTCTTGGTCCTCTGTTAGTCAGGGACCTAGGAAGGATGTCAAAATTTGGGGGAAGGGGCACGACACTTCAAGGGCACTTCTTCCTTAAGAAAAAGGTGGCACTTTATAAAAATAACAATGGCACTTCTTTGCTTATTGCAAAATCTTTGGGGAGCACGTGCCCTGAGTGCCCCCCCCCCCGGTTCCTTCGTCTATGTTGTTGTTCCTTATATACATAAATAACTTACCTAACTCTTTTAAGCTATTGAGTTACTTTTTATTGCTGATGACACCAATATTTATTTTGAATCTGATGATCCCATATCAATTTCCAAATAGTTAACAAAGAACTCAAAAAAGTTAAAAATCCAGGTTGGAATTCAACAAACTTGCATTATATTTTGAAACATCTAATTTTGTATACTTTGATTCCTTTAGAAAGAAACTTGCAAACTTGATAAATCTTAAGTTTGGCAAAAGTAGTGTCAAAAGACAAAGTATGCTAAATTCTAAGGGGTGCTCGTTGATGAGCATCTTTCCTGGAAAAACCATATCAATGAACGTTATAATAGTTATCTAGAACAACTGGAATCTTCTTCAAAATCAGACAATACACCCCCTACCCTTGAAATTCTCATCTGTCTCTACAATTCACTCTTCTTTTCACAGCTATGGTATATTGTCTGGGGTCTTACCTATGCTTCATACTTAAACCCATCATTTCTATTACAGAAGAAAATCCTCAGATATATAAGTTCTAGCCGTTTCATGACCCATCTACACCTTATGGCATTTATTAGAAATACTGAAACTTGAGGACATCATTCACCTGAATATCATAACATTTGTTTTTAAAGCCATTAAAAATTTTCACCCGACGGTTGCGCCAAAATAAACTAGTCTGTGCACTTTTAACAGGCCATGATAAATCGTATACTGGGCCGATTTTGAAGATTCACAAGTTAATCTTTAGCTAAGATTCTCAATTAGATGCTATTTTTTCTCTACATTTCTTAGTCTTTTAGTCATGGAGCAATGCGCGAGTTTCATAAAAAGATCCATTTCGAAAACACTGAAAATGACCAAAAAAACGTTGATCAAATTTTCTAAAGACGCAATATGAACGGAAGAAGACAAAACTTTTTCGTGGTGATTCGGGGATATAGAAATTAGTCGGAAACTCATGTTTGTTTGACCTCATAATATTGCTTCATTGCTGTTTGTTTTTTAACTTCCTTGACACAGGAACGGAGTAATTTCATAAAAGTACAGATTCAATGAAAATTTGGAAAGGAATACATTTTTACATTTTTTCAAACATAGAACTAATACACTTGCATTGGTTGGATTATAACTGATCAGCTTCTGAATCCCAAAACCAAATCGAAAACATTCTCTCTTTCTCCTTTCATGTCGAGTCTTTAGAAAATTTGATCAACTTTTTTGAGGTCATTTTCAGTGTTCTCAAAGTCGAAAATTTTAAGAAACTCGCTTAGAGCTCCATGAATAGAACACTAAAATCTTTACGACATTTTAGCATCTAGTTGAGGAACTTAGCTACAGATTCACTCATTCAATCGGCCTCGTATATCCATCAGAGTTGAAGTTAAAGAAAGTAAATATGTCATGAACATGATTGGCTCACACGATAGAATTCTTGATATTGTTTGTTCATTACAAAGCACAGGATCGAGGCTGAATTCTCATTGCAATGAAAATTTTTGAAGCAGAAATGAAAGGTCAGAAAACAATGGAATTCCAATCCACACTTCTTTGTTGTATTAACCAATTGCTATGTCCTTTAAGGTGTGTCGGGCTGTTTTGCTGGAGTTGCCTAAGAGCGTGTTGTTTTCAGAAGTTTCTTCTGCTTTATAGAAATAGCTCCTGACTTAAATATTTATAAAATTTGTCAATATCTTTTAACACCTCTAGACCATGTATCTTAAAGATACTATATGCGGTTTTCATTGCTGCAGAAAAATTGCGCATAGTAGAGATATACTGATAGGATGATGATGAGTTACGATCCTTTAACTAATCCAAAGCGTTACACTAAAATATTCCGCTTTTTCAAATTCATTGACCGTTATTACCACCTTCTCATGCCTATTTGGACTTCCGGGGTCTACATTGGAGAAAAGCAACAGAGATGTCCCTGCCAGTAAATGATCCTCGGGTGCTCAACATATTAGGTAGATCCCCCTGAGCTCTTAAACTTTAACTATGGTTGTAGATGTGACTAAGCAGTATCTATATATGCTGGACGAGATTTTCAGTGTTCTAAAAGATAGTGCTTTGAATTTTAACATACATTCGTAATGAATAAACTAAAATTTCGTGATGAAATTTCTGAAATTTCGAAATGTATTGGACATAACGTTTCATCATTAGTAAGGAGAAATAGAAAAACACACAGAAGTTACTTCGAAAAAGGAAGGCTCAATGCATTATGGTGAGGGAGCTTTAAATACTCTCACGCATGAAGTATCAAGATCTTTATCTTACCAAATGAATCGTAGTCAGATATTGCAATCAGAGCAGATTTTCTTACCTACATTCTCAAATCTGTTTACGTTGGACCTTGCTTGTTTTGCCTTTGCGGCGGACGTTTTGCCTGTCAGACCCGTCGGCCTGTCGGTGGTTTTTAGACATTAGCGGTGGCTTTATAAAGTAAGAACACGATGCAGAATGTCGCAAGAAATCTTTTCTAAAATTTCGAAATCTTTTCTGAAATTTCGAATATTTTCAGAATTAAGTTTTTCTTATTCATGATAAATCAAAATTAAACTTAAATTAATACTGTACCGCTATTGATGTAAAAAGACGCAAGGTCATCTGACCTACACCAAGAACGGCACTTACAATTTTCAAATACAACTCGAAAGTAAAGATAACTTCTTGGGAACTGGAAAAGAAATCAAGAATACGAAGTGGAATTAAAGGAGAGAAAGGGACTGGCAGTTCCACACCAAACTCAGAATTAGGTTGTCTTGATTCAAAATTTTAAGTTAACCCTATAGTGGTTGGGCTATTTGATAGTACTATTTTGGTTGGGGGGGGGGCAAAAAAGCCCCCCCTACCTAACTCTTGACTGGTAATAGATAGAGCGACCAAATTTGGTGTGCTAAAAGCCTCAGACATGTACTTTCTGGAAATATAAAAATTAACCTAAAAATAGCCATCATTTTTGCTCACATCAGCATTTTTCTTTGTGTGGTCAAGAAAAGCGGCAAAATTGGCCAAAATCAGGAAAATTGCGATAAAATTAAATTTGGAGCATATTTTCCATCCAAACATGATACTTGTGATAGAATGCATCAAATAACACTACATTACTAAAGAAATTTGCAAAATATTCCACTTCTGCTCCTTTTTTCGCGATTATTGAGATTTGAGAATTTGCTATTTTTCCTCGGTCAGTCCCAGAAAATTGTCTCCCGCCCCCTCATTTTTCCAAATATTTTGATGAAACTTTTTGAGAAGTTGCAAAATAAGTAGTTGCAAAAAGTCAAGAAGTTTCATGGCTATGAAATTCTTCCTGGCAGAGTTATTTAAAAAAATCTGCTAGGGGGGGCTAGGGGGGGCAAATTTGCCCCCCCCCAACCAAAATAGGGTTAAGTAACAAGTTGAATATTGAATACATCACAAGCTCTAAATCTAACAGGGAATCAGGGAATTCCTCTCGCTTGCCATTTAGAAATTGTATGACTTTACGTCTCGAG